>JANEHU010000567.1:0-137924 GCA_027563435.1 Nasonovia ribisnigri
AACTTATGAGAAACCTTGTATTCAATTTTTAAGTTTTTTGACAGAATAAAATTTCTATAAAAAACAGGCATGGTTACTTTGTATCAACAATTTAAAAACGAATGCACGTTTTAAATCCAAAAGAATAACTAATACTTAATTTTTTAAAGAAATATAAAGCAATAATTTTCATTTAAAATACACTAAACATCTGTTTATTACATAAACTATAGGTATTAGTTACCTATGCTTAAGTGTTCTGCAACGTCCATATGTTATTTATATAGGTTTATGACATATTAGGTTGTGTTACGCTATAAAAACACTTTATACTGTAAATTGTAATAAGTACTACAACACAGTATTGTTGAACTCTTAAAAATCGTCCTTGTTATCTCTTCCACTACCTATATAATATTATTTAGTTTACTTAAATAAATTTAACTTGGAAAATTCCTTTTTGTCATCGAATTGGTGTTAAGAAAAGTTAAAAATTATTCACTATTATGTTACCTATGTGAAATTGGGTCATTATATTATAACTTATAAGCACGTATCTATATTCTTTACCTATACCTATTATAGAATTTATATTTTGTTGCATTTAAGTATAATATAATGTAGTTATAGGTTTATGCAATATACATACCTAATAAATATATGATAATTATATTGTAGACGTCAGAAATGTATAATTTATGAAAATAATTGAGAGCTTCTGTAATAATGTAATAATAAATATCGTATCACGTATATTAATATTTATTAACCATTATTTTCAAAATATAATCTATATACATTATAAAGGTACTCATGTAGCCTGTAGGTACCTATATAGATACTATACAGCTACCAACAATACGGCTTGTGATCTGAATTATACCTATATCAGTATCATATATATTTCGTCGTGTGTAATGAACAGAATTGATTTTCCTATTATATTTTAATGTTTGTCGTTTAATACTCAATAAGTTGTTTTATATCAGCATTTTAAAATTAGTATTACATGAAGGTAGAACACATAATTATTTTAAAAACTTAATAATAATTTTTTTCACGAAAGCAATTTTTATTTGATATATCAATTAACTGTAATAATATATACGTACCTCAGATATAAAAATATAAAATTTCTTCAAACTATCAGTTATCAAGTGTTCATGCATTATTGTGTTATTCAAACGTCTAATAAAAGTAGAACAACAATTTTAAATAAATCAGGACGACTTGTCATGTATAAAGCAGAAACAGTTATTTATTATACGAATCGGTGTTTTGTTCTACTTTGTGGAGTAAACAGTGGAAATAAAAATTAAATATTTAAGAAAAATTTAAATTAAAAAAGTTGAAAAAATCAAAAAGAAGTTGTGTAATTATTTATAAGGATAGAACGTCCGTCGTCCATATTAATTGTAAAATAAGGGATAAATTCTTCCGTCAATAATAAATGCGATTATTTGTAGACACCGGGATTTAGTTTAATGACAAAATATGCATTTTAATTCAAAATGCAATGTAATAAATCTAAAGGAAAAGTAAAGTTTAATAGGATTCCATGTGGTTTTAAATTATATTGCTTATTAGTCGTTACAATTTGCAATAATAGATCTACATCGTTAAGATAAATTAAAGTATTATAATATCCATTTAAAAAAACTGAAAACTCAGTAAAAATTTAAATAATTTTTTTACTAACCAATGTATTTCGTCATAAAGTATAAATTGTGTTTAGTTTCAATGACGTATATTTATAGATATTTACCTAATTATTATTGATCAATTTTATTGAAATAACAAATTTTTAATATACGTTTAAAAATCATAATAACATAATGTATCAGATATAAAATGTTATAAATTACAAACGTGGGAGCATGTTGGAATTAAATATTACTAATTAGTTGATGCAAACCATTCAATAAGTTTTAAAAATTCCCATTTTTAAATAATAAAATTGATATTAATTACATATTTTGACATTTTTAGTTTATAATACTTTATATATAAAATAGTTTTACAGTAGTTGTACAATTTTACATTGTTTGTACTTAACTGTGGAATATTTTTTTTACACTTGATTAATTTATCAATATTATAGATAATTTTAGTAACCTATCTATATTCAATATACAATATACATGTATATTGTATTTACAGTAGGTATGTACTTTTTCTTCTTTGGTTATTTTTACTTGACGGTTTTTATATTATATATAAACTGCTTGATAAGATTTGGCTCCTAAAGTGCTCATCAATGCCAACAAAAAAATCACCCCTCTAAAAAAAAAAACTTAAACGTCCAAATTGAGCAATTTTTCATATTTTATATGATATCTACATATTCATCCGTGAAATATGAAAATTTTGTTTTTTTAGCCTTCACTATAATTTATCTCTAGTAAAAATCCTCATCCAATTATTGCAAGGTTTACTCCTAATCACTAAACCACCAAACAACTTTTACACGATGCAGTTGTTAATTGATATGGTGTACTGTAGTTACAGTTTCTCTCAAAATCGTCGTGATAATACAAATTTATAAATACAAAATATCGTATTATTTGTCCAACTCTTTCGCTGAGAATTAATCAATCAACTTCATTATTTTGATAAATATTGCTCTCCTCACCTCTAGTATCTACCAACCTCCACTAACTACCACAAAGAACTCATTTCTTTATCACCGTGATCTTTGAGGAGTCCGAAACATTACATCCCCGCAGCATAATGCCCGACATAAAATCGTACTTGAAAACTGAATCCTATATTTTTATAGTATTTTTTAAAAAATTTTTTAATGATCAACGAAAAAATAAAATATTATGAATTATTACAATATATTGTGGCATTCAGGCCTACAGCATAATATAACAATATACAATAATAATAATCTTTATTGGCGAATAATTAATTTCAATTTACAATATAATGTGGGTATATACAGACGTCAGATAAACAGTGACAGTGTAATCAATAATTACATACATTTATTGTATCTAAATATAGTATAATATACATAGGTAATTTGTATGATATCCATGCGAGTAATAATATAATCAAATAAAACATAAATGGATGAGAACAACATTTATTTTTATTTTTTTCATATTGTTTGATTATTTAAATAAGAATTTTTATACCAGTTGATCAATTTAATGTAAAACTCTCATTATTTCAAAAACTAAACCATCAAAAAAAAATTAACATTATTTTAAGTCGTTAAAAATACATTTTTTTACGATTTTTTATTGTTATATTTTTTTTACCTTTTTTAACGATAGCATGCATTTTTATTTATTATTAATTCTTTATTCCAAATCCGAATATTTTTTGGAGTAGTTACTTCAATACATAAAAAACCGTATTTGGATATGTAATTCTTAAGTATTTAAAGTTTAGATGAACGGAGTGGAGTGGTATAAGGTAGGTACGACGCTAAATATTGGTCACTAGTCACCACTCTACTCATCTATACTTTAAATAATCCTAAGTCATGACTAATAAATGACTTGTCCGAATTTTGATTTTTATAGATAGAAATAGTTACTCTGAACGATATGAAATGTACCTATGTTATCACTCAAAAAAGTAAAAACCTTAAACAAAAGTAACGATAAAAACTAGAAAAAGTATAATTTTTTTTCTAAAACTGTTGTTTTGTAATGACTTGAAATTATGTAAAAGAAATATTTTCTAAAATAATGTGTATTTACGTTAAATGGACCCTCCTGTATATTATATATTATATAAAGGTGAATTGAATATACATTGTACATTATACACACATATGTAGGTATATATATCATAAGGACAAATTGTACCTATATAATGACAACAAAAGAGACGGTGGACTTCAATGTGTCTGTATAGATATAATAGTAGCTTTAATTTTATATTTTCATACTTTTCAACTTATTTGCGTCATTAATACCTACCGGGATTTGCCTATACTTTTCGAATTTTTTTTTGTGCGCTGTATTATCGCGGAAAATCGGCCAGCCGTCAGACCGACCACCTCTGTGCAAATTTCAATTACATGTATATTATATATATTATATTATACTGCGATTTGTGGCGTTGTTACGGATTACGAAATAGTCGTAGACGCGAGCTTTTTTTTCACAGGAAAACAGTACACGAGCAATAGTTAAAAAAAGAAATTGCAACTGCTTATTTATTCTGGCACGGAGCAAACGCAGCCTAATGAATATAACACATTGTAGAACTAGTTTCATTACGCGTGTAATACCCGGCCCGTCCCGAATGTGAGTGTGTGTTGTATATATAGGCATTAGGCAGGTATAGTATATATTATGTAGAATCAACATTGTAGATATAGTAAGTATAGCTTAGTCTGTGTCTCTGACAGTCTCTGTAGTACTGCTGCTGCATTGTAGTACGCCACACCAATAATTACCCGTGTGGCCGTGTGCGTATAGTCGGGAGTTTTTCAATTTTTGTTCCCCTCCGCTTTGGTGTCACTCACTCGCCCACTCTTTCTCCCGCTCTCCGCGCTGTTCAAACACAGCCGAGGTCATACTAATATTGTATAGGTATACGCGGTTCTAACCTTGATTACCTTTTGCGCTGCAGTATAGGTATATAATGCGCCGGCGTGCACTCGAAATGCAAAACCCTTCTTCGATATTATGCCAAGAGTACACCTTCATAATATAATACCGTGTGTGCTACAGCGACAGTGCACCAAGGGGCCTAAAAACGAGTGTTTATACGCGTGTACATACAGTTCTCTATAAAAACTTTGTATATACTATAAAGACTTTAAGAACTGTATAGTATTATAATAGTCTATACACTATAGTATATATATACCACTCGCCACTCCCGTTCGACCAATTATTATTATGTGACAGCGAAGCACAATTTTTGGCGATTTATTATTCTGTCGAGTTGTCAAAATCTCGAGCTTGTCCGTGATTTATCTTTGAATAAATGTCCTGGGTTGTGTGTGTGTGGGGGGGGGGGGGTTATCGTGGAGATGGAAAAAAACCGCTTCTTAAACGCTGCCATTATGAAATAATTAATGATGCACTGCGAGTGTTGCAGACTAAAATTGTTTCGACGACGGTTCAATAATAATATAATAATAATACAGATGGAGAAAAGAGATATCATTATTGTACGTTGCAGTTAAACATGTATTATCATCTTTTTTTTCTCAATTGGATTCTTTACGCAATTGCTCTGGTTTATAGAGCTGGATTTTTATTGTCTTCAATAATGGTTTCTAATGGGTATATAGGAACGGATGCATTCGGTGGCAGCACAATAATTAGTCTTAAATCTTATGCGACCGTTTAGAATCAATCGTAAAGCGAAAGAAAATGTGGAGGAAAATTATCAGTTATGGTGTACCATAGTCATTGATATTAAACATATAAATACGGCATTTCTATCTTATCTAAACATACACTTTTAGCCAACATAACGGAGCTCGAAACGATTTTTCTCATTCGCACAGAAGAAGGCAAAATCCATTAAAATTTCAGAGGAACTGACATAATTATTAACATCAATGTGAGCAGGGGGCTTCAATCCTACTCAACTAGAAAAAGAGGGGCTTCACAATCTTTTTTTGGAGGGGGGGTTAAGCCCCTCAAGCTTCCCCTCCCCGATTTCCACCAATGCAGAAGCTTCTGAGCGATAAAAAAACATTTCCACTAAAGAGGAAAAATATATAACGATTATGCGGCACCTAGTACCTTACTTAGTTGTGTAGACGTAAGATCCTTATATAAATCCGCGACCAAGAGTTTAATTTATCAATGGACAATGATAACAATTCAAGTACTATAGTTGATTAGGCTATGTAATTAGTGTTCAGTTATAGGGTCTTTGGGGAGGATATATTTAATATTATAATAAATGTATATATTTTTCAAACTGTATATACCTACTTAAAACCGTTACGCGTTCTCGAATAATAATCGTACTTCTCAAATGCCAATTTGTAATGACGTATAGGCAACAAGCATACGGGAAAATACAAAAAAATATCTTTTGGAATATGATACATATATAGGCCCTTTTCCACTATACTTACACAGTTGCGTTATATTATGTGCAGGTAGTATAAAGTAATAAGTATAAACTTACTTACGGTTTTGAGTGACAATGGCCATAATTTAAAAAAACAATAGAATGTAGAAAAATTATTATAAATATGATATTACCTACCTTCATCATTTTCGTAATTTGTTATATTATATTTTTATCTATATACGCTTATGGGCATACTATATACAGAGTGACTTCAGACTTGCCGTGTTTGTCCCTGTGTTTAACTTATTTTCTATAGTTAATATGGTTTAACTGATTTAAGTATGATTCCCAACTTATGTTATATGAACCTACTTACTCTACTTTTTGCCCTCGTGAGCATTATTATCAATAAATAGAAAAAAAATGAAAAAAACATTTTGAAAAGATTAATGGATTAATAGAACACCAGTTCAACACATTCGTATTTTATAGTTCATACATGATATCTGTTGATTTATGACATAAAATCATAATCAATCTCGAAATTCAATTATTATAGCACCAATTTATGTAAATATTTTGAATATTGAATTTCTACAGTCTTCATTAAGTACCTAATCTGAATTCTAATTGAAAAGTTTAGACAGGTGTCGGGAGGTAAAATTTATATTTTACTCAGGTGGTTATGTACACGAAAGCAAAAAAGAGATGATGAGACATTCTGTATATAGTTTTATACCATTATAATAGTAGTATTATTATTATTCCTCTCGGTATTTTCTAGAGTACAGTGACTAGTGAACTTTGTCGTTTGTATCTTCTATATAATTGTAACCGATATTGCAGCATTACTATCTATACTGTTATATACCACCACCACCGGCAATAATAATGATTATTATTTCATATTAACTATTTCTATTACTTTTTTTTATAATTTCTTCACCACAATTTTTTTAATTTGCTAATGATGTTTATTAGATAGGTATATCTAACACAGTGCATTTATATAAATCACAAAAGATTCTAGTGTCCATCAAATTCACCTCTGCAGACTGCAGTATGACTGTAGGTATACATAGGTATTTTGTATAAGGTCTCAGAATCATTTTATTATATATGATCTCATATAGACATTTAAGTATCTAAACATTTTATTTAGATTTTTTCAATAGAATTAATATTTTATTCATGTAAAAAATTGATTGTAAAACTATTATTTGAAATATATAAGTTAATATGTTTACGTTCATTCTAATTACCTAATATATATTATTTATAATAATAAACACATTTATAGTCAAAAAGTATTTTCTAAAATATACATATTATAATATTATTGTGTTGATTTCAAAATGTAATTAGTTGGTATATAAAAGATTATTTTATTTTTAGTATGTATTAATTATTAGTTATGACTATAACTACTACATTATAAGTCTTTCATTTCGTGCCTGCACGCGTTGGTTCACAATAAATAAAATTCGTATACAATTTTTGCAGAAGCATGATAAAAATTAAATATTATATTCCGCTTTATATTTTTCATTTCGGTGTTTTATATATAATAATACGACAGTTTTTATTTTGAAATTAAAAAAAAAATTATTTTTAACAGTAACATTATGTTTAGTACATATTTTATCAATATAAATTATTATGCATTTCATTCTGCTAATATCCTGCCTGAATATCATTTTATTTAAGCTATACTTATGTTTTTTATAGACGTAAGTAAACTTAGTAGGTAGCTTATTTGTAAAATCATTTTTTTATTTTAAAAGTAATAATTCTGCAACCAGTTTTTGATCTGATTAATCAAACTAGTTTTGCGTATGTATAGACGCCTATATGTAATTTCTATTTGAATTTAAATTGTAATGAAATATAAGAACTCTTTTTGAAATTGAAGTGTTGTTGGAGCATACAGCAATAAATGCAGTTCAAACACATTCGGGAATGGAAAGTACCTATATAGAAAAAGACAGATGTTTTCATACACAGTAAATAGGTACCTTATGTACTATAATATAATCTTTTAGTATGACAAAATATTTACTGTAAAATATTTTTGACAAATATAATTTTTGTTTTCATTGAATAATTGTAATAACAATATAAATTGTATAGGTATGCAGTTTTAATATTTTATGCAAGTAAATTTTTAAAGATTAATGTACTTTTACTACTTATTACAAATTATAAAATAGGCGTTTACTGTTATATATTATATATAATTATATTCATTTAGAAAATCTGAATGCCATAATTTTATAACATGACTTAACATTATATTATTGATCATTGATTATAGTTAAGCATTTGAATTGGGTCTATCTTCACATTTTATATTCCAAGCTTACGTGTTGTTTACAATGATCGTGCACGAATATTGCAAGGAGGTTCTAGTTGTAGTAAATATTTAGGAAATGTTTGACTAAGTAATTTTTACCTGACGATTAAAAATTCATTGTTTTTTTACGTTATACCTTTTTTAAATATTAATGTGCTAAATATATTATGAAACGCTTGTTGGTTATTTTCTTTCAATTTTTGTCATGGGCGATGTTAACTTTTCTTACTTTTGAGCATAAATATCTTTTAAACTCGTAGACGTGTAGAACAATTATTATATTTAAATCAATATTACGAAATTTTTGTTCATGACAAATTGACAAACAATAAATTATGATCGCCAATATATTATAATAGTACGTGTGTTATAATTACTAATTTTGTATAGGTATAGTTAGCGTAATAATTGTAATCCGTTGTCTCGTTATGATTAAAATGTATAATGCTAGTTTGAGAAAAAATAACCCTGTCCTCTATAATATAGTATTAGAACACTATTACTTATTAGTACTAAATTTTATTTCAATTAATTTAATAAATTCATTAAATAAGTACGAATGTGCACAATGTTATTAAATGTTATTGGAGGACTATTGCCAATACAAACACTTAATTAATAGTTAAGTACATATTTAAGTATGTATTTTTTTAGGACAACTTCATAAAATATTTTAATATTAACGAATATAATAGTATGATTGTTACCTTTCACAATCAATTTGACCTAATATAAAAGCCTTAACTCAGGTACATATATGACCTATATAATATATATTATAGTATTGTATGATTTGATTAATTATTAAGACAATTACTTAATTCAATTCATTCAATAATTGTACCTGTATAATGTAAAGTATAAAGACTAATAGAAACCGAATCGCTTAAATTTAAAAATGAAAACTATATAACTGACTATGCTGCAGGGAGAATTGGTGTAGTATGGGTATTCGTTTACCAGGGTATATAAATAGGACGTAGGTGGGTATGATTTTACTTAGTTTTCCCGGAATATAGCGACCACCTTAGGTAGGTTCAGTAAAAATTAAAATGCCAAGTTCCAAAAAAAATTGATTCATTTATGGTTCACTAAAATATAATGGACCAATCACGGCCACTAAATCATGTTTAAAGAATTACTATAGCTCACCATTGATTCATTAATAAATTTAAATGTTTAGTGATTGTTCATGCAACCCAGCATAAGTATATTGAATATAGACAACGTTTTGGCATCAAGCTCGTTAACAGCTATATATTTAGTTGTATATTTATTATACTTACTATCATACCTATACTTACCCTACTAAATTATACTACCGTTGTGGGCTTCGATTTATAACCGATACAGATCAACCAAATACATGGTATGTAATATATATAATATATTTATATGTATATTATCTTATATGAATAATACGTGAGTCAACAATGTTATTATACAATACCTACCTCCAATTTTTTTTAGGAGTGGGGGCTGTAGCTCTCATATATTTTTTCCTGCAGTATGGTTCACCAAGCATATATACCCATTTTTTCCCAATGTATTTATTCAAATTCTGACTGTTGAAATTTTTAAATATATCTACTTTAAAAGACTGTTTTCAATTATTATTTAGATTTATAAGTACAAAACAGTTGCACTCGCTCTTCGCCAATTTTATGTCTCATTGAAGAATTTTTCGTGACTTATTATTCAATTTATATTTAGGGGCCAGGCCCCCTCCCCCATCTAGTTAGTGCGTCTATTATAATAGGCGTTTTATATGTTTATAATATATATATATATATATATATATATATATACTAAAAAATAGTTGAACAACGCAATTTTACCAAAGTTAAATTTGAGTAAAAAGTTACTTATTAATTATTACTATCCGCCGCTAATCTCGATTTTATTTATCCACGGACAAGGCCAGGTAATACAGCTAGTAGGTATTATATAAATTATAGTCATTACCTACTCATTATACATACGTAGAAATAAGAAATTTGAAATAACGGTCTTATATATAGAGGCGTATATGAATAACTGTCTATTCTTTCGAAGAATCCATCATGAATAATATAGGTGACTGATGTGCATCTCACCTTGACGCGCCACCCTTGGCTGGTAATCCTCTGAAAACGGGAGATACATTTGTTGGACCGGAAGTGATGATAGGCTCAAATCAAAGTATACAAATCTAGACTCGTTTTGCCGGAATTTCGTCGCACTGTTTGTTTTCTCTCTCTCTGAGCCACACGTACCATAGACAAAACGTATTATATTTACACAGCATCATTCTTTTTTTTTTAAGTAATCTCACAGTAAAACACTTATTACAAAAACGATAGAGAATAATATTTTTGAGGGTAGACTTATCGATTTTCTATAAAAAAATATTTATAAATATTGTTTCAAAACAATATAAAATCGTTTAAATTTACAAATTTTATTTTTATTTTGAAAGTCAAATAAAAAGCCAAATAATTATAAAATATAAAACCAATATGTGGTGCCCTCAAAAATATTATCATCTATAATTTTTGTAATTGTTAATTTACCCTAAGATAACTCAAAAATCATAAAAAACGATTTTAGTTGAAAGCATTTTATCTATGTTGAGGGTGTCTGAGAGAGAAGACAAATATTGCGCTAACTTCCTTTTAAGTACTTCAGTACACCACTATATTATATTATACTATACGCTGACTAAAAAATCAGTTAGATCGACAGTCAGACGTAAAGCAAACGTCAGCGGTCTATTTTTTGAGGTTGCACTAACGACTATAGAGTTTTTAGTGCATTAATTAATAACTGTAATTTTAAATAAAATACTCTACCATCCAGATTATAGGGTGGAGCCAGGTGTACTGGATCCCCCAGACAGAGATATAAATATTTATTTTATATTATATACACTAGTATATAGAATTATTTATACACATGTTTCAAATACACTGAAATAATATATTGAATAATTATTATACATTTTTCAACAATAATATATTTATAAAAATAAAAATAATATATTACCTTTGAAATATATATTATATTTCAGGTAAAATGTTAATACTGTTTTTTTACTCGGCCCAAGTTATTTGGTGCCATTTCGTATAGTTATAGTTAGTTGGAATTATTGTAAAATACTTTTATATAATTATATATTGTAGTATAAAATGTAAAATTATATTATTATTTTTTACAGTTAAAATATGTATGTATAATAATATGGTGCACATATTTTAAGTTTGATATTACCTCTGAAATCTTAAATTAGAAACCAACAATTTTTATTTCGAACATTTAGAACCACTGAATTATGTTTAATTGTTTCATTTTACATGCAGCCACAGGGTTGATAATGGCAGGCCGACCATTTGAGAAGTGGAATTTTCAAATTTTCTATAAATTCGGTAAAGATATCCATCGCGTGGGAGGTAGGGAGGCATTTTTAATCGACATGTCAGAGTCATTGATTCGGCACGGGACTGCGCAGGGTACTTATATACACCCGCATACCATTATACACGACACCCACGTCATCGCCAATTTTGAATTCCGTTTAGGGATGAAAAACGTTCCAAATATGTTTTTGCGCCATCTGCTGCGTACTACCCATACGTATAATAATCGCGCTGCTAATCGTCTTTGTGGTCTCGCGCAGCTGACGTGGTGCGGACCGCTCTGCGATTTTTTTCAAAAATATATTTATGGCAGGCTATGCGTCTTGTATGTGTGTGTGTGTGTGTGTGTGGGGAGGGGGGGATATTATATATTATGTTTTTCCTGGCGGTTTATCTTTGTCAGTAAACTTTTACCAATTGATAATATTTTTGAAGTATATTATGATTTTAGATATATATGTTATATATGAGAGTCGTACTTATTATTAATAGTATTATTATTTAGTATTCAAATCGTTTAAAGTTAGGTTAGGTTAGGTTAGGTATAGGTGTATGTTATTTAGTAGACTAAATAACATATCTATATTTAGATAACTGCACTATGAGACACCTGTATAATATAAGGCATATTATACGACCTTATTGGATCCGATCGACGATCGGTCGAGAGTGCACATGAATAATAAAATATGTAACAGTTGACGGATTCGATAGAAGTTTTAATATTATTTTACCATTATTTGTGTTACTTGAACAGTTGAACTCACCTGAAAATGAATTCATTCGAAAATACGATAATAATAATATATGTGACAATAATAGTTACCTACTTAAGTATTAGGATAGTGCAGTAGTAAATTCGGAAAATTTGATATCCACCCATATATCTCTAGGAAATGCCATCTTCTATTTATTTAAATTTTACAATAATGTATAGGTTTTATATATTATGCAAAATGCAAATAATTAGCCATATGAAAAGATATAGTCTTGATTACTCGACATTTTTTTTTCTCACCATGGGCCTTGAAGTGTTTTTAAGTTGTGTTTGAGGTATACCTATGATTTAAAAAATACATAAGTCAAATTTATTTTTATTATCCTTGAGATTCAAGTTATCGAGAATCGAGTGTATAAATAGTGCCTATTGATTTTCAGACCATTAAGGTAATAATATAAATATTTAATGATATCATTATGAATTATGATTAGTGAAGATCCATTTATCAATTTAAATGATTACCTTCAGATATTTTCATAAATAAGTTAAAAATATTTTAACTCTGTCGACACTGTTAATTTACATTTGGGCATTTGAAATGACTTGTAAATTTCCATACCATGTCATTGAATAGTCTTTTTTCATTAATTTTTCCCATTAATATTTTTATTTACTATAATAATTGGCTTTTCCGTTTATTGTGATATAATGTAATATTGGTTCTGTCGAATGCATTGATTGTATTACCTATTGTAAATAGTATTATTACATACTGAAATTTATAATCAACGGTAGTAATTAGTAATAGTTTTTTGTCGTGTTCGACCGGTGAAAAAAAAAACAAACAAACGGACGAAACAATAAAATAAAAAAACCGGTCGGTCGCACGATACGGTAATTGTACGTTTGCGAGTCGCCCACACTGTGGGTTCAGCTGTGCGTCGTCGTCAGAAGCGCGGTTGGCGGCGGGGACGGGAGACCGCACAATTCAACCGTTACGCGCGGCGGCGGTGGCTGTGACGTCGGCGGTGGTGGAGTTACCGGCCGGTCCGCCAGCCAGCAATCGAGTGAGCGAGCGCCGAGCGAGCGAGCAGCAGCACCGGCACCGGTACCACCTCCGCCGCCGCCGCCTCCACCACCATCACTACTATAGTGCCGACGACGGCCCAATCCGTTCGATATCAGCTGTTCCTTTGTGTAAGTGTCCGTCCGGCGGCCCCGATGCCGATCCGCCGCGTTCAAAACCCAATCGTCGTCGTCGTCTCCGACCGCGTACTACTGTCGCCGCCTCCGCCGTAATCGCGTGCCGTCGCGAGATACACAAAATACATTGCAGTATTTCATTTTTTCGCCGGGTCTCCGTCCGTCCACCGAGCCGATTTGGCGTCGTCGTTTTTCTCGATAACAATAACAATAATTATTATTGAATTGCCATCGTCAACTACTGCCGCTACAACCAAATTGCCGAACAAGTCTCAGCGAAACGTTAGTCGCCGGCGTTGACGTGCGTCGTCGGCAACCGCTAAGACCGACAGACCCGACCGCCATGTACGGAACGTGAAAATTGCCAGTGAATTTTCCGAAATTTTTTTCTAGTGCGGCCGGAGCGGATCGCTTCCATCGGTTCGCCCAGGAACAAGAGGAGGAGGAGGTACGTACGACCCACTTGTTACGACCGGCGAACTGCTGAGAGTTGCGTCGTTAGTAGGTAGGGATTCGTGTCGCGGAATTTTCCGTCGTGCGATTTTCGTCGTTTCGGAACAAAATCGTTTTTTTACGCACAGTATGGCCATGCGAATTGTGTTGTAGGTGTTGACCGATTAAAGCACCGAATTTTTAACGTTTCTCCCCGAGTAACGATGTATTTAATATTATTACGACGATCGGCGTTTGTGTTTCCCTCTAGGGTCTACTCGAATTTCCATAGATACCGTAATACCATTACTGCAATATATGTATATGTAGATCCGTGTAAGACTTCCATGAACAAATTTCGACCCAATTTTTTCGTATATTTTGTTTTCTCGCAAAACTATTCGATTATTCCACCTAGGTTGATGATCTGAGCGGTTTGTGTAGGATACGGTATACGAATTTCATATGTCTAAATATTACTGTACTTTGATAATATGAATAACGTTTCATTAATTTGTCATTTCATACGATAATAGTGAACCGTAATTTTCAATAGCGCTTGGGTAAGGTAGTTACGTTTTCATAAATTAATGTGTGTACTAGATATCAACGGATTTAATATTTTAGGTACGTAGTCTAAATAGGTATCGTTAAAAACTAATTATTATATATTTTACTAAACGTACGATCGGTTCTATGTGGTGTTTCAGTGGATAATATATTCATTTATATAATATTATAATGTCTATACGGCCATGTAATTTATATCCAAGCTTGTATAGGTACCTATGACATTATAATATACTATCGAGTTTCTTCTGCAAATTATATATGTTTTAAAGCAACATCGAAATGCGATACTAGTGAGTACACTGTTAAAAAAAATATAGGTATGTATAATATACGTAAATGTAAAATAAAAAAAAATTGCACTATTATTATTTATGTTTCTGATTATCAAAATCCAGACGTACCGAAAGACTAAATTCCCTTTGTGTACGAATGAAAATCTATTCCAACCCAAGAATTATTGCGAGGCACGTTCATAATGATGACAAATTATGTCGAAAGAGAGAGAGAGAGAGAGAGAGAGAGAGAAATCGATTAAGGCGTACAATTTTGCTGCGAGTTAGTTTTGAATCCGGAAAGAGATAAGTATAAACCTCTGCAATTAAGATAATTTTGTAAATTTATTGTTATGGTTGAGAGCCGCGTTTAAGAACATTCAATAGTTATGACATGTGAAACTGAAAGACATTTGTGTTTAATTTAGTAACAAATTGTTTTGTCCTATAGGTCGTTAATGGTGGTGGTATACTGGTATACTATGTCACATAAAAAATAAAACAATAAAATATACTTTATTTAACGGTTAACCCGCGAGGAAAATGTAGGTTATTGTCGGGTTTATTGCTAACAAAGCCATACAAAAAACTTTTTCCAACGATATTATATACTATGAAAAAAAGCTTAAATGCACTTAACCAATTATATCTAAATACATTTTATGTGCAGTTTATCAATACTGAAAATGAAAGCTAAAATTTATTCTTGTATTTTAACTTTGATTTTAACTATATAATTTATAAAGTGTAACTTGAAACCAATTCATTTGATTTTACCTTCGGAATTAAAACAGTTTATTATTTAAAAACTAATAATTGAACTCTTTTTTTTTTGCAGTAAATTAAAATTGCCTTATCTCTAATCTTGTAAAATATAGCTCAAATTCCAAAGATCATAGCCACAAATGTAGGGTTACCTAACGGCTAACAAATAGTGGGGTTTAAATTTATTATAATAGGTACAATATATTTTTAGTTGTATATATATATATTTTTTTTTTAATGCTATGGGGCTTTATTATTTAAACGACCCAAAGGTCTTACTAAATATGTTTAACAATTATATATTTATATATAATATTTTACATACTATAGATATGTACTACATACTAGTATGTTTATCACTATGAGTTTTTAATTGCTTCCTAGGCTTAGAGTATCCCATCCTCCTCCTAAATACTCATAATTATATGTCATGTATTAACTATATAGGTAATTTTATTTTTTGAACAATAATTTTGGATATAATTTACCTATTACTCCTATATAGCTGTATATTAAACTGCTATAATATGTGTCAAATCGCGTTAATGTAGCCCGTGTGCAAATACAAGCACATCTTGATAACCATCTATAAAAGAGATTATATCATTGTTAAAGGTATACTTTTTATTTTTACCACCAAAACCTCCGTTTATAGTACACCTTGGTTAGTATTTCGAATTAAAAATATATTCTCGTAGCTACTTTATTGAGCTCGGACTATAAATGGTTTCCCAGACAACGTTATGTGATTTTAAACATTTAAACACTTTAATAATTTTGTTTGAGAGCCCCTCGTAAATTAAAAAAAAAACTGTAATCGTGACT
Source organism: Nasonovia ribisnigri (assembly GCA_027563435.1). Taxonomy (NCBI): domain Eukaryota; kingdom Metazoa; phylum Arthropoda; class Insecta; order Hemiptera; family Aphididae; genus Nasonovia; species Nasonovia ribisnigri. The sequence continues at coordinate 16,525 of JANEHU010000567.1, forward strand.
TATTACTAGATATAGTAACTACTCTCAACTAATAAATACAATACATTTTTATTTCCTACTCATCTACATCTAGATAATATACACTTAAGTTTAGAAACTATATTCGGGGTAATGGCCGGTGACTTCCCCTATCTCGCGATTCACGTTGCGAATGTATTCTAGTATCATAATAACTATTATTGTACCTAAATGCGTGTAGATTGTTTTTCTTTTCTCTAGATATGACAAAAAAAATGTTATGATCGATAGGTACTTCAAAATTTGGTTTTCTAGAAAGTCCCTAACAATCGAACTTTTAATAACATAAATATTTGATTATTATTGATTCAATATTTAACATTATTTTTTATATAATAATAATTCCCGTGAATTTGTCATTTGTAAATGTTAAATAAAATGTTCAATTTCAACAAAAACTTAAATATGATAAAGCTATATAAAATGGTTTTTTATTATATTTTAATTTATTGTATTCCATCAGGGAATAATTCTTAATAAAATACCGATAGCTTTATGTTATTAACTATTATAACCTAATTATATTTATATTTTACAAATTGATATATTTCACACTTTTTTATCAAGATGGTGTAAATAGATTAAGTACATGAATGTTTGTTTATACTTTTATTTAGATAATTAGAAACTGATTTTGCAATCAAATCCTATTCTATAGCCAGCACTATTGTTCTATCGGCTCTATCATTTTTTAATACACACTCTCTGAACTACGTTCCTGACCACTCCTTCCTTTACAATTTTTTTTTGTTTCTATTCGCAACGTATTTAACCTGCGGTTAGAACCTGATGAAAAAGACCACCAATTTATTTTTTCTGTCTCCGCCTATACTTTACTAGTGAAGGTGTACTCCATGCGTACACTACCTCTGCTTTTGTCTATAGTAACCAGTGGCATGAGGATACTTTCACAATTATATATAGATTATAGATATATCGTATATATACGATATTATATTAATATATGTGTATGTGACTCTTTCTCTATTATAATGAAAATTGATAACGCAGACAGACGACATGTATCAAATAGATAAGGCCAAACATGCTAATATGCTGGGACTAATATTGTGTGTATTAGCACACACTATGTGCATTATGAAATTAATAAGTGTGTATAGTAGTAATAGCTATAAATCATGAAATTTTGTTTATTTAAATCGTATTATTACTAGGTATTGATTATATATAGTAGGTACCGACTACAGTGGCGTATCCAGAATTTAGAATTCGGGGAGAGGGCAAAGCCAAAATATTAAAAATAAATATACTCAACAATAATAATTAATTTTTGTGTTGTTTCAGTTTTTCGATAAGGCCAGTGGAGGGAAGGTATGGCCCTCTGCCCCTCTCCACGACCACGCGACTGGGAACCTAGATAATTACGAACGTTTTGATTTTATTTTAAATTGGGTACGCTATACCCGTACGCCTGTATACGTCGTGTGGACGGTGATAGTTTAGAATGTTAATCTATCTCAATATTTGGATGGAAATTTACAAATTTACATGGTCGGAATAAACAATTAATATACCTAGTACTTTTTATTTTATTTTAATATTATGGTTTCGAGGAGACTTTCCAAAGGGCTTGAAATAACTAACTATACAATTATCGCTCTCATTGAAGCAAAAGAGACCTCAAACCTGATTGGTTTTTTAACTTAGTAAAGTATTACTTAATATTTGTTAATTAATATTACCAAAATCAAGTTCTAGCAATGAAGACTGATAAAAATGTGTATTTATATTCAAGCAATTAAGTATTTCTAATTTCTATATTATATTTGCTTATTAGGTGAATTGTATAGAAGTTACATACTTAAACTTATACTATAGTTCAAAAGTTTAAAGTTATAAGAAACCGATATGTATTGTATTGACGTTTTATAAAATCAATAATAAAAAAAGACATAGATTTAAGGTTTGCTTATTTTCAGATAGACTTTGGGGGTGTGGGGGGAAAAGCCCCCGTGGCTTTGTACGTAAAATAAAAAGTGTGCATTACAATAATATAACGTTTAGATATTTTAGTCCCTGCTAATATGGTATAGTGATGACCCCCCCCCCCCAACAGATCCTCACTTGTAGTAGGTATAAATACGAAGTATAAGTGTTATAATATAGAATAATACGAGGCATAATAATATGTAAGTAATAAAATATGTATCACATTATCGTGACAAACTATTACCATTGAATATAATATAATATAATATACTCAATGCTATTATACTAATACAATAATATTGTTGTTTGTGCCTAATACATGTGCATGAACAATATTATAGTCATAGAATTGTGTAACATAGTAGGTAATTACCTAATTATTCGTAAACAATATTTTGTTGATAAAGCCATTCAAATTCCATTATGTAGTAGGTAGTACTAGTAATGATCTTTTCCACCAAATTATTTTGCAATTTTGACCTTATTAAAGTATTATTATTACACATTATAATGTATGAAATTAGATTACATTTATCGTGTTTCAACAACTACTAATTATTATCTATTATGCATGATTTATCGATCACTAATCACCATAGTATAAATATTTTACTACCTAAATTAATTATCTTAGAAGATATGGTCAATGTAAAATTCATACTTACCCTTAATTGGGCATTTAAGTACATTATGCTTAAATTAAATTAATGTGTTCAAAATGTAAAGCAATACAATAAGTATGCAGGAAATAACGTGGTCATTTAATTGAATGTTAATTTTCAAGGTATAGGTAGTAAATTTGCACCATTTTGTGAACGATTAATTATATTTTGCCATTGATGATGGATGGTTTACTTCCATTTGAACACAGATGATCAAATATAACACTGTAATACAAGTAATCGTTGCTTTTAATTGACACAACATTTTACAAGAGTGACCGAGCTAAAGGGCCTCATACACGATGAAACAGTTTGCGCAACCGACAGTGTTTGAGGTTTGCACAATTGTTTGATCGGTATTTCGGTCGGGATCAAAGAGTTTAAGAGTTTAAGTTTTCTTTAAGAGTTTTCTTACAATTGTTCATTGTAAAAATTGCTTATTTGCCTCTACATTAGTTAATATTTATAAAAAACTTAAGTTTCCATTTTTGTTAAAAAATTTTAGTAACTTTATACTTATTATATTATTTTTGTAATATTACGACACGATTGAACGTCAAAAAAATAAAAAGTTATTGCTTTTAGTCGTATTATATTAAAAAAAATAAATAGTTTCTTTTAAATAAACAAAATATAGTTACTGTTTATCAATGATAGTGCGTAAATACGTATAGTATAAAGTTCAAAGTTACCTTATAATATGACTATAGGCATAATATTATAATATTTATAATAATTATATTAAACTAAATAATGTCTAGTACCAAGTCCCTTATAGTAAACATTAAGTGTATAGTGCATACACCTAATGTAATATTAAATTATAATATGTACGCATAGATAATATATAATAGATAGACCATGTATATATCAAAAACCTAGAGTTTAAATGATAACGAATAATTGAATTTGGAAAAAAAAAGTTGTTTAATATCTAGTTCAGATTTTCTAACAGGATAGTTATAACTTATAATTAATGTTGCTAGTAGAACCAATATCAATTATTAACTAATGTTTCTCATATCTCATAATGTTTCAGTAAACTTATATTTTTAATATTTTAATATTTTGAAATAAATATTAAGCTTTAACTTTAATCATTATATAGATACATTTAAATTTTTGTTTACATTAATTAATGAATAATGATCGTATATTTAAGTATTTGCCCCGTTATTTACTTAGTAAAAATATGATTTTATGTATAGTTTTACACTAAAAATCATGTTGTATAATATACATATTGATATTGAGCACAAAATGTTAATATATTTTATATATATGTATACCTTATGCTCGAGCGTATAAGTACAATTTTAATTTGAGCCGAATATGATAGCCAATTATGTAAAAGATGAACGTGGATTAAAACAAAGAGCAAAATTAATTCCTGTACAATATTTTACAACACGTTCGGTTGTTCGGAAGCTTACTTAATGAAATTGGAAGACCTTGATGTAATGATGTGACTAAATCTTGTCGTAGAATATTTTTTTCTGATATAATAAATTCTTTTTAGGCAATAGGTATATAACAATGGAAAAAATGTAATACCTATCTGTTGAGATTCTATTGATCAGTTTTACAATCATGTATGGAGAAATAGGTAGTAAATGAATTAGGCAATGTAAAATAGTCTTAAAATATTTACAGTTATTTATTAAACCATGGTTAATAATTTTAAATGTATGAACTGATTGACACTTAAATAATGTTAATATCATAAATTAGTGGCACTATAAAGAAAATAGTAAATTTAAAAAATGAGTTGTCCAAATTATTTTTACATCATAATTATTTTTTGGTTTAATTAAAATGTAAAACTATATTATTATAATAATATAAAGTATATACTATTTACAATTTAAAAATCTACCCACTTGTTTTATTTCCTTGTCGCTTTTTTTTTGTACTTTAAATATATTATAAATTACGAATATATAGTTTAATTATATTACCCAAATAATTTTCTTTATATGTAGCTGAACATTATACATTTTTATGATTGTCTTAATTTATGTCAGGCGACTTAAATTCAAATATTTTACTACCAAGATGCTTCTTTACTTTGGTATAGTTATTTTAAGATTTAAAAATAAAGTTCTAGTCTTGCAGAGAATTTTAAAATATCAAAATTCGTAAATACATTTTTTATGGCATTTCTTAAAAATATATTCAATATTTTTCGTTTGAAATTAAAGAGATTGAAACGTGTAGTTTCATATAAATACGATTAAAAAGTCAGTTATTTTACTGTGTTTATTCTCTGTCTAATTTGTTGGATAGCTTAAAATTAAAAATACTCAAACACAGTACCTTTGTGTTTGCGCTAGAACACACACACATATATATTTATAGTAATAATTTGTGAACGTGGCATATCGTATTGAAGTTCGCCCACTAGCCGAGGAAAGCGTTGAGCGAAAATAGACATTTTATTAATGTGAAAAATACTAGTATATTATTATCTATATGGCCGAATAGAGTAGAAGCCTATCGAGAAACCGATCACGAGTAATACTGCCAACGATTACGAAGGTCCACGGATGAATCATCGTCATTGTATAAAATTCTGATCAAAAATTAAATATTTAAATCACCAACCAAGTGTTTTTTTTACTTGTTTGTATGTAAATATATATATATATATATATACATCGACTGCAATTTATGTTTGTATGTTACGATTCTCTGTACAATATGATCAAAATAATTAATTAATAAACAATAATTATTATTGTGCTGTAAAATGTTAAGAGGGACCCACGGTAGACGACGCGCACTATAGATTGGTGTACAGGACGTGGGTGTTGACAATATAAGACGTTAAATACGTTTTGACTATTGAGTGATAATAGTTTTGTAATCGTGACCATGACGTGTGGGTTTCGTTTAGGCGCTATGTCACATTTCGATTAAAAACACACATTTTACTATTTTAGTATACTTACCTTGCATGTTTCTTCAAATCTTGAAATTTGGTTAATTTTCCTAGCCTGATGTATGGTTAATCGCAGCAAACACTTCTCCACACTCTTAAGGTACGTGGGCCTAAGGTGTATCTATAGGCATTCCTAAAGATTTTGTAACTGGGAGCTTTTAGGTCAATCCCCTGTCATTAGAATTTTGTCTGATTTTTCTAAATAATATGCACATTGCACATGTCTACAAAATATATGAAATACTTTATACTAAATTATACTATCAGTAAAACCTCTTATAATTACTCTAAATTAGTGGTAAAATGTTATATGAAATCCTATTTAGTATATTTCTGGAGAAATATAAGCTTTACTACTGGTTTATTATACTTATAGTAAAAAGGGGAGGGAGGCAGATATATTAGCTGATAAATATTAAATACTAGGTAGTTATTGCTTAAAATTCTGGTTTTATCACTTATATTATGCGCTATTACAATATCAGTCATACTTAGCGCACACGACTGAAGCGTGGTTATCTTTTCGAAATCTTACATTCGCGATGCACGGGTATCCATATAGTGTGTGTGTGCGTGTGGTACTATAAATTATTTTATATTTGTTAACACCTCGAGTGTTGGTCTGATTGCATAACAATTATTGCCCGTTATTTTTTATTGGTTCTGTAAATTTTTTTTTGCTACAAAGCAGACGAGTCCCTGCTCTACCACCCGCCACCGTAATGTGTCGATAAGTAGGTATATTGTCTAGTTATTGAGAGTCATCGTTCGTTCGATAAATGTACTTACTTGATCTCTTAAATTGATTGCCTGCCCGTATATATAATATATTGAACAGGTAATCGGCTTTTTTTGGTAATTATCTCAATTATTACGGTACCTGTATTATACATAAAATATAATATACTCGCGCGTATCGCGTTTTTTACCATTAAAATTTATATGCCGTTCATAAATATTGAGGTCTATATTATACATGAGTATCGAGTATATATTATTTTTCTCATGCCATTATTTATTGTTAACTTTTACCCGTATTAATACATTATATTCATTATATTATTACTATACACTAATGAATTTACGGTAGTAAACCATTATACTAAAATGATTTTCTGTATTGATGTTTATTCTTTGTGTATTCAATTGTTTTGAGGTGGGCTAAGAATAATAACTTCCTTGTTTTGAAATATATGTTCAGAATACAGTCAGCGTTTCCGATTATTCCGGTACGTGTTAAAAAATGAAATAGTAAAAGTAAACAAAAACCGTGTTCAAAATGTTGTTTCTGGCGATAGTAGAATATGTACGTATATCGTATTTGGTAACTTGTATGTAGCCTATCATGGTACTTGGGTTTCAATACTGTTTCCCTATAAATTGATAAGACGTTATCACTTATCGGTGCATTTTGTTATATGAAGTTTCACGCTTGATAATATAATTTTAATAATACGATATTATGGAAAAAGCGCCACCGTCTAAATCTAATAAAATATATTACTTATTGCATATTTTGCTTCGAGAGTTGACCTCGATGAAATCCGTGCGGTTGTCAAGAGATCATAATTCTGTTGTAACCAATAAGTTACCTTCTTTGTAGTAGACGAAATGCAAAATGCATGTAAGCTGACCCGACGGAGAGGCACGTATTATTAGTTATTACGCCTGTTATTAAATTATTATCTATTGTAATCAATCTCTGTCCGTCCGTCTCTCTCGGATATGCACATGCACATGCATTAATATAACACGTCGAGGCCTGGTGACTATAACTATATATTTATTTAAGTACATAACGTTATGCACTCGTACCGTCGCGCACCATTTTTATAGATATTAGTCTCGATGCGTCATAAATTCGTCCTTGGAGTTGATTGATCACAATGCATTTTGATTGCACTCCGACTGCCTGGCCACTCCTATAATACACAACCGTGGCACTGATAGATTACGATTTTATCGTATGCCGTTGTTATAGTTTAGTGACGTTTAATGATGTGCTAATAATTATTCTAAAGATTATTAACGCAGACTCCTCAACAAGTGTGTCTTTTTTAGTTATTTAAAATTCACATTTTTAGCAGTGCGAATGGAAATTATGTTGGGGTTCGATAGTTACAGGTTAAAAAAATGTAGACTAACATATTTTTTTGATCGACTCATCGACTACACAATTTGTATTAAAATAGTAAAATACGTTGTATGATGTTACACTCGATTATACAGTACAGACGTCTAACGTCAACATTATAAATTTACGTGAGAATATTTCCAAATTTGAACTTCGTGGTGTATTTCCCCGAGTCGTAATAATAATAATCTGTTTTAATAATAACGTACAAAGATAATTATGTACGACAAAAATAATCATTATCCGCCGTGTATCTTATCTAAATTCTAAATCTTATCTTAATTTTCATGATCACAATGTTCCCGGTCTCAATCGTCTACTATAAAACATAAAAATAAATATACTTGGGTCGGTATATTATAGGATTGTGATTAGCGTTAATCGATTGTTGATAGACGAGTAGGCGACTGTCGATACTCGAATACTCGTCACTTCGTCAGTCGTCGTTCGTTACTTCGTTAGCCGAGAGCCTTTTTTGGTCTGCTACTTCCTATAATAAGTATTGTTTTATTGAAATCAAAAATTATAGGCACTCTTGACTGAGTAAAAGTGTATTAACAGACTATGAGCCCACGAAAATTTCAATTGGAAAGTTATGTTGTGTTAAAAATAAAAATAATTTTTCTCTCTAAAAAAACGTTTTGTATTCATTCGTCTGAATTGGAACTGAATCATTTTTTTATTTCATAACGTGTAACCCGCGTAGGAATTGCAATTTATTTTAATAATACTTAATTTTAGAACAAAACCGTGGAGCCATCACCATTACCCGAATCATTTTATACATTTTAAAAGTTGAATTTGCCGTTATTCGATTTGACTATTGAACCATAGTTTATGTTTCAAATTTGTAAGTATGATGTTGATGGTTTTATCATTGAGATTATTCAATCTGCACGTTGTATTAATGTTGAAATGTATTACGCTCTCATAATATTTAGTATAGTTATATCTTATAACAATTTAAATGTATATAAATTAATATATTTAGAATAATTACTGGGGGAAAACCTTAAATTGGCATTACTGTAGTTCTCAAAGGTCTTTTTACATCTGAAAATAATTTATGAAATCTTTCTACTTCTACTATAACTACTAATAACACATTTAGTTTTGAATTATTTAGGTATTTTAAAAAATTTGTAATTTTAAGATCTAAAAAAAAATTATAATAGGAATGTTATTTGTTATTTTACCCTAACGTATTTTTTTCTAAATACAATTCACAGTATTCCACAATATGCGGCATAAAAGTTTTGTCGGAATTTTTTATTGAAACATTTGATCGTTTTTGCCTAATAGTGTTCCTAACCTATATAATGTATTGTTTAAATATATATATATATGGTATCCATATTTTTTCATACTGTTTATATACTTTGTGTAGTAGGTACTACAGTTTTAATAAAAAAAACTATAAATGTTACCTATTTATTTAATATACTTTTTTATATCACAGATGTTCTGATTAAAAAGAATCCATTTTATTTGTTGATGAATTATCGTTTTTTTATGGTCTATTGTAATATTGAAGGTAAAATATATTTCAATAATCGTGCTTGTTAATCAATTCACTGTACTGACTGTAGTACCCCATAATATTATGTGGGTTAAACTAAATTTGCTATAGAGTTTTTAACTATAATTTAAATCATATTTGCTATCACTTGTACTCAAAAGTGTAATGAGTATCTATACAATTTCAGTGTAAAATTTATAAATACTAAAAACTTAGAAACAAAAATGGTTGTTTAAAAATGTTTAATTTTTATATGAATCCAATAAACTAGCTCAGATCATAGATTTTATGCTTATGCAAATGAATGTAGTCCATGTTTTTTATGTTGAGGTAGGTTTAAAGTATTCAAAATGGCTGATTTAAAACATTTTTTAGCTGAATTTGCGTTGTTGACACAATATCATGTTATTTTTTTAAGCTCATCGTTGTTTCTCGGTATAAAATTGTTGTATGAAACTAGGAAAAGAATATGAATAGTCACATTTCCCACTTAGAAAATACCATAAGATGTAATTTGTTTCTTCCTGACTAGTTTGAATTTTTATTGTTTACTATATTTTATTGTCTTACTATATTTTGCAGTCTATAACTCGAGATAAATGTCAACTGCAAGTCTGGGCTTACCTAGGAGACTACAGAATTTTCACCACCACTAAGAAGATTCCAGGTGCCCCTTCAGAACACTGCCTATGTTTGGTGCCTGCTAGTGGCGTAAAGCAGTACATTGCGTGCAGTTCCCATAGAACACAATCTTATTGGATGTGCGCTATGAGATTGTCGAAAGTGAGTATTAAACTATTTTGTTAAATAAATAGTAATTTATTGCTTAAATATTTACTAAATACATTTGATTGTTTTTATGTAGTATGGAAAGCAATTAAGAGACAACTACAGATCATTTGTGAAAAAGCACAATGATGCTAATGAATATGAATACAATAAGAAGCCATTGCCCAACGAGAGCACACGGTCCCACGTAGCTATGGACTTTTCTGGAAATGTTGGTCGTATTGTAGAAGATCCTAAAGAAGCACTTGCCATTGCTCAAGCAGAGACTGGTAGTGTGCGACGAAGCTGGCGATCTAGTGGTCGAACTACTCCTGGTCTTCAAGCAGCTGTCACTAAACTTGAAAATGATATTCACTTATCTCAGCCATGGTATTATAAAAACATGAGCCGTGATCAAGCTGCCAATGTCCTTAATGGACTTGGAAACAAAGATGGGTAAGTACACTTATTGTATTTATAAAATAATTATTCATCTTAACTTATCTAAAAACAAAAATTGCAGGGTGTTTTTAATTCGAGAGAGCAAAAGTAAATGTGGATCATATGTACTTTCATTCAAATGTGGTGGTAAAATTATCCACGCGCCTATTGTAGCGGCATGTATTTAATTTTTTTTATTAACTTTAATCGCAATAAGTCAAATTTTAATTTAAAAAATATTTTTACAGCAAATGGATCCACTTAACGATCAAGTTTGTTTTACACTAGACAACGGTGTGATCAAATTTTATGACCTTTTACAACTAGTAGAGTTTTATCAATTAAATGCAGGTAGTCTGCCCACCCGACTGATGCACTATGTTATCCAAATACCAGTCACCAAATGAAATTTGCATTAATACAATGCACAGACGACATACACAGTTCCTGTTGACACAAAATATTCTCATCCAAAAGGTGTGTGACCTATAAAATAATGACACAATTCTACAGGTAAAATACCTACAGTTAAGGTATTTTAATTATCTCGACCATCAAAAATTACTAATTATTTATCTTTTTCTTTTTTCTCTTATTTCTTTTTCCAATGTACCATAACGTTATTGTAAAAAATTTGACTGAATCGTTAAAAACATCTACCGTTTGCACTGTTCGGACTCAAAAGTTTTATATTTCTGCGTTACAATTAGTTATTAACGTGTAATCCTGATGGATATAATAATTTTGCGCGATCAGTTCCTAGATTAACTAGTTCGTAACATTCAATCAAGCACCTTTAGGACTTATAATTTAATTGTAATATTAGAGAGAATAATAATAATAATAATAAAATCATTAATAATTATTGTCATTTAAAATAATATAATATTTATATTGTGATAATTTTTGTCTTGCATTTAAGCGTGACAGACCAAATATTTAGCATGTAAGCATACCTAATAATAAATGGTTATAACATATTCTATTTAACTTATTTAACATGGTATTCAGTAGTCAATGTAAAAGCAATAATAATTGTTATTATGAACTTTGTAAGATCGTTTAAAAAACAAAAAAAATTTTAAAGTAGTTTATGACATATATTATGTGTGTGTGTTTATATATATATAATATTATATATGGTTATATGTATCTATAGATAGAGTGGACTATGTTATTTTTCTCAATAACTCATTTAGCTAATATGAGAAAATGGAAAAATACCATTTTCCACTTTGAATTCTTTATGCATGTTAGTAAAGCAAGCAGTATCTACCTTCTATAATATATCATATCAAAATGAATAAACACTGTATACAGCTCTTGAAATAGTAATTAATCATATTATTATCTCTATGATACAATTTTAATCATATCTGTATGTCACACAACTGTTTAACCATTTAATACTTTTTAAAATAACTATTCAATTTTTTCATGTATTCTTATCATTATTTTTGTAAAATATATTGAGATGTGCATGGTATGGTTGGCAGATAACATTTAACATTTAATACCTACTGGTTAACTTTTTGTATTGTATTTCATCTAAAGAGTGAATACTAAAGTCAACGCATTGTATCCTGTTTTACTGCTCACATTGAAACACTTTAATATCCAATATTATAATATATACCGTACAGATATGATCTCAAATTCTTCTCCCGTGGTAATATGCTATTTTCTTTTCAAGAAGTGGATTACCGTTAGGTATTATTAAATATTTATTTGTTTGTTTTAAATTTAAGACACACACTTTATCATGATATATATAATAATGTAACATATGAAAGCTTTCATACAAATATATTTGAATGTATGTATGTATAATACCGTTGTGCTGTTGTTATAATTATTAGTTAACAAAATTCCCAGTATTGTAATTTGACATTTATGCAATAACTACTAAAAAATAAATAACATAGGAACAATATAATTGTACCTAATTAATTGTGATGTACAAATAAATATAGTTGTTAATACATACATACATGCACATACCTATTGTATTTCAGTTCTAAATGTCTACACTATACATGTGACATGTATTAATGTTATGTGTGTGTTAGTTTTCATGAAATTGAGTATAAATTTATGTATTATAAGTATACAAATATATACATATATATATATCAAGCAATCAATAGGTGATGAAATTATTAATATTATAAAAGTTGATTCCATATTCCTTTCAAGGTGATAAAAATTCATGTATATGTGGAAACAAATGTGATAAGCGCAGTGCAATTAAATAAATAAATACACGCGATAAAAATAATATTCTTTTTCACAATAATTATAATGTTTAGAATATATTATATAACAATAATAAAAAAAAAAATATATATTATTATCAAGTCAATGTTTATGTGATCATTAAAGTACAAAAGACTCCTTTAATTTTAATTTATTTTTTCCCTGTAGAGTATTACAACTATTATTTTATTTTGATTAATTAAAAAAAAAAAAATTCGGATTATGGTATGGTCATGTTTTGTATATCGACATTTTGTATTCCTACGAATTGTTATTGTGAAAAAAAATTGTATAATTATTATAATTTTTACAATATCTTACGTTCAATGATGTACCATATATTGTAATTCGATAATGTTTAGTTGATAAGTATTATTTAAAAAGAAATTATATTATTGTATTATTTGTATTTTGATGAAACTCTGCTCCCTCCCTTCCAATAGTTAATTTTTATAGACAATCAAATCTTAGACAGTTTAAAAATAAAACTACTATTATATTATTTTTTTCCATATGATATTGTATTTAATTATGAAATAGAAATACAATATAACTTATTGTTGTGATTTGGTGCGTGTAAATGTTATAAAAAAATCTGTACACTGACATGTCTTGTGCAAACTTTAGATTCGATAAACAATGAGAAAATAAATTATTATGAAATGTCAATTTTTTGGCAATGCATGTTTTCCTTATAGTAATAACTACCATTATGTATTTTTGTATACTAGATTTCAATAAAAAAAACTTCACGAACTATTGAAACTTCTGTAGACACATCTTTGTACAGTTTTTTTAACTAATTATTTATATTTGTATTATATTAATACAATGTTTGTATATTTTCTATCTACGTCTCAATCAAGATACAGCTTGATAACAACCAAACAAAGTTCAAGAAATTTGGATGGTTCTGTCTAATCTCTGACCTCATTGAAAAAAAATATATACAACTGTATCATTTATTATATTGATTATTAATAGAGGAAGCAAATGCATAAGTAGATAAAAATGCATGTAAAAAAATTGTTAAGAAAATAGATTTTCTGTCTCTCCCTCTCCATTAAATATTTGCACAGGAAGAATTATAAAAAAAATCATGCATTTCCCTACTGTTAATTTGTGAAGTTTGTATTATAATTATGTATTTCAAGGGGATTAATCAAGTCGTCGCTTATGCACATTTTTATCAGTACTATGAGAGGGCACTGCGTAGTAATAAAGTACATAAAGTGCACACTAATGTCTGATAAAGCCATTATTGCGCAGCAAAATTTAAAAAACTATTTATGTCAATCATGAAGAAAGAAGCCATTTCTTATTGTGTTATTTTTAAATTTTGTTGTTTGGTTTTGTTTTTAATGTTCAAATCACATGCATTTAATGTTTTTTATTGGTAGAGGAGCAAAAACGTAAATATTTTTTTTTTAAATGTCCCGTTCAAATTAATTTGATTTGCTTCAAGTACCTATATCATAAAAAAAGTATAGTGCAATATGTAAAAATATTGTTATCTTATTAAAATTATAGCAGCACATAATATAAATTCATAATAAGTAGGTACTATATTATTATTATTTATTATGACAAAAATTGTTTTTACTGCAACATTTTTAGACGCTGTAAGAAATAACAAATACAAATTAAAAACAACTATAACTACGTTTTGACAGGGTCTCCGTACTACTGAATTGTAAGGAACATTTTATAGGCAATTTCTTATACATTCGGCAATTAGGCTTGCCGTTGTTTAGTTGTAAATTATCGATAGTAGACAGTAAATTAATACCTGACTCGCAACTGATTTTTCTAGGAGCGTCGAATCTGTAATATTTGAAATTTACAGTACCTAGCGGTACGGAAGTATCTCGCACGCACATGGCAGGTTATCATTTTGTGATCGAAATTGATATTTTCCCTGTCGAAATAAAACTGGGATGATGGCAGAAGCTGATTTTACAAATATTTAGAATGAAAATAATCATAATATGAATTTTGTGGTTGACTACCACTTTGGTTACAGCTATACAGAAATAATATTTTTTTACTACCTTGGGTATGTGTCCTTGCTACATTATAATATCCATCATTGCTTCATTTACTTGATATGTACATTGAAAATGTACGAAAGAGACATGGTCCTTACTGCTGAAGAGAACAATAATTATTTTTGTTTATGCATTTTCTAGTTCACTAGTGTCACTTGCTAGATATAATAGTTACACTTGGGTTAGTATGTATATTAGAACATCTAAGTACTTATTTAAACCTAATGATTCAAGTTTATTTTATAAGTGATGAAAGAAATCACTAAAAAATATAAATACCTAACCTTTTACATATATATAATAATAATATATAAATAAAAAATGGTAATTAAATTTAAATTGACTAACTGGTAGAATATATTTGAAATTTGTTCTTCAGTAATTTTTAATTGACCTATAAGGATCCAATGGAGGAGGTTTCGCGCACAAAATGGTAGCCGGGGTTCTGTCATCGGTTTGTGACTAAACATTTACGTGTTACCTACTCATAACTCAACAGTTCTGTCAGTTGTCAGTACAACACTGTAGTCTGTAACGTTAATGTTTCTCACACAAACTCAACAATTTTAGTATTGAAATTTTTGAATATTAATAATATTTAATTAAAAAATGTAACAATCATTTTCAAGTTTGCTTCATGACTAATTTAAATTCGGTTCCAGAAATTGTATCGGATAACTTGGTTGGTTAGTCAATACAATTATTGACAAAATATTTGTACTTTTGAAAAAAATAAATATATTCGTTAGGCACTTGACTCGATAGTCGTCGACTAGTGTGTGCGCATGTGAAAGTACCCATTAGTTTAATCGAATCTTAAATCGCACACTACTTTTTAATAATGATAGTTTACAACACTACAAGCACATTTGAAGAGCACAGACCCACGATCGTACATACAAATTGCCTATACTTAACTCCTTGATCAGTATTCCGCATCCAATATAATCGTACATAACAACGCAAGTGTAGAACGAATATTATTACTTTGTTAATAAGTAATTATAATAATTTTTCCCTAACCTTAAATTTACTTTGTACGTGGTAAGAGTGTTCTGTGTGATTTCCTATGGGACATAAATCATAATGTAGGTACTTAAAATATTATTAACGTTTAATTGATATTTAGCCATTTAGGTTACCTATATGCTGCACCACCTGCTACCAGAAACAGTTAAGCGTTGAAAATAATACAATTATATTTCGTCAGTTGCCTTGAGTGTCAACGTATTTTGGGTAATTCTATTTAGTCCTAAAGTCAAATATTGCCACAACGGCACAACATTAATGAAACTACCTACGAAAAATACATGTTCGTTAATTTCAATTATGCAAATGATTTTACCATGACGCATCAAACATATTTATTTTATGTTTACTTTATACCTAAATTATATAATAAATTCGAAAACCGTATGTAAGCATTAAATATCAATTAAATATTTTAATAAATCATGTGGATTATTTTTAAGTGGCTTTTAATAGTTCATACAGCCATTAGTGATCGCTGAGGTAGGTACTTAGTAAAATAAACTTAAAGAATTGCCAAAATTTGTCAACATGTTTTTATGTTTAGTTAGCTGATCTCACGCACTTTATTGCCCGTAAAAAATCACAAACTCTTAAAAAAAAATAGTGATTGTTTCACTCTTTTTGGGTGTAACTTGCTGCAGTAAGTGTAACTCAGCCACCCTGGTAGGCAATATGTGAAAGTCGATTTGATGCATGCTTGTGCCTAATCTGCCCGATTAACCAATAGCAACCATTTATTAACAAATATGCATGGGCCATGGTAAACCTCAAAATACTTATTTGAGCACCTCCTCTGGTTGGACATACCTGGTCTAATTGTGAATCTAAATCATCCCGGGAACCACTCAGACACACACAAAAAATTTCATCAAAATCGGTCAAGCCGTTTAGCAATGCATAAAGGACAGACGAAAATATGACAGAATGTGTTTGACAACACAAACAACAATGTGACAA
Organism: Nasonovia ribisnigri; assembly: GCA_027563435.1. NCBI lineage: Eukaryota > Metazoa > Arthropoda > Insecta > Hemiptera > Aphididae > Nasonovia > Nasonovia ribisnigri. The sequence goes on from JANEHU010000567.1 coordinate 33,251, forward strand.
AAAACAATTCTCGTTAATGTGACAATTAAATTAATTTACTCTTAAGTTACCGACTAACATAGAAAAAAAATGTAACTCGTTAAGTTAGAAATTTCATCTAAAAAAAAGTAACTCGTTATGTAACTTTTTAAATTAACTTTTAATTTTTAACTCGTTAATGCCCAATCTTGCCTATAGACTGCCGGCTGCCACACACCAACATTAGTACTGATTTTACGGTCTCTAAGTGTTACGTTTCAAAAATCATTCAACGGTTAATAGTTTATACCAATGTAAGTAATAACTATGTATAATGATAAAAAGATAGAAATCGTTAAAAAAAAAATAAAAATAATCTTGGTTCTTAAGATTCTTACGAAGACTTTATCATTTGATTGATTAGAATCCATACAAGGTACCTATAAATTTGATTAAATAAGGCAAATTATATACCTATGTCATTATGACATACGTTTAGCACCACTGTTATTATAAGTACAAGTACCAATGTTAAGATCTGGATGCTTATAAATTACAATACAGTGTCTACTAGTCTACCCATTACCGCCATGACCCGCTATAAATTTACAATTGTAATCACAAGTCGTAACGCATAATAACCAATTTCGGTAGGGATTCATAGGTATTTATTTAGTCATTGAATTTGTGTGTATTTCATAACCAATAAATAGTTTTTAAAAATTAATAAGGGGTTTGAGGTAAATATTAACTTTTAGAATCTGAATTAAAATTATAAATTATAAATTCTGTTGCAAATAATTCGAAATTATCTTCGTTTCAGGCTGACATTAAGTACTTTATTAAATATTGTCCACATGCGACATGCAAGTCGTTTAAATCTCTATGCATGTAGATACCTATATCATATATTCCCATTTATTATATTACCTATGTGTTGTACGCATTTGTACAGCTCGTATTTAAGTCATCACGTGAACATTTTCAAGATCGATTTACTATTTGCTAATTTGATTTATTGTGAATTAGGGTGAGAATTTAGGTAATGAGAAATATGATATTGGTATGGCTGCTTAGTTATTTGTATTCTCAGTTAGTCAGTAATATTGACTGATGGGTAGGTTATAGCGGATAAGTATATATTCTTCACTGATAGAAATATGAGCGTATATTGTTATATAACCCTTCCATTTCGAAAGCATTAGTCTCTAACATTTGTTTATAAGTTATAACTTGACAAAAGTATCTATTGATATCTGGGTGACTATTTAATAAATAATGTGCATATTACATACCTCCTGTACGGCTGTAGGTACCTAGATATATGTGTTTGGGGTTTTATTAAAAAAGGGTTTAACGATACGCTGGAATTGAATGTTTATGTAAATGTCATAGGTATAAAAAAAAATGTTTTGTACACATACTTATATGAATTGCGTAAGTTAAATTGGTAAATTTATGTATTAAAGGAGGCATATACTATAAAGTACCTATTATAGGTACTGATTTACTAACTAATATGTAGCAATTATCTTCAACAAATAAGATAGGTTATAGAATACCTATAAGTGGCAAAAACCTACTGTAAAAAATGATTTCTCTGAAAATAAAATCAAATTTAACAGGTTTACTGACACGTGTACCATGTATAATGTATATTTTAAAATTGTTGAAAAATAATAAATTTGTTTCGCTATTTTTATTAAAACATTACAAGGACTAAGGAGGCCACACAAACATCACTATCACTCATAGGAAAATCGCATTTACGTGTACCCATTTTGGCGCACGATGTTACTAATGTCAATGAATTGAATGTACCTACCTTAAATGGTACATATAGCACGATAATAATATTCAGCCGTGTACAAGAAATGGTACACTATTAGCAACATGTCATAAGCGTTAAAAAAAGCTGACGTGTTATAAATCAGGGGAAACAACCTTAAAATCGTAAGTATTATAAATAACTGTATGGAGTTTAAAAATGTATAGGATAAATATATACATTTTTTAAGACGGGGAACTTGTCCCTAACCCCTTCGCTTCGAAAAATAAAGTGAATATGTAAATTAATGAACGTTCATCGCGAAAGGATGAACTTGTACAAGGCTATAGATTCACTCTGGATTTTAATATTATAATAATTATATTCAACATTAAGTTTGGAATGTAACGAAGAAATTTTCAGTTTTTATTAACCAATACCGAATAATAAATTTGAGTAGGTAGACGTGTGATTCACTACTTTTTTTTTACTGGGACTACTTATTAAAACGCATTTAGGCATTATGTAGGGCGTAACAGAAAGATCTGACAAATGAAATATTTTTTTGTTCTAATCAATATTTAAACATTTTTTTTTTACCAGCAATTTATAAAAGAATTAAATTTTTTTTGGAAAAATTTAGAACAGCCAATTTTTAAATCTAATTCTTGGATAAATTTTGATGGTAAAAACGTTTATTTAAATCAAGTCTATTTTTTAAATTTTATAAAATATCAATATTTTTTTGAAATTAATTTATTTGAAACGAAATAATTTTTTCAAATTTTTTTCTTTAGAATTTCTTGATATAAATATATTACTTAAATAATTTATTATCCATATCGTTTTCATAATTTTTGTTATACGTTTGATGAGAATCATTTTTTTTTTTAATTTTTCAGGTCTCTGTTGCAGCCTGTAAAATAGGTAAAGGTACCTATATTACACCACAAATATGAATTATATTATAATACTTAACACAGTAGCATTTTTATATTTAAATGTTGAAATAACATATCAAACAATTTTTCAGCTTACATTTTTAAAAAAAATTTATTCACCTCTGCCCTAATATCTATTACTAAATGGGCACATCGCACCCATGTAAATTGTAAATAGTATAATATTGTTTTGGATATCTACCAAAGTGTATAACCATAATTTAGATTTTAAATTATAAATAATTAAATCCAATACAATTGATAAGTATGTATGTAAATATAACTAAGTCTTAACTTAATTAATAAAAAAAAAAATTACAATTGGTTTGCAGAGATATAACTTTAAAATAAATGTAATATTTTGAAATTTTGACTGTGGAGGAAAATCGTCCAATTCGTTTATAAACCTTTAATTATAATACGATGTTCATGTTAATTAATTCATTAATTTATGTTGGAAATTTCTTCGGAAGATAAAAATATCTCACCTAGTCATCTCGATTTCCAAAGTGATGTCCCAGTGATTAATGATCATAATTATTATAAAAACACGTTTACCAACCGTTATTAAATTCTGTTAGTGAATATAAAAGTGATTATACAGCTCGGTAACATTTCCACGAATTACAGCTTTCACCGAATACCTGTATATTTTTTATACAGACTATATTCGGGATAAGATACTGAATTGTCTGTATTTCATTAAGTTATTGTTTGAATGATCACTAAATAAAAACAAACATAGCTATTTATAAATTATAATGAATATTGTACATTATATTGATAAAATACTTAAACTACCTGCAACTGTGCAATGGAATATTTCGGCGATGTTTTTATAACGTGAATTTGGAACTTGTAATGTTCCATTCGTGTAATTGCAATATGCACGGAACTGCTTATGTCCCGAGAAAGCAACTTTAACGTTAACAAATTCGAATACCTTGATAGTTAATAGAAAAAGATCATTGCAATGCTCACGACCAGTGATGATAGTCGTCTATCCTCACCATAGCTTTAACGAACCATAGGTTTACCTAACTAACCTCCCTATGACTTCTTAGGACACTTTGAATAAAAAGATCCTGATTTGGTTGCAGAACTTAAGTGTTTTTTTATCAAGTCGAGCCGTTGGTTGCTGACATCTTAATACTTAGATCATATATTATGGATGAAGACATTCCCAGCTCAACCTTGAAAACAATTTTAAGCACATATAAGCGACGAGTCTCTGACATGTTTATTGGTAAATGTATTAAAGTTAGAGACTATATAGTGTCACTATATTAATGTAGTAATATGTGCTTAAAATTATTGTGATATGGGCCCATTATGTTTTTGCCTTTTGCGTATTCAATATATAAACATAATTAAAAAATAACTAATAACATTTACTATAGTACTTAATTTATTTAATTTTGAACAAGAACTAACAGTACGTAATATTATAATAATGTATTATGTATGTTTGAACTCATAAAAACCATTCCAAAAAACAACTTCAGTTCTGGCTCTAAAATTTTGGAGGCACTATTAATCAGCCCCAAATTTAATATTAGGTGAGATTCATAACTAGGAGGCCAATGTTATTTTGGTCGAAACGAGTAACTCCCCCATAACTACTAAGCATTTAAAGTAAGTGCATATTAAGTCCAAATCGTCAAAATTCAACTGACAAAATTATGACAATTTTGTGATTTTTGAAAAGAATATTTTAATTGTATTATTTGACTTAGATATTATTATTATTTTTATTTCGGACTTCTTGGAGAAGGATTTGTAAGATAGTCCTATTGGTCGTCCATAGTGTCCACAACAGACTCTCGTTTGTTATAATATTTCTGATTTATATCTAATCTAATCTAACCTATAGAAAATCATATTATAACTCTTAGCCCAAGAATTTATAACTAGTACAATCATATTCATATAATATATTTTTATAAATATTTTTTGTTTTTATCAGAGTTAATGTTTCGTCAACTGAGGTCATTAGCCTGGGGTACTGTAGATTTTAACACCTGTGTGTATGCTTGGCAAGGATTTGTTGCTAAAATTCCCGGGTGGTCACCCATCCGGAAGCTATCAACACTGGCTGATGCGTACACTCAGAGAGTTTCTTCGTATCGAGCGTGGCCCCGCACCACTAATTTTTTTTATAAACGACAGTCCCTTGACGTCTCGACCTAGTAAGGCGATATGTACACTCAGAGCGTTTTCTACTTTCGAGCGTGGCCCCACACCACTATATTTTTTTTATAGACTCTTTTTGATAAATGTTAGATACTCAATCAAGTCTTCCGATTTAGGTATTAAAGATTAAAATTGTACAGACGACATAATTTGAAAGAGAGTCTGTGTGAACTCTGCAGAAACAAAATATTGTCATTATTAATATTGTTCATCAACTTTAATAAGTCAATTACCTAAGTCATCGCCTCCCCAGATAGTAATTCTCACCAATATTAATGATTTGGATTTGTATAACTAATACTACAAATAGTTGCTTCACTAGTAACACCATTTTTAGATATTAGGAAAAAAAGTCCCCGGAAAAAAGTCTCGGAAAAAAAGTCCCCGGAAAAAAAGTCCCCGGTAAGAAAGTCTCACGGAAAAAAAGTCCCACGGAAAAAAAGTCTCCAAATTAATATTTGATTTAAATTCAGTCTTTTATCGTATAGGTATTAATAAGTACATAGCTTTGCCCTATAGGATATTACATGTTACATATTTTATTGAAAATAATTAACAAACAACTAAATTAAATTACCTTAAGGTACCTTTCTAGGATTAAAAAATATTGTAGATAAGTATTTATTTACAAAATTATAGGTACATGTTACATTTATTGAAAATAATATTTTTCCGCGGGACTTTTTTTCCGTGGGACTTTTTTACCGGGGACTTTTTTTCCGGGGACTTTTTTTCCGAAACTTTTTTTCCGGGGACTTTTTTTCCGTTTACCCCATTTTTATAGTGCTTAACCATAGTGCTTTTCTCTTATCTGGAAAAAATTACTGGGTGTTTTATTTTTATAAATGCTTATATGAAGAATTTTATCATTCATTAAACTTAAATAATATTTGTTGTGTTTATTTCATTATTATCTAAAATCCTGCCATTTATATTATGTATGTAAATATTTTTATTTATAGTTAAATTAAACTCGAAATGTACCTAAATAATATGTGAAATAACGGTACATAGCCTTCGATGATAGTTTGTTATGAAGATATTATAGGTAGGAAAAAGCTCAAATTTTGAAATTTAGCACTTAAACGGTACTTGATACATTTTCTTAATATCTCAACAGAAATTATGAAGCTAAAAATATAGAAATACCTATACGTACAGTGAGACATGTGGCACACTAAGATACGGTCCATAGTTCATGGTTTTATATCATTTATAATAATAATAGTTTAAGTAATATGTTTTTTAACACATAATGCATATTATTTATTAAATATTACACTTAAAAAAAGTAAAAAGTGAATTTTTGTTTAAATCTCTGTTACTTTATTCTTTATTTTACTTTCAAAATAAACGGTCAAAAAATACTAATCCTTTAAAATAATTTCTAAAAGAAATGGATCAAATTTATTAACTGTAGCGTCGACGCTACAGCTTATAAGATAAGATATTTCATATTATTTTATAAATAGCACTCGCAATACTTCTATGTGCTTCTACGTAAAACAAATCGAAATAACCGATAACGGCGATAACATAGCGCACGTAAAAATAATGTACGTGTAATGTGGACCAGAAATAACAATAAAATTTAGAAATTAATCAAATTGTATTATTTTGATACAAAGCTAATTTAAATATTTTTTCGTTCGAGATTTATATTAAAAACATTCAAAAAAATGTAAAATTATGATATTCGGTAAATAATGTAATCTATGTGAATTTGGGGCCCTTAAAATTTCGGGGCCCCGGGCCCGGGCCCTACGGGCCCATGCCTTAAGACGGCACTGGGTCCGGTGCAATAACAAGGTATCTCCACTTTTTTTCGAAATGCATGTTTTAACATATTCTAATAGTGGAAAAATTTGTCTACATTTCGGTGCAATAACGATATATCTCCGACTATTAGATACGCTAATATCATACAAAAGGAGATATCTGGTTTTAAATGTTCTGGGCAAGAACCAGGTATCTCCGGAGATATATGGTTTTTGTTCCGAAAGATAATAAAAGGATTATTATTATGTTTATGTTTTATTTGTTTTTATACATGCTCAAGGTGTTATGTTATTTTCAATTTGTTGCTTTTTGATTTATTATAATATTATGTTGTGAGTAACAACAAATCATTTTTATCATTTTAAGATATATTTTCTATTTATTTATTATGTGTTCATTAATAGGTACTAATATGCTCATGATTATATTCTAAAATGAAATATTCTACCAAAGTAGTTTTGTTAAGTATTTTTTAGTCGTAAAGGATATCAAAGCTACATTGATGAATGCATAAACCAAAGTTTTACTTATATTTTGGGTTAAAAAACCAGGTATCTCCTTAAAACACATAGTTACTCAATTTAATCATTATAAAAGGTTGTGATAGGTTGGATGATTTTGATTATAGGTATAAATTACACATTGTAAATGTTTTTTGAGATTATGCAATACATATGATGAAAGAATTTATGAGATTAAAAAAAAAACATAAAACATGGATTTTAATTTTGGGGCGAAAACCCATATATCTCCACTAAATTAAACTTGAATTAATTAATTAAAATTATTAAAATGTATTTAAAAGTAATAATGCTTTATGGAATGTTATATATACATCCAAAGCATAAAAATCAGTTTTTGAAACAGTAACATGATGAAAGGTGGGTCAGTAAAAACATTTTTTATGTCTCCTGAACAATTTCAAAAAGTGGAGATACCTTGTTATTGCACCGGACCCTTCAATTGAAATTTTTAAAACTGCGAATCGTCTCATTCGAATGACCAGGATTGGCGTTTGCCATAGATGATAGATATTATAATATGACATCGTCATCAGTTTTCAACTTTCTTACTTCTTTGGATGAGACTATTCATTTTTATTTCATTAGCAATAATGGATATAGATCAGTAAAATTGCTACTTGCGACACTGGAGTCTGGAATAATGGAATCTGTGACAATGATATTATAATATTATATTATACCTGCCGCCAAGACTGCAATGCACAGGTACAAAGCGCAGGCTACGGACTACGGATTCTTCTTCACAGTAATTCGAAACAGAAAAACCGATGCTAGTGTTTATAATAATGAGATACAACTATTTGGGTATATTTTTTAACTTAGAAATAAAGTAATAGTATTATATAATTTAAGGCCGCACCTGTGGGCTAACGCATAAACAATATTATTTCAATATAACGACAATTGAATGTTCATTTGTAGCAATGACTGTATGGTCATAAAATATTGGTACTAGGTAGTATGAGATCAGAATGTTTAATTATTCAATGTTTTTACAATTTTTTCAAGGTTATAGGTTTATAACATATTGTTTTTTTCTTTTATTACTTAGACATCATGTAGCGTTGTATAAATAATTTTGTAAATATATAATCCCATAGAATGTATCTTTAATTTTTATTTATTGCATTCGCATTTTAATGATTTACATGACGCAATTATACACAACTTCTTAGTTATGAAAATGATGGTTGATAAATTATTAATGTACGCATTTTATTGTTATTACCTAATTATTAGTAACCATTGATTGTAAATAAATCATATTCATTATACCTTCCTAATATTTATAAATGATTATTTATGGTGTTATTCACACACATTTTTATATACAATATTACGTCTATATAACTCTATGCGTGCTTTTCATGTATAGGTATATACTTAATTATATACAAGACATATATTATGGAATGGGATTTTGATGACTTGTATTTTTTTCCTTTGATTCTATATAATGCTATCTTAAATGTATTTCATGTTCCTTTGATTCAGAAAATATTAATTTTATTTTGCATTTTTAGGCATTTTTAGCTATAAATGAATTTTTTTATTAACCGTATGGACGTGTGGTTACTGGTTAATGGTTAAACCGTTACCATGATATACCATACAACCAAATAATTGAAAACTTTAAAGTATTAAACAATACTTCACGGTATAGTTAAATGGTTACTAATGACTAGTGAAATCGTTTTACCTTAACAGTAAACAATATTATTTTATTTGCTGAATAACACATTATAAGATAATATACTGACCACATGGTTATAATGGTTTCAGCGATGGTGTAATAATAGGTACATTATAAGTTATAACTTATAAGGCACATTAGGCTATGTATTGACAGTATTGACTATACTTTGTGACTTATTTTTATATTTAGGTTCACGATTATATTGGTACCTATAGTGGGTACTTCATGGATCCTAGTCGTTAAGTTATGATATAGAAATAAGGTCTTCTTCCTTCAAATGAAATAAAAAAATAGTCAAGACAATTTTTTATTACTTCTAAAAAAAATAAGTTACCAATCATAAAAGTTTGGAACTCACGACTATTGCTTCCGGACATATATACATAATATATTGCACTATGAAAAAAGTGAATCATTTTTGAAAATAACTCAATATTCGTTTCAACATACATACGTGAAAGTTTAATTTTCTGCACATTGAATTATTTAAAATTAAAACAGTAGAATAATACATTGTTGGATGAAGCTATATTATGCTGCTTGTGTATTATTAAGACATTGAGGACTAACAAAATACACAAATGATACAGATTTTTTAACATAAATATATTTTTGGGCTGGATACAGAATAAAATAATTCTGACTGATTTTGTGTAAGGTTTTCGTTGTCATGGTTACTTATTACTAATAAGTTATTAGTTATTAACAAAAATATATTTATGATTCATAGATTTGCTTTCTAGAGAAAAAATATTGAGTAGCATATGATTTTTTTTCAGACCACCATCATCCTAAAAAAAATTGATTATAAATTATAATGGGTCCTACGAATTAGTATATGAACTACGTACAGATAATTACTGATACTTGAATTTTTTAAAAGTAGTAAATTAGGCATCTTTGCATACCGCAATTTTCCTAAGCCAACTACTATGACATAAATATTATTAATTATTTTATATAAACCCTTACTGTATTTATGTAAATTCAAATTTGTATTATAAACATTAAATATTTACAAATTGGCCAGCTCGCCAGCTCAGATAGTTCAATAACACGAAAAACAAAAAAAAAAATTTAATAAAATAAATGTAATTCAAAATTACATTATTAATTTTCAAAATTATTTACAATATATATAGGGACGATTTTGAACAATGTGAAAGATAATAAAATATTTTTGGACATGAAAAAGCTTAAAAGTGTCAAAAGACATACGGAGTAAAATATGAAGGTAAAGATGGTTAGGTTTCAACAAACCACTCCTAGATTCAACCAATGTCCTAAAGTCAAGTGTCAATAGTCAATGATTTTTAACGAAACTACTGTGTTCTTAAACAAAATTGAGGAACTTAAAATGTAATAATTCTAATTTCTATTTTAAATTGTATTTTGTTGTTACTATATACTTTTATTATTATTACATTATTCTTATTGTTATCATTATAACATTTTTTAAGTTCCTCCAATCATTGTAAATTGTTATGAATAATTATTTTTATCTGTTGCCTAATGACGTCAATAAAGTTATATTTTAATAACATGACCGTATCAGGAAAATGTAATTAAAAAAAAAAAAAGACCAATTAATAAAACTTCTCAATGATTTTAACAGGCGTCATTGACATGATTAAATAAGTCACCCATTAGTGACATTTGTTGATGTGCAAAATTAACAGGTACCATTATTACATAATATAGGTACAATAGGTTATAGGTTAGGTTTAAGGTTAGGTACTAATATAAGTACTTACTACTCTCCAATAAGTAACTTATTAATTATTTTTTATAACTGATTATATGTGTAGTGTAATTTCATAACACAAAAGTTGTAAGTACTAAAATAAATACTGTTTACGTTCTGTGTATAGTTGAATACAATGAGTATTATTATCACTAATATAGATATTATTTATATAATAATATACCTATAATATATTATTATAAATTATATTCATAATTCATATTGTAAAATATAGGTACTTAATACCTATTATATATTTAGTATTAGTGATAAGTGATAAACTCATACTTAGATATACGAATCGGTGTACTACGATATAGGTACATAATATATAGACTACATTAGCAGTCGGTAGGCAATTGTATACAACATATTATTTATGATACATATTTTATTAATTAATATAGTTGCAGCTGCAGCGATTTTAAACTTTACAATAATTGAATAATATTAATTAATATGAAATGTAGACCATGCCAAAAGGAACAGAAAGGATTAAGAAAATAATATTTCCTTAATTTTTTTCAATATCTTTAAAATGAATTTGTTATACTGGAAAGTACTCTGCTGTATCAATTTTTTAATTAAATTAACTAAAATTAAAACTTATATTTGAAGTATTTTATAACGAAATCTCCAGAGTCCAGACAAACAAAAAAAATAAATATTGCAAATTTATACATATTAAAAGATAATAACTTGTTGTTCTTATACAGTAAATCTACGCACATAAAAATCTCATTTTCTCTATTCCCGAAGGTGTGGAGTTTTTATGGTGAAAAAATAACGCTTCATGAAAGAAAAAAAATAGGTAAAATTAATGGGCCGACACCATTAAATAATTTTAAATGGACAGACTGAGAAGTCGTAAAAAAAAGTTCTTTATATGAAAGTTATAACACCTTCTAGAGTTCTAGCTATAGAAGCTTTACCGCTATTTTATTACTCGTTTTTGGCGTCGAAAATTTAAGTGTTTTTAAAACTTACTATACTATATATACAGATTACAGGTATACCTACTACTATATATAAGACCATAAATTGTGTTTTGTAAAATGATCAAATATTTTTTTTATAATCATTAAAATAAGTTGTTCTCGTTACTCTTTTAACACTTATTTTTATTTGTTAATTTAAAATTAATATAGAAGAATATATATAAATATTTTGTTTTAAAGTTGGCAAGTAAGCAATTACTATGCTGTACAGTATTTTTCATTAGGTATAATATGTCACTATAAGTAATGAACATGTTAAATTTGAATTCAATAATAAATCATAAATCATTTCATACGAAAAACGGTTCTGAGCGGGATGGTTTGCCATCCTATACTAACCGTAACCAATACAATAGCTTATGGCCATAGTTTCCGGGCTTTTGATGAATAAAAAATAAAAATAATATTATACTAAGCATGTATTATTTACTATAATATATGTGGGTGTTTATATTGTTATTTGTAATTTATTTTACTATTAGTAATTCGCTTAGTTGAATACATTTTTGCTGAAAACATCGCATTTATGTTATTATTATAATGATAGTATACATATATATATTATTACTAAATTATTTATATTAATTTTTGTGTCAATTCCGACTTACCATAGAATAGTGTGAATTGTTTTGTGATATAAATAAGAAATAGCTCTATAATTTTTTATCTATAATTTGATAATGGTTTTTCCAAAAGGTGGATGTAACAATGTACTGAGAGGATGGGTTTAATGATATGCTCCCACATCACTATGATAACTTGTAAGTAAACTTAAATATAATAAACAACAGCCATTAGTCGTGCGCAGGGAACTATCATCCCCAATATAAAGTATGTAAAACACTGATATAATGTGGTCACGAGTCAGGAGGACTACTCGTATTCATAACAAAGTGCGGCCTTCATCTTTGTCGTTAGAGAAAACTGGTAGCAAAAAAAAAGGATCGACCGTCGAAGACATAAAAAATTCCTTGCAGGAAACGCTGAGGCTTTTGTTTAAGCCGCCTAACATTGGCCATAGTAAATCGTATATCATCTGATCTTCAGTGCGAGCGCACTCACCACCTTACTACCTTAGTAACAAATAACAATCCGTTATCTGAGTGTTGAATCCTGCGATCGACTTCTGATTTCTTTTCTTTTTGCAACTGGTAATCGTTGCGTATTTCAAGTGTGTATTTTGTGTTACCTATCCCATAGACTTTGAGTCAGTTAAGTTAAGACATTATGTATATTTTATAGTACAATAGTCCATATTTGTAATTTGTGTATATGAAATTGAATTATACTGTTTGCTAAGTTCTCGAATACCTCTAGAGCTGTCCTGACATCAGGAGGAAGGTAATAATAAAAAATAATATGGTATTATAATAATTACCTATATTAATCGAACACTCATATTCTCCAGCATTTAATAGTGTAAGGAATCATCCGGATAATATGTAAATAGGTTGTAAGGTATGTAATATTCCTTTGGAGTTTGGTCACTTTTAAATTTTTACAATTACATATATGTATAGTATTCATTGTGTTATATTATATATTATACAAAGTGAATCACCAAGCATGCTACCTCCCTTATTTTTCCATTATTACAGTTATTAATAACTAATATTGGTATTTTTAAATTTTTGAGAATTTCTGTACTACTTAAGGAGTGTCTTCTAGATATACAAATATATAGAATATAGATATTCTGTCTGTCAAATGAGGTGACCTTCCTTTTTCACTGTAAATTACGGTTTATCAAAATTACAATTCAAACGAATAGTTTTTGAGTAATTTAACATTGTGCACTAAGGATAGGTTCCATGGTAATGAGCTTGGAAGATAAAGGGGCTACAGCGTTTTGAAAATGTTAGTAATTAACATTTATCCATCAACATTTATAATTGTTAAAATAGTTCAAGTAAGTACATAGGTGCAAATAGGGGGAAGCTTTAGGGTCTATGCCCCCCAAAAATGTCCATAGCCCCCCCCCCCCCAAACATTTCCTACATTTTATTTTAAGCTTATTCAATATTATCAAAGTAGTGCTTTATCCAATATCATATCTATTTTATATTTTTTTTTTTAATCATTTTTAAGGACTATTATAGTATATTATTAAAACAATAATAAAGGTAAGTAGGTACTATATATTTTTATTTTTAAGGCACTTTATGTATATTAATTATTAACGGTTATTTCAACAAAATATGAAACTCAACATTATACTATTATTTATTACCTATATATTATTACATTATAATATAAGTAGTGCCGATACGGCGATACTAGTATGAAAGAAATAAGCGAACAAAACAATAATCGCTTGTATACGCAAAGCAGTTGCCTCTCAAACATCAAATTATATTTTTATCCATTTTTTTCTTACATACCTACAAATTAGTAAATTAGTAAATTCTATATTAAATATTATTACTTTACTCATGTACTAAAATCTGAAACATTAAATCATTGCGTGTTGTTTACAGTGTATATATATATATATACTATAGTCTATATAAACCATATAATTTAATATAGACATAATAATATATAGGTAATGTATACTACTAGAAAAAAATGAAGGTAGGTACATTACACATTGCAGCGGTTATCAGCTAGTTTTACACTCTTATCGTTATTACATCCTGTACAGGGGTAATAAGTGGGTGACGATCAGAAAACGTCACATCCGGGTATTTAACGTATACCTGATTCTACACCACCGATTATAATATTTTTGAAGGTTTGTGAAATCGGCGTACATATAGGTCCAGTAAAACTAGCTTAAGACACTTCCGCTTAAGATGCTTTCCCGCATAAGACGTTGTTTTCCGTCGGTCCCTAGGCATTTCCAATTCTAATAAATTTAAAAACCACCTGTTCAGCCGCTTGGATTTTCTTTATCTAATCGTATAAAACGCTCTTTTCTTCAGTAAATTACGATAAATTATAGTAGTTTTGTGAAAATAAAAATTGAAATTTTACTCGTTTACGTGTTCTTATATCGCTTTATTTTATCGCTATACCTATTTTATCATTACTTATTGTAACAGTTTTTCTGTGTGTCATCGTGTCATAGAATTTAGTATGTACAGTTCATTCGCAAGTGTACAATCGCCATTTCGTTATGGCTAAAGGTATAAAACGTAAAGCGCTATCGATTTCAGACAAACTCAACATTTTGAAATACGATGAAGGATTGACCGAGATAAGAACAAAAGGATATTGCTAACGAACTGGGGATACACCCTTGCACTTTAAGAACTTTGTTGTAAAGATAGACATAACATAAGACAAAGCGGATTGTTAGGTGGGAGCAAACGACAAAAAGTAAAACACGGGAAGTATGAAGAGTGGGAAAATGTTTTATTGGAGTGATTTCAAAAATCTCACAGTTTAAATATCCAATAAATGGAGATGTTTAACACGGAAAAGGCTATGGAAATTTCCGCACGTCTCACTTCATTTTTTTTCAATTCTTTCATAAGACGCTTTCCCGCTTGAGACGCTCTATAGAGAGCTGGTCCCTTAAAGGACGAATTTTACTGTGTATTATATTTTATCGTGGACTACATAATGACCGCATTAGCGTAATTCTATTAAATTTGAGCAGGCGAAATAGTGCAAAACTTTCATTGGTCCAATAATCATAAAGTCAAATTAAATCATATTTGAAGCCCATCGCTTTGCTCTCGTACACTATATTTTAATAATTTATTACATACTAATGTTAAAGTCGTATAAAAATACAATATTATGCATATCGTATATAAAAATATTATTTTGTTAAAAGTTAGTCTATGATCATGTCATAATACCACACCTATAATAATTGACAAGTAATAACAGAATTATTACAAAACATTAAATTATTATTTGTGCAGTTGTATAATGATTTTATTAAAACATTTCAACAAACCAATGTAAAAGTATTTTATATTTAAATTGGATTGAAGTTCAGCTTCAACAGGTGCAAAAGCATGTTTTTGCTAACCATCATGTACCTGCCCCCGCAATTTCGCCAATTATACTACAGTTATTTTGCCGGTTAAAAACATGCCCTGTATCATATATTCCTCATATTGTGTCTTAATAGAGTAGCTAATTAAGGTTAACATTACTGCAATTGGTATTAGTGCAATACAATTAAATAGATGGTGATGACCATAGGTGCAAATAGTAAAATTATTTTGGGGGGACTAAAGCTCCTCCTATAATGTTTTCTAAAAACTATATATGCTCAGTACTAAGAATAGGTACTGACTTTTGAATTGGGGGGACTTGACAGAAATTTGGGGGAGGGCTAAGTGGCTAAGTCCCCCCTTATTTGCACCAATGGTGATAACTGATGATCTACTGCAACTTTTCTCCACAACGTTCGGATTAATGTATTATACTGAACAGAATGGATCTGAAACCAAAAAGACGTAATTTTGATAGAGTCCATTACATATGGACATATTCCTTTGTGATATACAATTTAGTACCTAGTTAAAGTTGTGGAAGTCTTCATTGGTCGCACGATGGCATATGCCCTTTTTATAGAAGTGTCCGGAGGAAAGTGAATCTTACCGCTCTCTACTAAATGACTTGTACAAGGTAAGAAGTTAGAATTTAAATATACTCTTATGTTAAAATTTAAAGTAACATAATAATAATTATTAATTTGTATACTCAAAGTTATTTTCAGACTTCAGCAGATACTTATTTACTAGTATATAATTGTACAAATATTAAATATAAAAACAAGTTACTAGAAACTGGTTATTATTTAGTAAATCGTTTGTATAATATTCAAATGATTTTTAACGAAAAATTAAGTATCTTATTGTATAAAATAAAATATAGTCAATAATAATTGTGGCTTATGAAATTATTATTACTAATCGTTGTTAAGTCGAGTCAGGTTCAAATTGAACTGTCAAAAATAACTGCGATTGATTATGAGTTTACAACTTCTTATGATTTAATTTTTTTTTTTCAAACGAAAAGAGTAGAAATACTTATTGCTTATTTTATATTAAAATGCACCAACTGCTAAGTTAGTTGTATGACATTTAGAACATTATGTGCTCAGTTGTTAGTGCGCTTATTTTTGTTTAAGTTATGATTTATAAACTATCATTCATCATTCATTGTCCATTGATTTATCATATCCACACTAGGTATAAACTATATATAATACTCTATACTTATACTCATTAGTCATTAATCATTATATTATGTGACAATAGTTTATCATAATATGTTCATACAGTACCCAGTGCGTCGGTACCATTAACCTAATCTAAATTCTATTGGATACTAATTTATTTTTAATACTGAGTGCGCATTTTAAAAATTGTCACGTTTTGTCATACATCTTATGGTTTTAATTCACTCATAAGACAATTAGTCGAGTTAGTGTTTTATAGTCAATATATATATAGTGTACCGTATCCGGTATCAAATAGCAAAATTAAAAATATATTTACTTGCCATATACTTATATACCTATATATAAATAAAAAATATATAAAATAGGTACTCAGTTATGTTCATTATTATATTCAAAGCCAACAGCGAACTGCCTTTTTTTAACAGTTGTTAGGTATTCTTAAGACTTTAATAGAATCGATTAATAGGTAGTCAAACCTTCAAAAATGAATTTATGTAAAATATTAGCAATTAGCATGTATTTAGAGAACGCTGAACGATGTATTATAACATTATAATATAATGTCGTATACTCGTATATTATAATATATAAACCTATAAGGCTATAATACATATCTATAGTTTGAATATAATATAGGTACCTACTATATACGAAACATGTAAATAAAGTTTTCGTGCAGAGAAGTGATAAAACAGTAGTTATCGGTAGTATAGGCTGTAATTATACGTATGTGCTTATATTATGTGTTAGTTTTAATTTTCTTAAATTGGCAAACTGTAAACAATTATTACTACCTATAGGAATATCCGAAATTTATATAGTACAAGAAAATACGTTTCGTCTTGTAGACGCAATTTTGGGACTTGGAGGGGCTTATATAGCTCCACCAACATAAAATTATTCCCTTAAAAAATATTGTATTTCAATTGAATTATTAAATTCTTATTTAGTTATCTCATCTAAATAATTCAGTAAACATTGTTTGTAACCACTCCGAAAATTGTTGAATAATAATAACATTATTATTAAGAAATTATTTTCAAATAAAATTCGTCAAAAATTAATTTTAATCCCTCCCTCCTCCCCTCCAAAAAAAAAAAAATTAAATATACCACTGGTCACACTATACTATTATTTCTGTATTATTGTATAACACTTTAATACGAATAATTCATTAGATTCTAAAAGTCATAACGCACTTTCCTTAATATATATAATAATACATATTTAGTATACTGTGTATATCAGATATATATGATCATGTCAAGTATACCGCTGCACTTGCCGAACAGAATAGATCGACCGAAGTCGAGATTCGCTCACCGTCCTCCGAACCGATCGCGATGCACCGAGTTTTCGGCGAACCGAGAATAACGGCTTGACCTGTAAAATCGTGTTGGAAAGTCGGGGCGATCCGGAGATACAGTTCAATGCCGGACATCGCGGTGCAGACGGTTTCTGCGGGTGATGTACATCCGATATTGGGTGGCCGTCTCGATACAGTATAGCAGCGGTATCGATTGGATTCACGAGCCGGTGACTCGGTGCAAACGGTTTATGATGGCCCGACCGAAATGGTTGTGACAAGTTATGCCGGTTCAAAGGTTCCGTTACCACATTTATGGTTGGTGAACACGGCAATAATGACGTCTGTTGTAAATAAAGTCAAGATCGAGACGCCGCCGGTGCAGGTTCGGCCGGCCAAAGTGGACGTGCAACAGTTAAGCCGCGGTGATCTCTCGGATCCCCCGAGACGCCGTTCTATAGAATTATATCAAACTGTAGTTTGATGCCGAACATCGCAGTGCGGCTTACTTCGGACGACATCGAGTACGTCTCGGCGCGAGTTTCGAAAAATCGATAAAGTTAAATGACTATAAATAATTTAAAAACTTGTAAGTATTTTGAAAATTGTTATAGTTCACAGAAAATGCCTACATAAACATTTGGTGAAAGTTCCAAGTATTTTCCGTTATTCGTTTTTGAGATGCATTTTCGTCTTCACAGATAATGACTAATTTAACAACAAACTTTATATATCGTTTACCGAATTCCCAAACGTTCGAATTGATTTATTTTATTAGTTACTTATAAGTTATAAGTTATAAGAAGACACTATACACGGCTATTTGTTGTCTCCGTCTTACAAGTGCGTAACATAGCAACTTTAAGCTCAGCAGATCACGTTTAACTCGGTTAGTTAAAAAATTAGAGTAACACGACCTGCTATGAAACTTGATGATGAGAATATCATCTGTATTTGAATGTGGGTTTTTTTACGATAATTCAATTTTTAAGTGAGTTATGAATATTTTTAATTTACCTTAGTTAATGTGCGCATAATTTACTACAAAATCGAACAATCATAAAAAGATCACACATACAAACACAGATAATGTTTTTACCATAAAGTTTCATAATAGGTCGATTCACTCTAAATTTTTAACTAACGGAGTTAAACGTGATCTGCTAAGCGGAAATTTACAATGTTGCGCATATTTGTAAGACGCAGATGACAAATGTCCGTGGAACGTCCACTTAATATATGAAAATACTAAAAAAATCTCATTACTGGATATTATTACATATAAATGTATATATATTATGTATAGTTTGAATTCCATCTAACAATAGCGAAGAATTTAATTTTTTATCTATCGCATCTATAAATGAATCATTTTTTATACTAAGTGGATCAAATACGTGCCTACTTGTTTTTTTTAAGTCTGAAGTAATTTTTTTCTGAATAGAAATGCTTGATATTTAATTTAGGGGGTAGTTTCTGGTAGCAAATTGGATCTTGTTGCTACTTTTGGGGTTAAAAAAAGTTATTTTCTATACCAAAAAAATAAATCTTTAGACCAATTTTTGACACGATTATAATTGTTTTTTTGTTCCAATACAAAAACAAATAACCGTAGACTTGACATTTAAAAAAAAATGTTTATTTGTGCATTTTCAAAATGGTTCTACTTTTTTATTTTTCATTAAACTTAGCCCTTAGGTACCAATGTATGGTAAAATGCTTAAAAAGTAATACAAGATTTGTCACAAGTTTTATTTCAGTGATTAAAATGTATTGAAAATGCATAGTTACAATTTATTTTTTATTATAGTTTAAATTTTGAGTTTTGACAAAATCCTTCAAATTCGCGAATTATTTTGTAGACGTCATAATATATGCTGACAGATCGCCATCCGATAAGATCTTTTTTTTATCATACACAATGATTTATTATCGAAATTCAAGTTTAACACATCCATTACAGTGACCTACTCGATGTACATGGAGTGCACCGTGCACTTGACATCTATAATTATACAGCAGAGCGGTTATATACCTACTTGACCGCTTTTAAACTCTGAACGGAGCTAAAAATGATTCAGTTTTACAATGATGTGATTTTCTTCTGTAAGTTATTACCTTTTAGAGTAGTCTAAAGATTTTCAACTTCGAGGGTGGTTCCAAGTAACAAATTGGATCTAGTTCGTATTTTAGGTAAACCCAGTATTTTAATTGGAGAAAATAAACAAAAAAAAAATAATATTATGGAAAAACGAAAAATAAACAAAACAAATATTCATGTTAGCATTATTAGAACTTTTTAGAAATGATATAATATTCAAAAATGTTTGGCTCTTTAGTGCTATATTGCTATTTACAGATAGTTTTTTTTGATTTTTGTATGATAAAATTTGTTTTCTGGTAAAAAAACTTCATTCAACTACTACATAATCCAAAGTTCCTCATAAGTTGTCAATACTCCAATTAAAAAATATGAAAATAATATATTTTTACAATTTTTGTTTATAAGCGTTTAAAAGTTCAATTTTTTATAAATTTGAACAAAATTATAATACCTAGTTTAAAAATTATGTTGTAGTTAAAAATTTATAACATTTTTAATATTACCACTTAAGGTTTGAAAATGCAATACAAGATTCTTCATACGTTTTTATTAGATTGTGAAATGAAATAAAAAGTTTAGCATAAAGCCACATACATTTTTTATAATAGATACAAGTTAACATTTTAACAACGTTGGATATTATACAAATGTATAAAATAACTATTTATCTGATAACTATTTTTTTATCTGAAAGAAGAAAATTTCTTAGAGGCTTCATTAAACTCGGATTTTTTCATTTTATTCAAATAATAGTATAAAATAATTTAAAAAAAAAAATTTTAAATTGTCTTATTTTTTAAAACATATTATAAAGATTGGGAATAAAATATTGATAAACTGAGTTCAATGTGACCTGTAGAATATTACCCTCCATTAGTTTAAAATAAAATGATCAAATTTGGTTGATTCTATATTATTGGTATTATTCACTAAGTATATTTTTGTGGCCAAAATTACATTGGCACCGGGTGGCTTAACCCTTATATAGGCTAAAAGACTGTCTCCGCTCTGCATAATCGTTTTTTGTTATTACCACGTGATTTATCATTGAATTGAAATTTTAACAAATCCATTTTAGTGACCACTCGAAGACAAGGAACAATAGATATCTACTATACATGAGAGCGACTTACCCGGTTCTTTTTTTTTACGTATTAGAAAATTGATAAAACATATTTGAGGAGCTCATAACTTCAACCTTAGGCTTCTGCTGCAGTTATATAATATTTAGTAACCTTTAGTACTTACGATTGTTTTAATACTATGTGCGTGTGACAAATTACTGTTGTTTTTTTTTTGATTTGTTACTTACGGCACTTATAATGCTGATAAGGCAGTGTAGTGGCACACGCGCATAAGTACCGCATTTCTTTATACACGAACCACGCCGCGGAAACAGTCCAGGTCGCCGATCGGTACATAATAAAATCGGCGTTAGACTTTCTGGAACCGACGAGGTAGCCTTGACGACGTTACGCGCCAAAACACACCATATCGTGTGTAGTGTAGTTACGTGTTCATCCTGTCATCGCATAACACATTTTTTTATCAAATAAAAATCTATTACAGCTCGGTAAAGTGCGGCTAGTTGTGTAATTTTCGGGGTGAAGATGAAACTGCAAGATAAGCAAACACCGTAGTTTTATTGTACTCAAACCATAATATTTTTAAGATAAATGTTTAATGACAAGTCAGATATTTTCAGAACCGTTTCAATATCATTAAACTTTTGTATAGCACGTTTCAGGGACGTACTGGCTATTTTTGGTCCATGGTGAAAATTAATTAGGGGTCCGTATATATTTTTTTTAATTTACTAAATTTAGGAAAAAGTTCTACATTGCAATAAAAAATACATCTAAGAAATGGCACGTCAGTGGTAATCGGGGCCCTGGGTACAATTTGGTTTAGGGCCAGTCCCTATAGAGAACATATCTGACACTTAGCTAATATTGCGTGCAGTGTCTAATGTGTTAGACGTTAGTCAGAAAATTGTAGAACTCATAAACATGGCATTTTGCTTGATGCAAAAGCCCTTCTCCGGGTTTAAATTGAAAGGAAAATATTATTATTCAATAAATTACCGCTACCCATTTGGATATAAAAACAAACAAATGCTTATAAAAAGCCTATAAGTATACCTGATAGTTAATTATCAATTTTTATTAAGCTATATAGCTATAAGAAAATCAATAATTTGTAGTTATGACTTATAAGCTCAAACGGAAATGGGTATCTCGGCCATTTGAGGAAAAACAGGAAAATATATCTTGTAGCTGATTTTTTGGCGTAAAAGCGGTGACGATTCTCGTCAGAAATTTGGTGGTTTTGCGTGACGCCTAAAAAAGTACTTTGTAACGATTGTTTCGTGGTTAACGGATAAAAAAATAACGAAACAAAAGAGTAAAAGACTCGGAGCGGATCGAGCCGCTTGGCAACATCGCGGACCGTCACCGCCGCCGCACCGAAACCGGTCTTCGGTCGTTACAGGTGTGGTGCGCGTCATGATGGTTCGGTCGGACAGGTACCAACGACAGTGGGGGCGCAGAAAGCGAACGGATGCGGCAGCGGTGGTGGGAGGAGTAATTGGTGGCGGCGGTAGGTTGTTGTGGCGGTGAGGCGGTGCGCAACAGTAACGACAACGTCGACTCGGGAAAAAGGTGAGTCACTCGGTCGCGTCGCGTGTGTGTATACCTGCGCAGGTTGCCCGGTGAGCGGCGGCGGCGGAACACCCGCCGCCCGGTGGGGGAGTACCGAGCGTAGCGGTCGTGATGTGTATACACACGCGAAAACATTCCTCTACAACTGCTACGCCGCCGTCGCCGCCGCTCGTACCGCACGACGATACTATATTAATAATAATATTATGGTTCGGCGGGCCTTTGGCGGGTTCCATCCGACGACTGGTTACCTCCGCGGCACCGCGATACTGCAGCCACCGTCATTGACCATAGCAGACGCCGGACGTTGGGTGAGCGAGATCCACGATTGTTATTGAACATTTTGTTGTTTTTGTAACGATTTCGCGACGCGGCCAAACCGGTTGGTCGGCGGCGGCGGCTGAGGTTCGGTCGGAGCGCGCCAAAAGCGTTGGTTCCCGCCAGCAGCCGTCGTCGGCTCGGCAGTCGGCACTCGGCCGCGCACGACTTCCGACCGCCAGAGACCATGTACGGTTTATGTGCCTACCTGTATCTATAACACGCGTGATCGTTGTTTAATCATATCGGACTTACAGTGATATTAATTGGATTGCAGTTGTAGTCGTTGCCATGGCGGGCTTGTCGCTAAGGAAGCCGTGCGGAGAGAAGGAGTGCCCCGAGTACCACATGTGCCAGGCCCACGATCTCCAGTGCTACCCGTGCCATTCGTACTGCAACGAGACTTCGCACAACTTCGACATCAAAATATGCCAACAACAGTGTCAAGGTATATAACATATTTATCTATGCAGAGCCTACCCATCTATCCAGAGGGTTTGAGCTCATTTTTTTAGACCAGAGAGTTTTTTTTTACGATTTTTAGAGGTACTCGCCTACTCGGTATTTATTTTAAAAGGTTTACTTTTTCCTTCCGATCTGCAATTTTTGAATAAAACTCATATGCATTATATTATTTATAGATAGGTCATAGGTGCGCTTGTTTCTGACCACATACGATAGTATACATTTTACGCTTCCATATACCTGTTATATCCTCCGGAACATTGAGTATAATAATTACTTTATGTCCTAGCTATTCATATAATTGCGGACTTTTAGTGTATATATATTTTTACATATAAATCTAATAACAATTATAATAATTATTATTCATAAAATCTTATACTGGCCGCGTTATTTATGCGTGCTATTACACTTATTATAATTTTAATATATTATAATAGTTATTCGCTTGCCAACCGCAGCAGTCGTTTCTGCGCGCGAGGTCAACCGCGTCCTTTCTCGCAGAAGGAACAAATTAAAAACCCACTTGCGACGACTAGACGATGGCGCGCGCGAGGGGAGGACCTTATTTATTTCGCACCGACTTTCTACTATCCGGAACATCGTCTATAATATACACCGTATTTAACCACACGCGTGTGAAACATTACTTACAATACCTACCTCGTTTCTGCGAATATTCATTAGTCCTACGGCCGAGTGCCGACTCCGTCAATGTCTCGCACGGCGCTTTCTATCACGACAGTGTCAGCTGTTAAATCCGAAGGAAGCGCTTCTGCAAGCTCATAAGCCGTCAAGTTTACTAAAAATCCTTTTTGTAATATGTACCTTTGGGCCCCTGGATTACCGTAAATTATAATAATAATATCATATACTTCGTTTGTACTCCGTGAGATATGTATACAAGATTTTTACTTTTCCCAACAATAAATTCGTTCAGCGCACCTTCAAAAGTCTCTTGCACGAAATATTTGTTGTTAAATCGTTCGACTTTTACTATATATTCTGTACACATAATTTTTATTTTCGATAAGCTGTTTTAGTGAAACTCGTATACGACGTAGGTATGAGTCGATCTGGTCAACAACGTGTATAGGGCGCGATGATGATGACGATGTACGTGATCGCGTTGTAAATAAAAATGAAAAACAACACATTCTTTAAACGATGGTCCGTATAAGACGGGTTAAGGTTTTTTTTTTTTACCAACGAGTCCTACTTGTGTTATAGCGGTCTATTTCTATTATATAATAATAGTACGTATAATATTTGGACACTGCCACACTGGTGGAAGAAAATAAGCGGCCATATTCGTTTAATGAATTTATAATTCATATAACTGAATGATTGTAATGGCACGTGCACAATAAACTTATATTAAATAATATTAAATAAAAACCAAAAATGTGTAACTCTTGAATTATAATTTATAATAGTATGAGCAAACAAACAAGCAAACTAGAAATCACGATCGCAAGTCAGGATTCTGCGCGTAAATCTATGCTCGCATGTTTATAATAGTATGAGTATGTATGACGCAGACCTCGTACCATGCAGTCATATATTATAACATAGGTGTACCTATTATACTATGATAATAATATTCTATATATATTTAGTAGCGAAGCGAAATTGGTTGGTGGTCTCGCTTTGTTATATAGAGTTATGTTGTTTTTTTCTTCGTATGTCCTTGGAATACGATTCGAGGGGAACAATCCCGAAAAGAATTCGATGCCTACCTCTGCAGCATTGTTGTTTGTTGTCTGTAAGGTATTAAATAATGATTTATGGTACCTGCGGCTATATACAATGTTTTAGGTCCATATACTCGATCATCAAATGCCCCCTGAACAGTATACATATATTATAATATAGTCGGTATATGGGTAGCAATGCGTCAATCGGAAAGACGCGCGCTCATATCTCAAAAACTCTGGTAGGATACCGAGGTAACCGATCGCCGCGTGCATGGAATTAGTTTAATACAATTGCACCCGCGGTGAAAAATTCAACGTGTTTTTCGACTTTGCCGCGTCTGTTTTGTTGAATCGATAAAATATGTAGTCATGTAGACCAGAGATTTTCTGTGCGGAGATTATTAATTTTCGTTTTTATTATCCCGATCGTGGCTAATGCAATATTATGTTTTCAATGTGTTGTCCATTCTGATTTCCATCAGGTGTTTTTTTCTTTTGGTTTTTCTCCTATTTATTTTAGACGGCATTATATTATAATTATATAATACCTAAGTAAATGTTATTAATAAATGATAATATAATATATTAATATGTCTGCATAACACGACTGCAGCACAACTAAAACTAATTTTCGTCAATACGGTTATATATCCAATATTGTAACTGTACTCCTATTTTATGCATCATTTATTTATTTGGGTTATAACTTATAACGTATGATTTCAAAAACATTGCGGTCTTTTATCCTTTCGTGCATTATGGTTCTATATATTGTGTGTGCGTAATATAACTTAAATTTTATGGAATAACCGCATATATATTATATAACATGGCCATTAGCTAAGGCACTAAGTAGTAAGTACTAACCACTACACACTTGCCCCACAACCCATACACAATAATGATCGAAGGTGTGTATTTTTTGCCACAATATGGTTTTTAAATGTATTTCGTCTATAATATATGTGATACATACATATAGTAACGCGTTTTATAAAAGTTATAATATAAAATATATTTCATCGTTAACTCCTCCGTTAGAGCTCGTACTAAAAACTTTACAGAAATCTGCAGTGAAATTAAACCAAAAGAATAAAATATAAACTGTATAATATTTATTTAATTAATAACGTCCAATAGGTATAGAAAGTATACAAATTAAATTTTAAATATTTTATAGGTACAACTGTTCACAAATTAAGTAAATAGCTGTTTAAAAAGTAATTCTATTAAAGAAGAAATAACAATTATTCAATTAACTATAGCAATAAGTTATAATACGGTTTATTGGGATATTTAGGGAAACGTTTTGTTTAAACATTAAAATTTTGACTGCGTAGAAAGTATTATAAATTGGTACTTGTGAACACAGGTGGAATATGATAATGTATTAATCTTATACAATATTTCGGGACACGACACACTACTAACTTGAAATATATGAAACATTATTTTGAAACTAAATACAAATAAAGTATTCTTGTCATCGAGAGAAACTAATAAGTAATGGATTAAGAGAATAAAGATAAATGTTAACGTTTCCGGTAATATGCACTGAAAAAATGTAATATTATATTAATCTTAATTGTAAAATTTAAATCATTTTTTTAAGGCTTTCAGTATTTGAATATGTATATTTTGTGCTATTCTACGTACGCTTTTTAAATATGGTGTAGGTACCTACATTGTACGTCATGCGATATTTTTCACTCTGATTCTGCGAACCGTGAATTCACAAATATGTAATTGTTTTCGGATGTTCGTGATAATTTGCACAATGAACTCAAAATATACAGCTTTAGACGACATAAAGAATTAATTCATTAAATGCATTGCCATAAAACAAAACAATAAGTTTCATAAATTATTATAAAATATGCATTATTTTATACTTTTAAACAAAATTGAAGGTAGTTTTTATTTTGCAGCGTAACAAAAAATATAAATCTTGTTTTTAATCAATATTATTTTTTTTTTTACTAACGTACCAACAAATAACTGAAAATGTAAATAACTTATAAGTTTTCATTTTGTTCAAAATTAATAATAATATCTAAATATATCACCATAAATTATTATCCTTATGACTATATGTAATGTATATTGTAATTTATAATATACAAGATCGCTCACACGGTCACACCCGAGATAAATTCTTAAATAGTCGCTACTTGTTATATTTACTTGTAAATTATAACATGTAACATGACTCGAGTAAAAATAATATTAATAAGATATATGAGGTAAAAAATAAAACCTATGCTAATGGAATGAAATTAAAACTATGTAGATAGGTACATATACTACGGAAACTAGATTTTTCTAGTATTACACGCATAATAATATCAGCTACCTAGTGAGAAAAGAATTTGAACGTTTCTTGAAATTCATTGTCGATAAAAAAAATATATTATATGTATATTTATCGTTTATTTGTGATGACGAAACGTGTTTTCCTTTACTACCTATGAATAATGATAATGTATTATCGGTGGTAGAAAACATGTAATTTTCGTGTCATTTCACTGTCTCGGATCGACAACATTCTTATGATGTTGGACTGACCAAATCGTATATTTGACATTTGTTCGACCAAATATTGAGATATATTTTATTATATTATCTTCATTTATTGTTGAGTTACTTCATTGATCAAACATTTTGTCAACTTAACCACGACCTGCACGTATATTCCGCTATTCTATTCTTTAATGGTTCTGTCATCTAAATTATTTAGTCACAACACGTGTCACAGCTGCACCGTTGTATTGTATATCATAGGTAGTTGTTACAAGTTGAAAATCATTGTGTCCGAAATTATAAAAAAAAATTTTATACAGTTTTGTTGTACACAGCTCATGTGGTACAGTCATATAGGTACACAATATTATATAACACCTTTTTACAGGACGTGCACAAGCTAAATATATGAATTTGAAACTCGATAGGACCAGGTGGGGATGATAATTATTATAGAAGTATTACCCCCAAATTTCGAAAAAAGCAATATCATTGTAATATAAAAATAAATGAAATAATTATTAATGCAATATTAATATTTAAAAGGAAATAAGGAATAACCGAAATCATAGATATAACACATTTACCCACGTTTCGTCAAATTTCGCAGTGCGTGATAGGTGGAATATCTAGACATCATAATGTATCAGACATATAAGATTCTATGTGACAGTCAGCATTAGTACCTATGTATTTTGTTTTAGACGATTTTAAAATTAAAAGACCCACCCCGTTAGGTCTATTATAACTTATAAGCTAAGTCCCCCGACTCTCGCGTGACCTGATTCCGCCATAATGCCGTCGTCCATATAGTAACATATATATAATATAATATACTTGCGGTACGTGGACTGTTGTGTATAGCTATTCAGGCTGTGACTCGTTGTCGTACGAGTATAATTGTATCATGCCGTTATAGCTGCAGGTAGTTGACCCATACCTGTACGAAATATTTGACGTTTTATATTTATTATACCTATACATGGATATCCGAAGCGATGAAGACGTCTTCGTGTATATACTTATGTATAGGGAAATCAATCGGGTCGACTGTTAGCAAGTCGCGCTGCTATGTATATACATCATATCGCATATTATAATATGTTGGAGGGAGGGTGTTGCTGGGGCAACTATAAGCTCTAAATCGGCCAAACAAACCCAAGCACATATTATAGGTACAAAACAGTAGAATATTACACCCAGAAGTTTGAAATGTCTTTTGTACGGTCTTAGGTTTTATCATAATTTCGTTTTTTTTTTAGTTTTATATACCTAATTACCCTTACACCTACCGTCGTCGCCGAACGTGCTTTATCAAATTCATTTTATCGTCTGTAGGTATATCATGTATATTTAATATTATGTTTTAAGTACGTGTTTTTTTTTTCACTCCGCGTCTGAGCACGATATTAACTCGACCGTATACGTCACACATATTATATATTATGTAGGTATACCGCACGTATGGTAACTGTTGTGTACGCCACTTCTGCAGGAGCACCATCATTCGTCCTAAAACATAATATTATATTATGTCCCTATGTGATATACGAGTGTATATTATACAGGCTAACGTTGATAATTACCGCGTATGCATACCAAAAGGTCGTATCAGATGAGTGATGACTGATGACTTACATTTAGGTACTATTATTATGGTAGTTCTCATTATACACGATGCGTAATTATTGTCATAATATTATTACGTTGGATTTTGGGCGGGCAGATGGTATAATGCTGGTCACGGCGAAATCTGACACTCGTACCAGGTATACGCGAGTACCCGCGGAGGACATGCCCAATAATAATAATAATAATAATAAAAATAATTGTAAATTCTGCAAGATAATTGAATTTTTCTTATATTACGTTGTCTCTATCATTACGACACTCTCGTCTGTCTGGGGAGGGGGTAAATAGGCGCGTAAAATGAAATACTTTGTTTTGAATATAGGACGACTGCTCAGACGACGATTCGCAGTCGTCCGTATAAATGTGATTTGTTCGACAGAGACGGCCGCATATTAATTTATCGTTTTTGATTTTTTTTTTGTGCAGATTACATACACGACTACGTGAAGCATTACGTCAAGGATAGTAACATACAAGGTGAGCGACTGCCTGTACAGTTATAAATTTATAATAAACGTAGTTATAATGTAGTGCTGTAAGCCTTTTTCGAATATTAATTAATAACAAAATGCAAATTTGTTTCCGTGCAGATGTGTTACAAGAGTTGGAGACCCTGAAATCGTTGATAATTTGGTTGACGTTGCTGGTGGTCGTCGCGGTCGTCCTAATGTCGGTCATGTTGGCGTTTGTATGGAAACGCGAGAGGAAGATACCGAAGCTCAAGAACGGAGGGAAGGATTCATATTTCAAAAAAAAATTGGCTTTTTTAAAGGTAAAACAAAATACAACATAATTTATTACGTACCATTATATTGTTTACAATAGGTACCGTGAAAAATAAACGTGTAGGTAGATACTACTATACTAGGTAGATAGGTATACGGAGAAGTGAGAATACCTACGCGATGAAGTAAAAAAAACTTCTTTACATTGTGTCCCGGTTTTTTTTTCCTCTGAAATTTATACCAAAACGCTCGAGAAGGGTGTGACGTGTTGTTATTATTCTATATTCCTCCGCAACGCATATAATAAGAATGTTTTTCATTCCGTCCGGTGCAGGTAATACTACGTGTTTCAAAATATGTGTTTGGCTGGGAGACGTGACGTTCACATCATTATAGGTACGCTGAGAGGAGGCTATATCGTTGTAATTATATATCCATTCGAACCTATACATATTATATTATGAAGTATCACGAAGTGCATGCATATACAGCAGGTGCAGTTATGATGTGTTGCAGTAATCGTGTTTTTATGGTATTTTGTAACGCATATCAGAATTCTGTGTATGCCTCTATAGGTAGCTGGTAGCTGCTTCCGTTCCTCTATCGGAATGGGACTATATATATGACTTCTCTCGATAATGGGTGGTCGTTAAATTGCAATTATTGTTGTTTCACGGCGTATGTTATAATGCGTTTAACGACGAATCGATTGAAGAAAAATGAAACTGATCGAAAAATAATTTTACAATTTACAATAACGTTGAATTCCAGTTTTGCCTTGAGGCGAATATTGCACCACCGCGCAATGTCGACGACAATAACATAAAACAACGAACAATAATGCCATCAAAACCGTGCGCTTATTACGCGTACGAATAAAATAATAATATATTATTAAAATAACAATATTACAAGGTTTTATGCATTTCAATGCGGGAATACGATATTAGTTATTTATTATCAGAAATAATCATAAAATATCATGTTCTGTTACATACATGACACGTGAAAGGTAGAGGGACGCGATCGGAAATGTAATAGATTTTTAATGTCACGCAGTAATTATCAAAAACCACGTTTCTTTGTCTCAATAATTTAGATTATTTTATTATAATAATATTTAATATTTATTTCAATCGTCAAATGTCAATCGACTCTCGTCTTTACGCATTAGCACCCGAACAGCAGTGTTGTTAAATACATAATATTATTATTATCATACTTATATTATAGGCGTAATACTATACAATATTGCACAACGATAACGATGGATATGTAGTCAAACCTATCCCGTCCTCGGCCACAACTATTTAGGAAACATAATTATACAAATTTTATAACATATTATGTGTGCATTGTATAATATGTTTCACTTAAATAATGATATATTATTGTATTGATGCTCTCGTATCGGGATGTTTACGGTTATAATTGAGTTGTGTTTGCAATAAATGTCGTTCCGATGAAAAAAAAATCCGATGTAACGCATAATATTTACACATTGCGTGTAGGTATATGTATAATTATAATATTTCGAAACGCGTTGTATTGTTGTATAGGTATGGGAATGGTAGTATAAAATATAAGTCATTAATATGTGTGTCATACGTATACATATTATGTGTATTGTGTAATGTGCGTACACTGTACAATAGTGTACATATTGCGGTATGCCGAGAGACGTAGGCGGTTTTTTTCAGTCGGCAAAGTATTTGGACGTAAAAAATACTTTCATTAATCGTATTATATAGATCCGTTCGGATGAAAAAAAACCTATACTGCTCGTCGTGTACAATTAAATTGCATTATACATATAATATTGTATTATAATACATTTGAAGCCCTTACTCGATAAACAGTGTGTGTACAATATTTTTATCATATAATATTTGCCTTTCTCAGCATATAGTTTTTACCCAAACATTCGTTCTAACTGATTCACACGCGTCCGAGGTATAAATGCATCAAAATTATCTTATAAATGATTTAGATGGGTTATAATAATATGAGGTCTCAATATTTGAAACAGCCATAAGGCTCATGGGCACGAGTACAGCAGAAGGTACTGTGCAAAATTTTTTGCGTCTATTGATGGACCCGTGAGCCCTGGCGGTGCAAGTTATAGTCGCTTAGTCACAGTCGATGGCCGAGAAAATTCATTACTTTTCAATATAAATATAGATAAAATGGATCTTAATCAATTTTTAAATTTTATTTCTTTTTAGTTTTCACAAATTATACTTAGTTTATGACAGATACCTAGTTAAAATTACGAATTATATAATTATAGCCACTACATCAATAGATACAGGCATATACAGCCTACATGCGTATAATACAATTAATACATTTCAAAATTAATTTGGCCGAATGTAAAAAAAATGTGACCGCTTTATTCTGTATGCTACATCTGCGATTAAAGTCTGCGCACACCTATATGCTTCTCACAAAGTCAAGTCAACTGACGTTTGACAGCCTAAAAAAACAACGACAGTACACAAATAATTTCCTATAGGTACATTTCTATATATTATACAATAAATTCAAATCTTTCGATTTTTTCGTCAATCTTTACTATAATTTTAGATATATATATATAATTTATATTATAATCCCTCGTCTCGTTACGAACTTTAGAACAATATTCAAAACTGAGAAATATAGGTACTTATATTTAAATAATATTTATTTTTTCATCATTATTGACCTGTACTCGAGTATATTCTAAATGTCGTTTGTGTCTTT
This sequence comes from Nasonovia ribisnigri, assembly GCA_027563435.1. Classification (NCBI taxonomy): domain Eukaryota; kingdom Metazoa; phylum Arthropoda; class Insecta; order Hemiptera; family Aphididae; genus Nasonovia; species Nasonovia ribisnigri. Next base: position 66,173 of record JANEHU010000567.1, read on the forward strand.
GTCTTGCGCAGTTCAGGAACAACACGGTTAACACGGTGAGCGAGACGGTGGACACCAAACCGTGGACGGTGGCGGCGGCGGCGACGACTATGATGGCCGCGCACACGACGGACGCCCCTAAGGCGTCGTCCGCAAGCTCGTCGTCCGGCCACCGGACCAGCCGCACGACCGTTTCGTCGTCGTCTACGTCGTCGACCGACAAGCTGCCCTGCGAGGACGCCACGCTCGTGACACAGGAGTTCACCGGCTACGACAACCTGGGGCTGTGCAAAGTGTCGCCCGTGCTGAGCAAACCGACGGCCACGGCGACGATGAAGATGTACGGCGCGACCGACGTGGACCTGCTCCACCGGTACTCCCCCTAGCCGGCCAACAGCCCCGGCCAACCACAAGTCATCGTCGCCGATACGATGTGTCGGATTGGGATGTGTTCGACGGAACGACCGCCGCACGATGAAGTGATAGGCGGCCGCGAGCGGTCGAAGAAACAAAATGCCGCAGGGTACGCCTATATTGTCAATATCATATACCAGCCAAGGCACAGACTATATGACTATATAGTCTGTGGCCAAGGTTTGTAGACAATAATATTATCTATATTATAATATATTATATTATGTATTACTATAAATATTATATAGACAATATTATGTATTATAATATAAATATTATTATCTGCCATCCTTGACTTTCGGCCACTTGTTGTCACGTGTTGTTTTACACCGTGTCCCACGTAAACACGACGAGTGCCAACGATTTTGACCATTCTTTTGACTTTTCGAAATGAGATGAATTAATACAAGGCGTTTAGGTCACATTCGTCGTGATTACGTTTTGGACACGTGTCAATCCGCCACGACTTCGATGTTTCGGTGTACGGTTCCGTGGAAACTCATCGAAGAAACGCGACATTTACATTGTACTTGATAATATTTAGAAATTTCATTGGATTTTGCTCACATTTAAGCATTTTTTTTTTTTTTAGAGAGAGAGGGAGAGAGACGTAGTGTTTAGACATTTGTTTAGTATAATGGGAGAGCGATTCCGAAAACCGTTAGAGGTAGTTAATTTTGAAAATCTCGTTTTGTATACATTATTTTTGTCAATACAAAGCTTTAGCATACTCACATACATATACAACTCGTTAATTGTATTTTTTTCGTTTATTTGTGTTTATTATTCGTTCAACTGTTATATTATTATGTTTTTTTAACGAACTCCGCACAGTATTATTGACGACGCGCGTATCGCGGTCCAAGTACTTAAATCTCGTTGTCGTTGCTGTTATTGTTTTTTTCTTTCTTTCTTTCATTAATGGTTGTAGTAGCAGATATAATAAGTATTATATTTTGTAAACCATATACATTCTGTTATGACTTTGTTGTAAATACTTAGGAGTTAGCGTAGTCAATTGTGTTGTATATAGGTAGGTAAATTATATATTATAATGTACGAGTTAAAAGCGTGGTATACGCGTTAGCGATTAGTGTATAAGTTAGGTTTAGCGAGCTATGAGGAGGATGAAATAAACCTTTGATCAGTGAACCCCGTCCAATAAACTTTAACAGTTTTTAGATAATTTTACGCCGCGCACGTCCATGTCTATATACGTATAGATATGTATATATTGTATATAGATACGATGTCGGCATAAAGTTGTAGTTTGTCGTCAAACGCCTCTCGTTTGACGTTGTATATAAATTTACTATTCTTCAAAAAAAAATTTTTTTTTATTTAATAAAAATCATTTTTTTTTTCATATTATCGTATAATACTTAATAATACATATATTTCGTGTTGTACAGTAGAATATACACCTTAGGCATATGCATTATATATATATAGGACCATTGAGTATATATATATATTAATACATTGTACAATATTCTATGTAAATGTACGTTGTACAATATAATATACTCAATGATAGAACGTTTAATTGTTGTTTAAACTTTGTGAGACTTTGAATAATATATTATGTGTAATTTTAGTTTCCACAACACAAATAATGCGCATTATTGAAATGTAATTAGATAGGTATATTTAGAATATCATGATAGGTACATTACCTGTATTAGTATTACCATACATGTTAAGTTAATATTTTATCGTAGGCACATCATGTATACCTACATACTATTATTTAGAACCGAGACAATCATATCATATTACTTAAGTAGGTATATTATTATAAGGTGTGGATATTATATTATTATCTGTATTCTGTACGTAGCGTCGTAGATACCTTAGATACTTATATTATATTATATATTCGAGTAATGTTAAATTGTAGAAAAAAAATTTGATTAGAATATATTAATATTATTTTATAATGTTTGTAAAGATATGTTCAATATAATATTATAAAATATTTTTAATATTGTTGTGGATGTACAACGGTTTACGATTATCATGAAAAGTGTATCGAAAAGCAATAATTATATTTAAGCATATTCTGTAAGTACGTGTATTACGTATATTTTGTAATTTTTTCTTTTTTTAAAGCGGCACCCGAGTCCAGGGCTCGGTGTCTATTTTTACGTCATATATTTCTATATAATATTCATATATATAAGTGTATTGTTGTACTACGACAGAACAATCTGTTCCTATTTATTTCATTTTTGTACGAAAAAAATTATCTCGAGATGAGAAAAAATTATATTATGTTGCATATTTATAAATACGTTTTGTTTTTTTATAATTATTATTATATTCTCCACTTTTATTTTATTCGACTCTGCAGTCAAGAATGCCTGAATTTGCAGTATTTTACCCAGGGATAACGCCGAGAAAAAGAACCGCAAGGAAATGCCTCTTTTTTAAAAGCCCCAAATTGCTGTCATTATAGTATTCAAGTATTATACCAATATACCACATATTTTCATAGTTACATAGGTACCAATAAAAGAATGATTAGTTTTAAACAAATGTCAAGCAATAAATAGACAATGCTCAGGGGTTCTAGAAGTTTTTTTTATACTCTACAAAAACTATTTCAGCCTGTAATTTGGAAAATGCACCCTTATTTTTATATCAAACATTCAAATCTTAAGGTTTTTTTGTCTCTGATTGGTTCAAATATATTATAGTTAATGTATAAATAGTCTGGCATTCACGTTTTTATACCATAGCTACTACCTTCATTGAGTATATTATTATTTATTACATTATAATAAACTTATATGATATACAGTATGCCACAATGCCACTAATCATAGGCATGTGCAGACTCTTGGTTTCAGGGGTACACATTAAAAATTAGTGCCCACAAGAATTTTAAAAACTATTAGGTACAGGCAAATGTTTTTAAATAAAAATACAAAATACATATACATAAAAACAAATTAAAATTATTTTATATTTGGATTTTTCAATTTCAATTTAACCTTATCAATCCATTGGGGTCTTTTTTAATAATTAGTGCCTTGGGTGAAATGTCCACCCACATAACAGACTCGCCGTCTGAGGGTATCTGGGCACTCTCAGCACCCGCTGTGCGCACTCCTAAGCTTATAATAATAATTGAGTGAAGTGAATATACCAATACAATCTTGGTTGTATAACTAATCATCTTAGACGCTGGAGTTCCATGGCGATACAGCTCTTAAGGAGATACTCAGTAGCCCATGCTGTGATGAAATAATTAGAGTAGTAACTAGTAAGTATACAAAAATATAAATTTTTAAGTATGAATCTATTTTGTTAAAAAATGTACAATGTTAAATCATATAAAAGTGGTTTGTAAAATGTATCTGTAGTTTTCCAAAATGTGTGTTACATAAAATAGTTTAACTTATAGAATAATAGAACATTTTAGTGGTATCTGAAATAAGCCACAGTCAATAGATTTTTCTATTTAAGTAATGAACAGAAACTCATTGAAGATGAACAAGTTTAAATCTACTCATGGCATGCACATTGATCATCCAATTCCACCGTTAATATGTAAGATTGCTCCTAATCTTTTACTATGCTTTTGCCGTTTTAGATTTAATTATTTTAATTAAACTTCAAGAGAAACTAAATTAACTCAACTATACAATTTGCAGTATAAAAAATTAAAAATAATCTGTATAATAAATAATAAATATATTTTTATTTAAAATTTAACCAATAACATTACACTAAAACAATTTAAGTAAAATATAAATTCAACATTTTATGTAGGTATAACAATTCAAATTTGTACAAAAATAAGTACCGTAAGGTGGGGTGATTTTGATATTAATGGGTGACTTTGATCATTTGATTTTTTTCTACAAAACATTTTTTCTTCATTGAAATTATATGTTTGGAAATTTTTAAACCATCACCATTTCCTACACTGTATCTCATGTTATCATATTCCAGTTGTTAATTTACGAAAAACATTTTAGTTCACATTCCAATAACGATAGTACGATAACACTACATGTGTTTAATGATTAGATAACATATTTTTCCGTAACGACTGATAAAATTCAAATCGTCTTGGAAATTCAATAATATGAAATATAATCAGTCAATGGGTGCATGAACAAATTCAAGTAAGTTTCATTATTCTAGAATAATCTACTACAGAGTAATCTTCATGTAAAGTAGGGGAGGTCAGATTGATCGCATAGATATGAAATCGATTTTAACGAAAATTGCATGCTTTTTATTTAGTAAAAGTATACCCAAGTGTGATTTCCCTACTCTGTTAAAAGAATGCTTAAATAATATGAACATGGATAAAAAAACAACACATATGAACAAATAAAAAATAATTTAGTTAGTGGATTCAAGGCAACAGGAATAGTGCCTTTTAATCCAGACAGTGTTTTGAGAAGATTACCCGATTATAATGATGATCATGTTAACGAAGTTAATAATAACTTGATTGAATTCCTGAAAGAACAGAGGTTTACACCTTCTACAGATATGAAACGCAGAAAAAATAAACGCTTACGCATTGCACCTGAGGTAAGTGTTACTGCTTGTGATAGTGAAGAAGAGGTGTCTGATGAAGCTCATAGACAGGTGAATGTTGATAATACAGACTCTATAGTAGTTGTAAGTGGTGAAGACATGCAAAATCAACCAGTGTATGAATCAATTAATATAGGCAAATATTTATTGGTTCAACTGAAATCTAGTAGAATTAAAGGTACTATATATAGGTATGCTGTTATAGTAATAAAAAAAACTAAAAAAGATGAACTGCAAGTTAATGGCTTAAAGTCTATGGACAGTCAACATTCAACTTTCAAATTTGTAGAAAATGATGTTTTTACTATAACATTGGACGATGTGATATCACTGTTACCTGAACCACAGGTCATTACTATTCGTGGGAGAACTAAATACCAATTCCCTAGTAGTGTGAACGTCAAAGAAGCTTAGTTAACTTAAAAGAATTGAGAAGACTGAACTTAGAAGACTGATACAATTTAATATTTGTTAATAGGTACCTTAATTTTTTTTATTTCTGTTAATTTTCTTTTGTTACTAGTCAAGAAGACTACATAAACGTTATACCTCCTAGGTACTTATTATGTTTAATTACCTATTTACTATTTTATTAGGATACCTAAGTATTTTATTTTTATTAATTTTATAATTATCCTTTTGTTACTAGTCAAGAAGACTGAATAAAATTAATTATGTTTCATTATCTATTGCCTATTTTATTACCTACCTATATAGGTACTTACCTATTTAATTTGTTTTATAATAATTATAGTCTGTTATTTAGTATACCAACTACTAAGTTATGTCTAATATATACTGAAGGTAAAATTTTTATAGCTTAAACAATACAATTTGTTTATAATAATGCATAGGTATTTCATAGTACTTTTTTGATACCTGATCAAAGTCACCCCAAAACTTAGAAACTCAATAACTCAAAAACTACCGAACCGATTTTTTTGTGAGGTGAGAATGATCACTTTGATGACTGTACCCATGTTTATATGCATTTTCAGGGCTGCGATCAAAGTCACCCCAAAAGGTGGGTAAGTTTGATCAATAACTATATTAGTTATAACTAATGTAAAAATGTAAAAAAAAATTTGGTTTGAGAAATTATCAGTTAAAGGTGTAATGTAGAATAATTATTAATAATTAAATGTTATATATTTAAGTTGGTTATTAGTACAATAAGTATAAAACTTTAATAATTGAAAATTAATGATCAAAGTAACCCCACTTTACGGTAATTTAAAGTATTTATTGCAAATATTAAGTATTGCTGTATTGCATGAACATTTACTTAACATTTAATGAATCAACAGTGAGCTAATAGTCCCTTAAATATAATTTAGTGGCCCATTATTGATCCACTAAATTGTATTAAACCATTTAATCAATTAATTTTTCATGCGAGTTGCATTAGACTTTTTTTGATCAGAAGAAATATTATTTTGGTGGAATAGGTGTATCACAATTTCCATGATATAAATGCACTTTCTCTGTACATCTTGCAAATGAGTCAAATGTATCCGCATAGCCGTGTAGCTTCCACCACGTGCATAGTTGGCGATTCCATCCACACGATAAACGGTATATTAACTCTGGGTGTTCATAACTTACTAGAGTATACCAGTCTTGATCACCTAAATGTCCCTTAAAATTATAATGACCATCTTAATCAATAATTTACCAAAGACCAAAGAAGATAGATATGTACGCTTACTTTGAAAAGATACTTTTGAACAACACTAGAAATCCATTCAGGACTGATAAGTCTATCATATTCAGCACTTTTTCTTATTCGCTCCAAATATGACAATAAAACACCACTGTTCAGGCCATTCAAGTTTGTATGTTGCTGTGTATTGTACTTATCACCTTTATAGTTTCTCCATTTCCACAGAATATGATGGTAGACAGGGGAAAGTTCTGGGGCCAAACCAAATAGTTGTGTGTTGGTAAAACTATAACAATAATAATATTCTTTATTTTCAGTATAAAGAATTTCTAGTTCTGATTACTTGTCAAACACATTATAAAGGTCACAAATGGTGGATTGAAATGCTGTATCAACATCAATCACAATAGCTTTATCCAAAGATTTAGGGGCCACTAGATGAAGTGCCGGTGATAGGTAGAAAACATCATCACTGTAGTAAGATCCTTTTGACGATTGAAAAAATCGTTTCAATGGTTCAATTTTACTCTCAACTATTTTCAGTACGTCTTGAAAATCATAATGAACTAGCTGTAAATCACCATACACAAACAAATTAATAGAATTTCCAATCAAAACGACATTTAAAGTTTATATTTACAGTGAGTAATGTTTCTTTGTATTGTTTGCTAAAATCGTTAATTACACTATCCACCGTCGGACGGCTGGCATTGTCTGTTATTACATTTAATTCAAAAATGGCACGGCACTTGCCACGATGACTGATAAGAGACTTGAAGAACTTACGAAACTTTGTCAACAAGTGGCCGCGATCGATTTTTGTCACCGATATCCATATGCTAACCTTCGACTCGGTCTGGTTTTCCGATGGTGCAGTCGCCCCATGGCTTGAAGACAATATTTTCGATTTTATATTAACCGCAGTCTTTGGGTTGGAGTACAGAATCACTAGTATCGTGAATATCGTTATAGCTATAATGAACTTGGCATAGATGCGCATTAATACCACAGGTGCATTGCAATTTCCAATGTCGGTGGTTACGAATAGATACCAGCCAGTCTTCACTCTTCACGTCACTTAAGTCAACCAGAAATTGTTAAGCTTACCGTGAATTGAAATTAAAAAATCGTAGGTACGAGTATGTACGTAACAAAATAAGAATAACAGTCGTACCTATAACATAGCAATTAGCATTATAAATTTATAAGTCTGAATTTACAATTTTGTATTTATTATTTACACTTTACAGCGTATTATCATTATTATCAACTATCGAGTATCAAGTATCAACTATCAACATCCAATGTTCAAACAACCAAACATCAGCTGCAGATACTGGCGGCCTGTAGTAGGGATCCCAGCGTTGCCAACCTCTTTTGGTAGATTTGACAAAAAGTTTTTCGCATCGGGTATTCAGGTCATTGCCAGTATGAGGCTGCAGCATTCCCAGCTTGTAGATGAGTCATGACTCATGAGTGTCTTTGACCAATATATAGGTGTTTTGTTTTAACAATTATAATATTAAACGTCTAAAGTATTTTTTATATCAAGCTAAAACCATTTATACGTAACATAATATTATACTCTTCGATATTATAGTACACAGGTAAAACTAGCTAGGCCGCTTTCAAATTATAAGTTCACGATTTAGTTTAAGAATCATTTTGTATTAAATGCATACAATCATAAAAATGGATAATTGTCAACGCGAAAATGTCTTGAAGCAAGTCGTTTAAGTTGAAGCCAGCACGTGCCTTGGCCAACACATTTATATTGTAACTAAAACAATGTATCAATATTTATTATTGTGCCTTTGTATCTAATAATAACTGCCTTTACTATTTATAATAATTAATATCTTAAAAAAAAAAATTTGACATTGAATGTTTATTTCAATTCTAAAGCCAGAGTATTTATGATTACTGACTTCAAAACTCAAGAGCATTTTATTTTTAGTAACAAAATGTTTCAAATACAGACATTTTTTTTTTTTGTATAGGTTCAAACCATTATGAAACAAATAACCCCAAATCTCATTACATATATTATATAATTTATTTTACATATTATCTAAATACAGAAAATAATATATTATTGGTCTTAAACTCTTAACATAACATAAAAAGTGACAAGTGTCACAAACACCAGGGACGAACCGGAAGGGTGGCATGAGACCCCTAATTTAGGAGCATATTAGACTATTAAACCCTTTCACTAATTCACTTCTTCACTATTTATCCACTGCAACCTGTGTATGCGACATAAAACAAATTTTTTTATTTTTAAATTTAAATTTTGAGATCTATATAATATAGTTATTTAAGTTGAAAATAAGTGAGCCAAGGTTTCCTAAACTTGTACGGTTATCGGAAAATGAGAATATTATAAAATACAGGGACATAATAGTAAGTCTGGAACAGTAAAAGGGTTGAGTGGCATTTGTAAATTGGTTTGACATTTAAAAATTGATAATTTTAAAGACTACACTCCTCGCTCCATTTGAAAATCGTCCCTTGTAAAAAGTCTAAAAGTTCTAATATTCTGATGATAGTTTTTAATTATAAAAAAACAAATATTAAAAGATTAAAATAAAATATAGCTTTGCTTATTCAGTTCATTCATTTCTGCATACCAAATTGGTTTTGTTGTTGTACATATTGATTTCAAACCTCTTATTTACAATCGGCAAAACCAACTCTGTTGTTTTCTAGATCGAATTCGGTGTAATAGCGACCGATGAAGACATCTCCCAATATCCATAATGGACCGTTTGGAGGAGGAATATCGATACCCATAAAACCAGATAGGCATATGGTTTTTCCAAATTGAGACACCTTGAATACAAAAAAAAAAGAAGCATTTCAGAAGAATGAATAATTATAAAAGATAAATTTTAATGGCGGTTCATTTTAAAACATATAAAAAAAAGATGAAAAGAGATAAAAAAAGCACACCTTCAGTATGTAGTCTTTTCCTTCAAGCTTAAATGTTGTGCTACCAATTACAAATGATATCACGGGCAAATTATCAATTTGATCACATGCAATCTAAAACAATCATTCATTATTAGTTATAGGTCCAATAAATAACTAAACAGTTGATCTTACAATAAATTCTCCTCCCGGTATAGCAGTGCCACCAAGAAGCTCATTAATTTGTTTAATATTGTCAACGGGTCCAGCAATCAAGCTGGTGCCAGTATCAGCAATTGCTTGAAGGGCTCCACTTACAATTGATGTATTGCCAACAATAACTCTTTAAAAATAAAAAAAAATAATAATAATTAACATTAAAGGAAAAATGCAATACTTCAGCTTATAAAAAATTGAATTAATATTAGTTTGTAAAAACTTTAATTTTTATTAATTTATTATAGACTGTAAGAAATAATGAATTTTGATGAAAAATAGTTTTTGTTACTAATAATTAACAGTTATGTAAAAATGATAACATACTCATCTAGACCAAACTGCCAATAACCATGTCGGGTAACAGGAACATAAGTAAAGGGTCCGGTATACTTTTCAGGGTCGGATCCACCAAATATTATTTCACCACCTGGAGAGCTGGACGGATCTCTAAATTAATGTATATAGAAGATTAAAAATTTAATTGTTGAATGTTTTATTCCTGCATTTTAAATAATATAATGCAGAAAGCTCTATAAATAATTTAAAAAATGTATTACATCATTACCTGTTCAAATAAAATGAGAATATGGCACTTTTTATAATTCCCTGATTAACCATATTGTAGAACGGAGGAACAACTCCATCAACAGCAATTGTGTTGTATCCTAAACCAAGTATTCCATCAAACTTGGCAGCAACAAAAGCTAATCCTGGTTCTTGGATTGCTTCAGCAAAAGTTTGATTAATAATTGAAGTTCCATCCATCTAAATTGTTATTATTATTAAATTCAGAGATGAAAATATAAAACCAAAAAATCAAAAAAAAAAATAATATATAAATTACTTATTATTAACAAATTGACAATACTTTTACAAAGAAAAATATTAATAACTATTAAGGCAAAAACCATAGGTACTAATTATTCCATAAACTCTATAGGTACTTACATGATTCTATACTAATAAATTAGGACTGTCAACATTTTTAATATGTTTTTAATAATACTATTTAATAGTTTCAAACATTCAAATCAACCTAACAGTTTTAACTTAATTCACTTTAATCAAATTAAATTATTTAATTATGTCATCATTACTTACAATAATTTATTTTTGAATTTTATATTTTAGATTCTGAGCGGAGCGATGAATGTATTGGTTTTACAATGATGTGTGTTTTTTTTTTTATTTTTGTGTCTGTCATCACGTTTTAGGACAGAAAAAATGCTTCGATTTTCTTCAATAGTACCTTTTCTGATAGGAAAGTGAATCTAGTTGGTACTTTGGGGGGTCAAAAGTCAAAATTTCCCAGTAGTTTTCATGAGCGCCTGGAAAAACAAATGAAAAATTTTGGGAAAAACGGGAATTTTTACGGAAAACCAATTTTCGACAAAATCGATTTTGGTTTTTAGTATAACTCTAAAAGAAATGACCGTAGAGACATGAAATTTTGACCGAATGTTTATATATGCATTTTCTGCACACCATAGCATTTTCAAAATATTCTGACTTATTTTGAGCTGTTAACGGACATTTTCAGTTTCCAATTTTTTTAGTTTTTTTTTCTATAAATGTCAATAAAATTTTATTTGTTGGGTAAAAAATCTTGAAAATTTAATAGTAGGCTTCTAATATATAGTTTCAAAGGCAGATGAAAAATATTGAAAATCCGTAGTCACAATTTTTATTTATATGTAATCAAAGTTCAAATTTTGACAAAATACATAAAAATGACGAAAATTTGCAATTTATTTTGAGTTAGAAATTCATAAAAATTTTTCTTTTTAAATCTAAGATTTGAAAATGTAATACAAGATTCCTCATAAGTTTGCCTAATTTTATCAATAAAAAAAAGTTTATAAGCAAGTCATAATAAATTTTTATGAGCATTTTAAGTTCAAATTTGTACAAGATTAGATATTCACTCGATTTCTCATGTAGCGATTTTCTTATTTTGTTGCAATTCAAAAACAAATAACTGTAGATGCATGAAAATTTCACTGAATGTTTATATAAGCTATTTCTATACACCATCTAATTTTTAATATATTTTGACTGTTTTCAGCTTTTTACGGACGATTTCAGTTTTCAAATTTTTTAGTTTTTTTTTCTATTAATATCAATTACATTTTATTTGTTGGGCCAAAAATAATGAAAATTTAATACAAGGCTCCTGATATATTATTACAATAGCAATTGAAAAATATTAAAAATACATAGGCACACATTTTTTTTATAATCATTTAAAGTTCGAATTTTGACAAAATTTATCAAAATCTCGAAAATTATCAATCATTGTAATTAAACAATTATAAAATGTTCAGTTTTCTTAACTAAGGATTGAAAATTTAAAATAAAGATTCTAATAAATAGTACATACTGTATTCAAAAATCTAAAAAATATTTAAACACAGTTATTTTTTATAGACATTTTAAGTTCAAATTTGGACGGAATTACATATTAAAATCAATTTTAACGAGTAAAAGTATATATTATAATATTTTTATAGCATCACTGATAATTTTAGGTTAATAATTAAATAATATGAATAATATTAATTCAGCTTAGCAGCTACCGTATAATAACAATATCAATATAATTTAAAATATCCTAGACTGACATACCGACTCCTATCAGAATCGTTTTTCTTATACAATGATATTATATCATTGAATTCAAATTTAATACCATCCATTATAGTACAGTGATCTACTTGTAGCCTACTGTACAGCGGAGCGACATCCACTTGACCCCCTTTTTTATTTTTAATATTAGTTAAAATATGACTATTTATGATTAAACTTATTTATGTTTTACTAATATGACCTTATTTTGTTAAGTATATTTAAAGTTTTATCAGTTTATACTATAAATCTCAAACATACTGATTAGAGTATAAGTACAATTATTACAATAATTGTGTTATTAAATATAAAGTAATAAATAATTATTATAAATTAGAATCCTTGCCATACTTGTAATTGATATAATAGAAATCTATAACATTAAAAAGAGTAGTCTCTTTTATGTCAAAAAAACATGTACTAACAGACATAACATCAGTAGACAAGTAGCCCGATAAACTTCCTGAACCGTAATGAATCGAAAACTCAGTTCCATTCTTTTGATATGTTGTCGATTTGGCCATATCATATTTATTATGTAACACTGAAAAAAATAAATATTTAGCACAAAAAAAACTAATAGTAAAAAAAGTCATTATAAAAATATTTATATTACTGCATGCTATGTTCAAAACACTGCATTGTTTTGATGGCACCCACAGATTTGACGAACCCGTGTCAAATACCACATTGAAGGGTTGAGGGGGAGTTCCGATAGCAATCGGTCCATAGTATTGAGCCTGTAAAAAAGGAAAGTCGAAATGAAAAACAACACATACAAACAGATACAGGGACAATACACGCTTACATCTAAATAGTTGGACAATGGTTCGGCATTGAGCGGATCATAGCGACGTTGAACTAAGTCGAACAAATTGGAAGTCTTACCTCTGAGCTGCGTATGTACACTGTCAATTTTGTGGAGTTTCACTCTGAAAACGACAAAGCATGTGAGTAAATATTTGAATTGTGAATTATCCAAAGTATCACTACTCACCTGAGCAAATCGCCATCGCATTGGACTAATGTGACTGTAATTGCAAATACAGTAGTAAACAGCAGACATAAACGTTTGAATGCGCTCATCGTGCACTACACAAGTACACAACGGTCGTGGCAATAAAATACGATTTATGAATCGGGTGACGACGACTACGGTCAACCGCAGTAATAAAGTGTGTCAAAATCGAAAATAGTGCAAGTCGTAGGAAACCGTTTAACAGATAAAAAAAAAAATTGTCAACAAAAAACGACAATAACAATAGGTATATGCGTCTGAACTAGAGACTATATAACTATAATACCAGTGCACACACAATATTTAATGCACAACGTTCATAGTCATCCGCTATTATCAACGCCACTGATAATGAGTAATGACGACCGGTGACCGAATGAACTTGTTGTGCGGTGTACAATAATGTGCATCAGCTGCATGCGGCATGCCCCAGCTGCATCTGTACTCTTTTGACCGTCTCTGTCATTGCCGACGAATTCGACATTCGTTTAGACCGAAAATTATGTAACGCATTAATTGTTATAATTGTTTATGACTTGGTAATAATTCGATAATTCGATGGATAAATCATTATCGTCACCGAAAAAAAAAAAAACCATTTATTGTAATAAACATCATGAAAATATTATTTACCCAGACCGTGTTGGTCAATCCACATCAAATATATATCATAAAGTTGACCAGGGTACATACATTATCCTGGTTATCCTCTACAACCGGTGGGCCGTGGAAGCCAGAAAACTGGGACTGTTACATGGTCTACTAGGTATATTATTTTAATTTAATTTATCGATTTAAAATTATTTTCATAATAATTAATAATAAAAGAGAGTACATGTGGGTACCTCCTAATCACTCTGCTGTACACCGTGTAGGATGAACAACAATTCTAATCAGAGACAGTCTGTATAGCCTATATATCTACAAAATAATTAATAATTTTGAGGAATTTCGTCATTATTTTAAATTCAAACCCTTATATAAAGAATGATTTTAAATTTACTATTAAAAATTTTTTTATACTTGTAAGAAAATTTTTTACTATATACTAATTTATATTTATAATACAATATATTTATAAACCTTATTTTAAATTTTCAAACTTTGAGTATAAAAATTAAAAATTTTATGAAATTCTAACTAAAAAAAGGGGGTCAAGTGGATGTCACTCTGCTGTACAGTAGGTTACAAGTAGATCACTGTATGATGGATGGTATTGAATTTGAATTCAATGATATAATATCATTGTATACGAAAAACGATTCTGAGCGGGGACGGTATGTCAGTCTAGGATATTTGAAATTATATTGATATTGTTATTTTACGGTAGCTGGTAAGTTGAATTAATATTATTCATATTATTTGATTATTAACCTTAAATTATAAGTGATGCTGGAAAAATATTATAATATATACTTTTACATAAGACACAATTCAACTGGAAACGTCATTTAAGATTAAGTTAGATGAATGTTTGATAATATTTAGTAGAAAAATATGTCTGTAAAAAATAACTTTATTTTATATTTTTTAGACTTTTTGATTACAGTATGTACTATTTATTAGAATCTTTGTTTTGAATTTTCAATCCTTAGTTATAAAAACTGAACATTTTATAATTGTTTAATTACAATGATTGATAATTTTCGAGATTTTGATGAATTTTGTCAAAATTCAAACTTTAAATGCTTATAAAAAAAGTGTGCCTATATATTTTTAATATTTTTCAATTGCTATTGTAACAATATATCAAGAGCCTTATATTAAATTTTTATGATTTTTGGCCCAAAAATAAAAATTTATTGGTATTTATATAAAAAAAAACTAAAAAGATTGAAAATTGTCTGTAAAAAGCTCAAAAAGATTCAAAATATGTTCAAAAATGTATAGTGTATAGAAAATGCTAATATAAACATTCAGTGAAATTTTTAAGTATCTACAGTTATTCATTTTTGAATCACAACAAAATAAGAAAATCGCTACATGAGAAATCGAGTGAATATCCAATGTTGTAAAAATATGTAAAAACTTCAAACGCTCATAAAAATTTAATTTGACTTGGTATAAGATATTTATTTTTTTTGATAAACCTAGGAAAACTTATGAGAAATCATGTGTTACATTTTCAAATCTTAGATTTAAAAAGAAAATTTTTTATGAATTTTTAACTCAAAATAATTTGCACATTTTCGTGATTTTTACGTATTTTGTGAATATTTGAACTTTAAATGCTTATAAAAAAACTTGGTGACTACGGATTTTTAATATTTTTCATATATTATTGTAACACTATAATAGGAGCCTTGTATTAAATTGTATGCGTTTTTACCCAATAAATAAAGTTTTATGGAAATCTATAGAAAAGAAACCTAAAAAAAATTTGAAAATGAAAATGTCCGTAAACAGCTCAAGATAAATCAAAATATTTTTAAAATGTTATGGTGTATAAAAAATGCTAATATAAACAATCAGTCAAAATTTCATGTATCTACGGTTATTTCTTTTAGAGTTATACCAAAAACCAAAATTTGTCGAAAATTGGTTTTCTGTAAAAATTCCCGTTTTTTCCTTAATTTTTCATTTGTTTTTCACGGCACTATTTAAAACTACTGTGAAATTTTAACTTTTAACCCCCCAAAGTACCAACTAAATTCACTTTTCTATCAGAAAAGGTACTGTTGAAGAAAATCGAAGCATTTTTACTGTCCTAAAAGGTGATGACAGACACAAAAATAAATAATTAAAATTTAAAAAAAAACACTCCGCTCCGCTCAGAATCTAAAATGTATGACAATTATTTCCAATACTTTCTTTACACACTTAAAACAATTTTAAAAATTATAAGAATTATAAATTGTTAAATTACTTAAATTAATATTATGTTGACTGCTGTAATATAATTAAGAAATATAAAATATTGAATAATTAACTACATTTACGAATTAATGTATTATGTAGACATATAGATACATTCCTTATTACAATACATTATAAAATGAGGCTCATAGCACCAATTAACAGCTTAAAGCACAAAAAAATAATTTTCCGTTATATTTTTTTTCCTTTTTTTTTTAAGTTATCCAAAATTGAATGGAAAAATACTATTGTCCACTAGTCGTCTTGTCATTACATTAGTGAATATGACAAACTTAGAACTAACATGACCAACGATAACCTTGAATATATCATACTTATTAAATACAACAACTAATTATTCAATAAGTAAACTCAAATAAGAAAAATCAAATATTTAATCGCCGTGCCTCGACGATAACGTTCATATTTATTATTGATAAATGATAATATACGTTTATATTTAATTTTTATTATTAGTCTGTCTCTATAGTCTATAATCTATATGTACAGGTAAACTGTCGACAGGCAAAAGCCGATCGCGCTCTAATAATAGAATGACGATTAATTATTTTACGCCATGTATGATTTTATTTTTGTTTTTCATTCCTGTGGGCAAAAATTAAGCCCACTAAAATTTTACGCCGGGGGATCAATCCCCGGCTTCCCCCCCCCCTCGTAGTTCCACCGTTGAGTATACTAATATATTATTTACTATAATAAAAGTGCGTTATAACTTATTGAATACAATGAGTATAGTAATATAGTGTTGGTTGTAACAATAATATAGGAATAATAGTATACTGTGACACAGAAACGAATAATAATTATTTCAAACACTATATAATATTGCTGCCCATAGCAAAACGATTTTAAAAACTTTTTTCTCGGGAAACAATTAATTATTATTAAATATTAATTTTAAATAAAATAAAAAAAAAATTTGCCTAAGAATTAACCAATTTTTGAAAGTTAACTCTGCGAGCGTGCTATCAATTCTCGGTTTCTAAACGTATTTTAATACAATCCATTATGCTATAGTTACATAGTTTATGTAAGATTAAAAATAAATTGGGCAACCTTTATATTTTGGTACCTATTTATTTAATATTTGCTTGTAATATTTTGAATAAATCCGTTATAAAGACTTTATAAGTAGGTACCTACTACTAACTGCGGAAAATAAATATATATCTTAATACCACTACAACAGTCGTAACTATTTATTGGTAGCTAACGGGCGAATGGATGGACTGACTCGACGATATCCCGTGGGTGGAATTACATGAATTATGAATCATTGTTTAAACTGTAGAAAATAATATCTTCAAACAACGTTTACTGAATTATGTAAATTATTTAACTAATGAAGGATTTAATACTTCAATTTAAATATACATTTTTGGAAGGGATGATTTTAATATTGGAGCAACTAATACCCTCCAAATCCCCCTAAGGTCTATGCATAGTACGCTACTTGATATTTTTCTTCTACAAGGAAAATCTATGGATCATAAATATGTTTTTGTAAATAAGTAACCATCACAACCAAAACCTTACGAAAAATCGGCCTGAAACATTTTATCGTATATCCACCCCATAAACATACCTATTTATATTAAAATGTACAAACAACTTTTTTTTTTTTTATCGTTTATTTAAATATACACAATCTGTAAATGTTGTTTTACAATAAGTGCATGTAATGGAGGTGATATGGCTTGAGTGGCTGGAGATAAGAAGCCGCCCATTGGAGGCACTTAAGGTTAGGATTTTAGGCTAGGATTTTATTTGCTAGTAAGAGAGGGCAGGAATATAAGATTAGGGGAGGTAGAGGTATGAACAATTTTAAATTAGTAAGTCACGACACCAGGTACGTTTTAGACGCCTTCTGGGGTCACCTACAGGAATAGCGTTGGTGGATAACTAGGGAAATCAGGGGATTATGATGGCTGTGGAATTTGGAGTGTGTGCGTTTGTAGAAAGTTTTTGCAACATTTTGAACTGTTGGGATGGCTAGATCTTTATGTAGAGTGTCGTTGGACACAAACAACTTAAGGATTATAAATAGGTAATAATATTATCTATGAACCTTTCTGACAACAGGTGCGGTGTACCATTAGTTGCCTATCCATTTCGCCGATTCATAATTTTATTACTGAAATGATATAATCAGAAACTTGAAAATAGACTATAAAAATATGGATATTAACTTTAGTAAGAAAAAAGGAAAAGTTACCGTGAAAGCGAGCACGTTAGTATTTTACGTTTAATTGTAAATAATTTGGGTAAATTAATTAATAAAAAAATAATTATGTTATGTTCTTCACTAGTAAGTAGTAGGTACATAATAATATATAATTCTATTAATACATATAAATTATTTTTTCTAATATATTATTATCTAAAATCTTAGTTTGCGTAGGTAGAACTCAATGTAGGCGGACGTTGTGATGACAAGTATAACAAAAGAATATGTTAAATACATTACATATATTCATATACGTTTATAATGATAATCCATAAGATCAAATGTTCTTCGTCAAGTCATAGAAAATGTTTTATTGTCAATACAATTCTAATTTTAAATACATAATATAATATACCTATATAGGTATATAAAAAATTTATCATTAGTTGAGTATATACTGAGCATTTGTACTTGCGCTATAGTACTAGCCACTAACCAGTGATATAAGTATTAAAATACCTAGGTCTATTATTATATTGATGTATACAATAAAGGTGCTTTTTTATCAAATTATAACTTCTAATCAAAAACACATTAAATCGTCGCATTTAATTATTTGGTATTTCTTGAATGTAGTTTTTTTACTTAGAAAGTAATTAGTTTTTAATTTCATTCTAAACTACACTATATACAAATTAGCGCTGTGATTGAATACATTTATGTTTTTAAGTTTTTTATTTGGTAGAAGGAATTTTAAGTACCTATGGTAAATATGTGTTTTACATTGCATTATAAATACTAGAAGTATATTGGCAATTAATATGTTTATCGCATATGCTATTTGTAAAAATAGCTCAATTAGAATAAATATAAATATTTGCAATATGATGAATAATTGAATAAAATAGACACCTACTTAATGAGAAAAAATGTTTTAAATATGATAGTAATATTATTCACATAGAAAATTTAGTATTCATAATTTACTGTTCAGTGCCATTTTGATCAAGCTTACACTAAAGATTTCATATAATAATTTCTGACCAAATAATGTTCTCTAAAATGTTTCTCGTTAGTCAACATAATGTATAGTTTTTCATTATTATACACTGTTTTAACAGTTACTAATATATTATGTATTTATTTTCAAAAAACAAGGTAGATTAAAATTGAAAATGTGAAAACGTTAATAAATTATTGCTTGACACTGTTGTAACTCCGTACTTTTGCGGCTCTATAATATAAACGTTAAGCGCGTCTTCCTTTTTTGTCAACGGGTTGGGCACTTGGACTGAAATATTGGTATAATTTTCCTTATGCGTATAACTATATAAAGCAAAACAATTTACGCACAGGCATCACTTATACAAAGTTTTTAGGAATATATTATAGAATAATGATGAATGATGATTATACATTTATACATATTGTATGAAAAAAATGTTGATATTCCTATATATGATCGTAATTCGTAAGATAAACAAAACAAACAATATAAGCATGATATTACTTTAATAGAAATTAAAACGAAGATTACTATTCTCGTTCATACACGACTGCCCCTCTCTAAACGCCACGGTATACGAATACGGGCTGTGTAGCTGTTGGCTGACCGCAGTTCAGCGTGAACATTATTGAATAGGTAGTTCAATTCCAGCCAACACACGAGCAACGACCGACGGGCTCATAAGTCTTCAAACGTTTACGTAGGTACATAATATTATTGGTAAATAATATTAAGTTAACGCAATTATATTGTACAAAATATATACAATATTAATTATTCATTATAAATAAAACCGTGGAAAAAAAAATTAAAATAATGCCGGACACTGTGGTTACCGTTCAAAATCCCGAGTCCAAACCTGCAGGAAAACCCGGAGTGGAAAATGGAAACGTGAACAACATTTTCTCTTGGGTGGAAATCAACTACAAGTATTTTAAAACCTTACCGGGGATATTGAAATTGGCGCAGTTGGTAAGTTTCATGACAAATATTTATTTTAAATATAATACGTATATTATACACACTATTATTAAGCATAGGCAAACCATATTATTATAACGATTGATTTTAAACGAAAAATTAACATTTCGGTAAAAACCAACTATTATTTTGTATGGTCGCCGAACTCCGAAACAATCCACCGGGGTTTTGTTGTCGTATAACATATTCTGAACGTTAGACCTATCCCCCGTGCTTTTGAAATTAAAATAAGAGTTTTTTGTTCGTTGAAGTCGTTTGAATAATAGCAATAATAACATGTACAAATAACAATCCTACCTAATTATAATATGCCCGTACTTCATTCATAATCATGAATCATGATATTCCAGTCAGAGATAAACTGTCAACTAGCATACCGCGACGGTAAGACGCTACAGCAGAGTACCTATAATTGGAATATCACTGGTAAAGAACAATAAAATGCAATTGTATCGAGTTAAAATAGTTTTAAAATTGTCCATACAAAATAATTGTATCGCTTGTTTGTGGTTGAGGTACAAATGAACGAAAACAAAACGTTTAGAAGATATTTAAAAAAAAATGATTTAAAATGCAAAGCTAAAAAGGCCTTTTTATAATTTTATAGATAAGTAATGACAAATATCAATGAAATCATAATTTCATCGTAAGTGTTTGGATTTTAATAGTGGTTTTAAATTTTTAACTTATGAATCATTAAACTATTATATAGTGTAAACACCGTAAACACGCATTTGTTTAAAATAATCAACTAACGTTGAAGTGTTTTTGTGTGTGTTGTGGTTTTATTGAAATTAGGGACAAACTAGTATATAATATATATATTTATATAATCATATAGATATCGTAGTTGTTTACGTAGGGAAACGTCAGATACACATTTTAGTATTTTACATTTAACTCGTATTTTTTTACGAGTATAAACACAATATTATAATCTATGAGTATGCAATTCTGAATTTATGTTTTTGTTATTTTAATAAAATTTGTTGAGCGTGTATACTTAAAAAGAAACACCCATCGGCCAAGCCCCGCGCCGCCACCACCGCGTGTAAACCCATCAAAATAGGTTTAAGCATTCTTGGCGCGCCTAACTTCCACAAGACTGCTACAATAGCTTTTTGTCATATTGTAAAAAGTAACACACACAATTATTATTGTATTATTATACATTAAAGATGAAAATATTATAATATAAACGGAAATTTAATTACACGTTTTATTATTTTCCAAATACCTGCTGCAATTATTTACGTGTTTGGAATAAAAAACGGATAGAAACAACAAACTGTTTAATGATATTATATTATTCGTATATACCTACCTAATATAAAATACCTAAAGATAAAATCTGGATCCATATTTTTACAACACCAAACGGTACGTACTTATAGATGGATATAATTATACAGCTGTACTTACGTTAATTGCTTAATCCATAAAGATCGAGTTTTAAAAATATCTTTTCTCATTCTTGTACTGGTTGAAGAAAAAAACAGAGTCACTGCGGCGTATCCACAGTTATATACTGTATACATGTGCAGCATCCTAAAATATACGCCCTAGTTATAAATATTATAAATAATATATTTTAGATGAATATCTGATTAGAATAATAGAATATTATATTATAGTCACAACACGACGTTTTGTTTACGTAGTAATATTTGTTATAATATTTGGTTCAAGAAATGTTAACGAATTGAATTGACTCGTCGTAATATTGAAACAGTTGGTTACATTAAATGTATAGTGGACGTGGAAAACGGACCACCACATTTTATATAATATCAAACGACTTGTCTGTTAACACAATATATGCAAGAGAAAAAGTGACACGTACGTACAGTTTTATTTTTAGACGCCGGTTTGTAGAAAAAAAATTGTAATTTTAAAAACATATTATTATCGCAGGAAAGCGTCGCAATAATAATTAATAACTCTCTTACTAGGACGTGAATATATTTTAATATTGTAAGACCTTTCGGCACTAATACCATATTATTCGATATACACCGTATAAACGGTTACAGGAGAGAACGTTAATAAACGGTCATTCAAAAACGCTTTTGGTCTGGTGACAGATTGTACCTATTTCTCCCCTCATTATTGTTTACGGATTTTCGATGTGTTTGTCAAATTACTTTAAACCATTTACTTAACATGTTCGTGCATAATAAGGATTCCGGAGACTTGGACCGAACGACTTGCTCTATGAAATAATTACAACAACAAAGCTCCGGGCCATTAAAAACCTGCTCGGTGCTGCTACAAGAATGATAATAGCCTTAGTAATATATCCGAACGGAATGCGGTAAAATAAAAAAACAAAATTATGGGCTATTAGGGCATGCATTAGGGCATGCATTGGGGGAATAACTTGTATAATATTATTATGTGTATTGTATATAAATACGAATAATATTGTTGTGACACACAACACGAGGTAACCCACGCGAAGGAAGACAGAAAAAGAAAAGTTCACCTATATAATATTATACCTGTTCTACGGCTCTACTCCTCGTTAATATATTATATTTCTGAAATATATATTATATTATGTTTGTATACAGAGCGATCGTATTTACCTGCTGACTAAAATATATATAGCGGTTTTATTATTATTAATCTATGACAATTTAAACAAATGTTCCTCGAACAAACATAAACAGATGACGCAATAGTTAACGCGTATCCTATATTTTATTTTCATTGTGTATTCAAATTTCAAACCGTATGTAAACTTGATTATTTTTAAACAGCATTAGGTAGGTTGTATAATTTAATAATACTCACCTCGTTAATATTTTCAGATGGAAATTGTTTGTCTATAAGTTTCATTTTTTTAATTCACACAGATGCAAAATACATTTTGTAGATATACACCATTGCCCCTGCCGTCATAATACTTACCTATTTAATCCTAAACATTATAAATTATTATAAACCGCATAGATATAGGGTGTTATTTGATCACCTTGTGCATAAATAATAGTGGCACAAAATGCAAATAGAGCGATTGGGGAGCCTACAGTATCACTCAGTCCTCACAAAATCTCAACAATTCCCCCAAAAAATACACGAGCTATGTCCATACACTGTTCATACACATTTTTAATACATTTATTTTGACTTTTTTCTACAGGCTTATACTTTATCAACTTCTAAAAAAATATTAATCGGCTGAAGCCTCATCCCTCTACAGTTTCGACTATTTGCGACTCTGATAAAATATTTGAATAGAAATATTATTCGTTCAAAGGGAAGATGCGGAGAAAGACATATTATTATAGTATACTACCATTCCGGAAGTCTAAAATGTATTTTTCTGTACTATTTTTCCGAAATTTCTTGTTAAAATCATCCATGCTCATTAAAAATATAATAATAATATTGATCAATGATCATTAGGTCAGTCGTCAGTGTGTGCAGGTGTTGTACCGCCTGAACGCAGTTTTAAGTAGGACGAATGATGACGACGACGACACGCACTTCGTTGCAACGGTGTTTTACGACGGAATATGCTGCTGCAAGCACTCCTACGCTTGAGAAGTTTTTCATTAATAAATAGGTACGTTGTCGCGACCATGGTGACGTGGTCGTATTCATATTTTCCGGTTTCCTGCTGTAACGCGTAAATTCGTAAGTCATCTCTGTACTTCCGCCTGCAGAAAACTGCAAGCACTTTATGATCTACGGAGTACACTATAATATTATGATCATTGACGTCGACACACTGACCTGTTACAGCGGCGTGCTATAAGATTATTAATATCTATATGGTCTATGTGTGTGATGGATACCTCCGCTCCTTAGACCCGACGCACAAACGGCAAAACGTCTTAATTGAACGTTAATTAAACCAATTTCTACCGGTTAACGAACAGTATGATACAACCGTAATTACAAGACGGTCATCCGTTCCCCGTTCGCATTAAAATAAAAATAATTAAAGCGGAGGCGGACCACACCGCGTGGTGACTAGCTTTTATATATATGTATAATATTATGTTTCTATTTTATTTCCATTAGAACGAGAGAAAATGAGAGGCAGTAAAAATGGTTTCATAACAGTATATAATATATATAGGCACCTACTAAATAATAATAAAGTATGCGCGTAGTATAATAGGTATTTATGTGTAATGAATATTATATACAGGGTGATTTTTTCTGAAGATGATATTTTGGAAAATGTTGTATTATTAGATATTGAAATTTGAACGAGCAGTTTCTAATTTACGTACTTACTAAGATAATAATATACCGTATGAATATTTGAATATAAAATGTATTAAATAAATAAATGCATAAATATGTATGATGGTACTATGCTATATGGTACTTAAATTCGCACCAATTCCGTACGTAAGATTCTAAATAGGTATTTTAAATTATGGTCTCTAAATTTACTAAAATTATAAATGCAATATTTAGACATAATACCTATTATAAGTCTATAAAAATTGGGTGGCGTGCCTTAAACATCCTAATGTATAGTAAAACTCCACGGCAAAGCCCATTAATATTTCTTTTGACATATTATATTATAATAGAGGGCTAAAAGAGAATAAGGTGTTCCATCAGTATAATTCATAGTACTATTTAGGTATTTTCGTGTTGCACCATTGCAGTCCTAATGAAAACAAACAATTTCACAATGACCGTGAATAACTTTGTAAAAATGATACAAACAAGCATTATGCGTAGCCGCGTAGGTATATCTTACAGTCGTACCTATATAATATGTATATACGTTTATATAATATTAAATTCCAGTATACCTATGACCAACGAATTTTTTTTTTGAGTTTCGTTAAGTTCCTCTATGCATACTCGAGGAAGAAATCGACTATAAATCCTTTTAAACTCGTATAACCATTAATAATAATATATTCATATTATTATAATATGGACATTATCGCGTGTAACCAACTACCTTGTAACCATCATGCGGGTGACGACGGCGTCCTATTAACTTTGGTGTATTCGGCTATAGGAACATTTTGGGTCGGTACAACTATATAGCCACATAGGCATACCATGCACGTCATGTAAGCATCATTTATAGGTATTATGCATTTATAATATATAGGTAATAGATGATAACAAAATACGGCCATAGGGGTCGTGATGATATGGATTCACCCAGGTGCACGGTGGTAACATTAAAAACTAATTGACATCGTTTCGAATGTTGTACTTACAATGTTATACTACCGTTCGACACCAAAATAATACGAGACTTCAATAATAAGTAGTAAATCCCAATGGCCCTTGCTGCCGAGGGTTAAATAAAAAGAAGTAAAAACAATACAGCCTTTCACTCTTCCGAGATCATAAATCACAGTATTGTGAATAGTGAATTGAAATAATATAATATTATATGTATGCATTTCGCATTTGGCATTTCGCAATGTAATAGTAATATAATTCACAGTAAGTTCCATGTAGTCAGGCGGCTAAAGGTACACGGTACACATTATAATATTATATTTACACGCCATTATAATGTTAAATATTTGTTTTTGTTTCTTTTTTATCTGTTTAAATTTATTAGTTTATTTAACTAGATATTAATGTTTATTTGTTTATACAATCTAATATTAATATTTTCTGTAGTTTTTAGTTAATGTACCTATAATATTATAGTTGTATATATTATGAACTCGTTATCCCTATCACAAGCTATGGTTATTAGGGAAGTGTCAATATGTTTATTTTTCTTGTAATATTAATGTTTTTACTGTTGTTGTTGACGAATAAAAAAATTATTATTATTATTATATAATATTAATACATAGGTACACCGTGCACGTATCTACATATTGTATATGAATGAATGTGGTGTAAAAGAGAATAAATCAAATAAGTAACGCAAAATATGTCAGTAAAGTACTAGAGTCTAAAACATTTTTCACTGATACTTCAAGATAAGAAGAAATACAAAAATCAAATAGTTTGATAATGAAAACTACCTACCTACGTAAAAATTGTTTTCCACGATAAACTATAATAATAATTTTAAAATGACCAAATTGATTTTTATCCACGTACCACCCATATAATGTTATCTGAAGTGGTTTATAATATTTTCTTGACATCTATTTATCTCGGTGTATTGCGATGTCTCAATATAGTCGACTCATTTTATGTCTTTTCGGGAGCGGTTTCCGACTGAATAATAATGACACTGTCATAATTGTCTGGAATCATGTACATTCAACTGTGTATTATTCAAACATTACGCATATCGCAAATATAATGGTAATTGAAAAAATAAATATTTTAACAACCGTATAGAATGTTTATAGTATGACTTACCAATATTTTACGCGCCTCCGACGATTCACGCGCTTGATAAAATATATTTTTTCTGGTTTATTGATTGTTATAATTCGTTTTCAATTATTCCCGTCTTTTACTTTGATAAATTAATATAACTAAATAACACTCCGACTCGTCAATTCAATATGTCACGTTACGATAAACTAATATAATTATTCAGTTTACATAACACGCGTCAATCCATAAAAAGTTTGGTGACTTTAAATTCAATAATATAGCGGTAAAATGTGTTCCGCGAGTGACAATCTTTTTTTTTACTTCACAGTATTATAAAATATAATAGATTAGAAAAATTGAGGAAAAAAGTTTCGTTTAATTTAATGGTTTAAAAGCTTTCGGTGAATACATAATATTATATATATTGGCGGTTTCGACGCTGCAATGCTTTGACGTACGTCCAATCGATGTCCCATCCACCCCCAGCCCAGGGGACATTCAAACGACCACCGAGTTGAATTTAACTTTGTTTACCGTGCGTGGAAGGAATAAATTGTCCATAAATAATAGAGATTAAACTTAAATCATTAAAGTATAAATCTATTTAGTGAAAAATGACTAATGCCGCTGCCCCTGCAAGAAATAAAATAATATATACGTTATCAAATAAAAAATATTTATAAGACATAAATTACATGTACATGACGTTGGACAAAACATGTTTGGTTTTCATATATACAGTTATTGTATAGTTGTAAGAAAATGGAATTTCCTAACGATATATCCCGTTGGACAAATCCTGGTATCCGCGATCGCGTTTTATATATTGATGCAATTATATTAATTGTTACGTTTATTTACTGTGCGGTGGATGTGCCGCTAGCGTACGTGTAACGTATGTATACAGTGTGTATATAATATTTATAATATATATATGTATCATAATATTATATATTTATGTACCGATAAGTATATAGAACTGAAATAGTTATATAAAGAAAGAAAACAATCCGTCGGCTTTAAAGAAATATATAAACGAATATACCTATGCGTATATCGTATATGAAATGATAATAACATAATAGTTTTATAGTCGTGTACCGTATGCGACAATATTATTATACGGCGTAAATTGTGTATTTATATCACCGAGAGACCTACCCGTAAATAAATAAATGAGGAGGATACTTAGAAAGCGATTAAAGCAGTTTCAAAAGAATGTTTGCGGCTGTGTCAACCACGCGGTTAACGTCGTAAATAGGTACATAATATTAGAGTCAGCTAAAAGTTCCATAAAGTAACTATCGTAAATCGTGATACCAGTAAAGTCGACATTCAATTAACCGTTTCTTACACATAATATGCATTAAACATTTATGAAATATATAATATAATATGCCTATATTTCATTATACTTCTATATTTATATATTTCGGTTTGAGTGAATTTAACGATATGTATGCGATAATGGTCACAATAAGAAAAATTTCGTTTTTAATACAAATAGGTAGTATATATAGATTATAGGCACCTCGTCCGAATTTTTATTCTCCGCATGGCAGAAAAAAACATCTTTTACAGGAAGTTAGGAAGTTGATGTTTTATGTAATAAGTTATTTACTAATAGGTAATGACATTATAACAACTTGAATTTAATAATCTTTATAAATAATTTGTTTTAAATAAATTAAATCAAGGCTCCCATTTATTTTAATTTCAAAAATTTAGCAACCAAAATTTTAGAACGTTATCTATAGCAATTAACATTACCAAAATATTCTTGAAAATATGCAGCTAAACTTGTTTTTATTTGAAATAAACATAAAACATATAATTATTATATTAATTATTCAAATTATTGTGTGATATTTTTAAAGCATCAAAATTAAAATTCCAAATTACAAAAATCAGACAGCAGTCATCGACACTTTTAAGGGCTCGGGGATTCACCGGCATTTGTATTTTTACCGTATTATATATATAATACTCATACTACAAAGGTGATAGATACGAACATAACATTTAAGTACTAAATATATAATTTATTTATATGTATGGGAATTTGCGAATGCTGCTTACTCATCGTTTTTAGGTTCGACGTGGAATAATATAAAATATTATTATGCACGCGGTGTAAAGTGCGCGCGCGCGGAACGAGTTCGAGCCGTAAAAACATTTCGACAAATCGTTCGTTTTTCATCTGTGAAAACGATTTTTTTTCTCAGTTTTCCGCCGTCTTATTATGTATATATTTAGTATATTTATATATACCGACGAGATTAGAAATCACGTTTGACACGTCCTGTCGAGCATTCGGTCCACCCCCGCTGTACCCGATACAATAATAATAATATTATACTACTCTTGCACCGTCAATGTACCGCGCATTTGTATATCCTATAAAATATATAGTTGAACGTTAATAGGACGCGACGCTCCGCGAATGTATCAACACTGTGGCTTTTCGATCTCGCGATTAACCCCGAAATTATCAGTATCCGTGCTCGAACATTTCCTGGACATTAATTCGGCAATCCGTCTGTATCGCGTATAATATATTATATAATTTAATGACACTCGCGGGAGTTCAGTGAAAATAATTCTTGGCGTTGATAGCTATATAGATGGGGGAAGTGGCAAAATCTTAAAAAACTCTCTCGAACAATACACAATATTATAGTGTATCATTTTATGGGGAGCACATGAGATGTGTCCCGTAAAAAAGGTATAGACGAATTGTGTCCCAAAATATCCAGGACGCAATTCGTGTATTTTAATCAGGGGTTCTAAAACAACTAACAAAAATAATTAAATAAGTAATAATAATAATGTTAATAATCAAATTGCCAGTCAAAAATTATTTATTCAATGTAATAAAAAAGTAAATCAACCTTATAATTAACACACCACGCCACCACGGAGAACACCTGAAAACGAAATAAAAACACTACTACCCAACTAATATAGTGGGATGCAATTCGTATATACCTTTTTTATGAGACGTAACTAAGGTGCCCCTATTTTATGTACTTTTATGTATTACACTCAGTAGTGCAATTCTCTTATATTTCTCCTATACTAGCAGTGTGCCCCTCCTTCCCAACTGATATGGAGTCATTTCCTCACGGCCTGTTATTAACATTTTCTAATCAAACATTTTACGATATGGATTATGGGATAATGAGGAAAATTAGTTGTATCATGAATCATAATAATTAAAATATTTTAAAAACCAAACTATTAAGATAATATGAAAGTGGGCAGTGGCTATAGTAATATTGTATCTGGGCATTTCGATGTTTTAATTTTAATAACATAATGTGATTCATTTTAGAATGTTTAAAAACAAATAATTTTAAGTATTTTTAAATTATAATAATACCATTTTATACGACAACATAAAAAATAATTTGTTAGTACAAATGATTGTCAGATGTTATCTATATTTTATCTATTTTAACCTTTGAATGCTTAATTATCACACTTAGTAGTTAGTACGTATCATCGTATTCATTGATACAAAGTTTATTGAATTGTTATTGTATTATTGCTACCCCCCCCCCTCCAAGACAATTTTGACTATATTATTTCTTTCCGCAGTCTACTCCGAGATCTTGTAAATCTTATAATACTATCTACACGTATAATATTATAATAGTTTGTCCGTCAAAAATATGACTTGACAATATTATATTATGTAGTAACTTACATATATTATGTACGCTTGACTGTGTATGACGTTGATACGACTATCACTATTTCCGGTATATATAATATTATTTATACCAAATTACCAATATAGTCGTGATAGTTCAAAAACTTATGTTCAACACACATAATATACACCACCTATATACACTGATATTTGATATATAAAAAAAACAACACTTAATCAGTATTCTAGAACGCCATTCGTTTCGATACCGTTAAACGGACTATATATATAATTTATACTCGTATTTTTCAGGCGTGTAATAGCGTATAGTATATATGCGAACCTTCAATATATAGTATATATTATACGGACGGTTGCGTTCAGTGCCACACTCGTATATCATACATAATACATATATAATATATATCATATTATATATAGGTATTAATGTATTATAATATGTATGTAGGTACAAAATACGTAAATATATGTGCATTATATAGGTAAGTATATAATATGAGTAAACTCATTTACTTATTTACTTTTTCAGAACACGTTGCGGGTCGATTATCATATTATTGAACCGCAACCCCCCTCCCACGGTCTACGTGACTGGGAGTATTACCAGAGAATATAATAACCAATATGTATTACCCATGTAGTGAAAACCGCCTATCCGGACACTTGGGAAATAAATTAAGATATCAATAATATAAACAATAAAAAAAAATCGATAACTACCTATATACCTTTTTTTTTTTATCGACATCTGGGGTGGTACCGACCTCTCGATCATTTCACCCCCAGATGCCATCATTTATTGATTTAATGCAATTTACAAAGATTGTTGGCCACGCTCCGGGACAATCCCCCGGTTTGCGGCCTTACACATTATGGTTGTACAAAGGAAGGGGCTCTATCCCCTTTATTTAGCCTTCGGCTTACAATATAAGAACTTAACTAAGTTGTTTATGCTGGAAGTGCTTGTCGCCTTCTTTCTTCAGCCTCTTTGTGGCTCATAATCTTGTGGACCAGATCGTCGACTATGTGCCAATTCCGCTTGGATGACAGCATTGTGCTTACCATGTTCCCTGGTGTCAGTCTAGTCTCTAGGTATGTTTCTGCTTCGTTCCTTAGTCTGTGCCAGGCTGATAACTACCTATATACCTACCCCATAACAATATATTTTTATCCTAGCAGTTTTGGCGGAAGTTTTTACAAAAAAAAAAATAACGTAAATTTAGTTTTCAATATTATTATTATTTTTATAATACATTATTAATCGATGGCAGAATATGCGGTCATAATCGCAAATATTATATAAACATGTAGCATATTTTGTTGTTAAAATATTATTGTTTGATGTAAAGTATAGGTGAAAAAATGATTAGATGCATACGCCGCATCAACGACGTAATATAATTATTATAATTTTTAATATACACACTGTACAGTGTACACATACGAATACACGATACGTCAATACCTATTATTAAACCAGGGTAACGCGATTTACGACCTGGTATAGTATAAAATATAAATAATAGATTGGTAGTGTTCATAATATATAGTTTATTATAACATGCAATTGTTATGCCTACACATTATAAACGAAATGTCCACAGAAATGAAAGCTTATTATAATAAGTATAGGTACCCTACCGCCGCGTTGACGTCCAAATGTATACCTATTAAATGGTTTTGTCAACGTCTCTTCGGGCTATCCGGCTATAATACAATACGTAGGTACGTAAGTTTTTATTAAAAAAAAAAATCGTCGAGACTTCAATCATTTTTAATTCTGCAGCGAGTATGCACAATATGGGTATGGTATAGATAACTCGTATAGGTGTACGTATAGTGTCGCAGGTACGTGCAGATACACGGACATGATATTATAATTCTCAGAAAACCATGAGAGTCGCGACAGAACGTTTCCATATTAGTTGGTGTTTCAGTGTTTGTACGATGGAACTATACGGAGCGAATATAATAATATTATTATAACGTACATTATATAGGTACGTATAATATAACAATATGCATATTAGGTACTATATAGGTATTACAGTACAATATTATAATATACCGAAATACGAATATCGCTCGTAACGTGTTTGCGTCATCGCCGTCATCGCGATGAGTCGGTGTAAAATTAAATGCATGTGACGTTTATGACATGTTAATGGAACGAATTTTAAATTCTCGTGAAACTGTTTGTCGTACGTACGCGCGCGTAAACCTTTGAGATGTGCGCGCAAAAACATAAATAATTATTTTTTTTTAATTCGTAATTTATTACTTAAGAAAATAGTCTCTACGGTTGGGAAATGATCGGAGAATGATCAACAACAAAATGATAGAATAATGACTTAACGTACAAAGTAGGCATCTGTTATTTATTTGAAATGTCAACTGGCACTACTGCGCATATACAAAACCATAATGCGTATTGCGTGCACTTTTAATTTTGAAATTTCTTGTTTTCAAAATTAAAATTTTTAAAAACGATTTAAACTCCGGCGTACATATAGGTACTATGTATATAAAAGCCATTCGACGATATTTTTCAAGAGACAACGAAATACATCCGTCATATGACCTAATATAATATTATAGATACTTGAAAACGTTCAAATATGATTAATTTCAGTCGTTATATATATATATATATATATATATATACAAGTATACAACTTTATTGCCCGTCTATATAATGGACGTTCCCGATTTCTATAGAAGAGCTGCAGCGTATATACTCGCGGTATTCTGTAACATAATTTATAATAATATGTTCTTAGTTCCTTGTTCAATCAATCAAAAAAGTGTTATGATATTAGGAGAATTTGTATTATTTTTTTTTTCATAAGAATAGGTACATATATCATAATTATAATAGATTCTATTAATTTATTGAACCAATTGAAAACAAAGCTCTGTGCGATTGAAATTGGTTTCGGTAATGGTTCAATGGAAACATGGCACAACACTGCACCAATGTACCATAGTAATTATATCTGCAGTAAAAGTTAAGACGTTAAGTCTCGCTTCTGCAGCGTTTCTGGACGTCCTAATAATAGACACTCATCAGTCGTATCGTATATACCATTGTAATAGGCGCATAACGAGTGGTATATTGCAGCGTCAAACACTGAATTAGGAAATCGTCGAGAAAAATAAGTAGTCGATAAACAAGACACAATATTATGGTACATTATAATAGCATATAATAAATATTAGTGTAAATATTTAATAGTGTGCATTAATAATCTGTTGTGCACAACGTACTAAGTTCAAAACTTAGATTTCCATATTATATGTCACCTCGGGAACTATTCCGCATAATAGTTGATTTAAACGTCGATAAAATATGATTGACAGTTGAGGTTAAGATAGAAAAAAAATGGGTGTTATATACATTATTATATCGTATAATAAGGGCCATAAAATAATCGTTTTTGAGTTTTCGCGCCTATATTATATTATGTTGTTGACTGTTGTTATATATATACGATGCAGTATTTACAGTGTTATCGTCGCCAGAAGGTAAATAATATACATGTTTTTTTTTACATTAACTATTTTTTCGAGGGAAAAAATTACATTGTAATAATTATGTACTTTTGTCGAACACTTCATCGCTGTTACTGTATCAATATAGTACAGGACCTATAGTCTATAGATATACCTAGCTATTGTCCAAAACAATATATTATTATATGAGTATACATGAATAGGTTATAGGCAAATTTACTTTCGTTGAATAACATAATATATATTATAATTAAATTTGACAGTTTTATGAGTTTGTGACAAAATTCGGCGTGCGGTGCTGCTCAATGAATATGACCGCGAGGCGAGCAAAAACGAAAATAATGGAAAAACTACGGGTTTGCGCGTATTAATCGGTAGTGTAATTTTAGTCGGGTTTCCTTTATTTAGTGCAACGAGTATATTATGGAAGTTTTTTTTTCTCTACGACAATTAAACCGACGCAACTACGACGTTTTCTCCGGTCCGTTCTCACAAAGAGAAATTCAACAATAACGGAAGAAAAAAAAACATGTCAACAAAATAAATAAAGAGTTGACTATATAAATCGTGTTTTTCCGCGAGAAAAAAATACGTGTCACCGATTGCGTGGTTCGGAAACTCGAAACGTTTTCTTTTTTAAATAATTTTAAACAATGTTGTATAAGACTCATGAATTACGATGGTTGCTGAAGGGGGGAGCATCTTGGGCTTACAATATTTGTTTGAAAAAATACAATCGTACTAAGTACAACAACGATATTCGGTATTATTTTTTTCAATGTGTAATTTAGCTTTATATATTAATTAGTTTTTGGAATTGCATCCTCCCCTGCAGATGTTCTCTCTTAATTATTTACGGCACCGTACTTGGAGTAAAAATATATCGTCAGAGCTCAGCTGTAATAATTGTTTAAAAGCATATCGTCGACACTCACTCCCTGGAAAGATTTATACAGCCGTAAAATACAAAAAAGAACATATTATAATATATGCCCCGTGATGGTAGTACATGTACGATATACAGGATGATGATGCGTGGGTTTAATTTCCAAGTCAGAAGTTTAGACCAATTATATACGATAATAAATTGCTCGTATACCTCGTCTAAATCGTCTTAATATGTTCTCAAGGCGCTAACCGTCCTAAAAGGATTTTTTTTGTGGTTTAAAAACATTATTATATTATAAATATTATTTTAAGGCATCGACTGCGAGGTCGTTACTTATATTACCTATTAGACAACTATTCCAATTATAATTATTCACAATGTGTTTTCACGCGATGTTTTTTATACTTAACGGGAGGTGGAAAACTTTTCCGATTTTAAAAAAAATTAATTTCCCGAGACCGGTTTCATATTGGTGAAGAGGATAATCATAGTATTGCTTCCTGTGGCGGCAGTTGTCGGGACAAGAATCTCGTGGACCGTTTCCGGAAGTATTAGTGTTATTGGTGTTTCTCGCAATAACGTTATATTGTTCTGATAGTATTTAACTATAATTATCTTAATTACAATATTAATATTATATGAATAATATACATTATGCGTATGTCTATAATAATTATAAACATGACATATAATTGATTGCGTCAGCATAGGCGAAATAGGTCACCGTCGTCCTGCACCGACATCAATATATAATAGAAGCTGCAGAAAATATATGGTATATGAATTGCAGGTTGTACCTATTATATGCTTGCATACTGCGGTCATTATATAGATAGGTATATTGTATTATAATATTATATTAAATACGGTAAAATTCATAAGATACTTGCAGTGCTGCGTGCAGAATAATTAATTTTACACCGCGTAATATTATTATATACCTATAAGTTATAACGTGCATTAAATTTTTTTCTATCCAAAACGACCAGTATAATAATATACAATAATAATAACGACGACGTCGAATACATAAAACCGGGTAGCTCTTCGCCGGGTTTGGGTCGAAAATCGTACGGTATAAAATCATAGTACCTATATAATAATATAAAATAGTGTATGAAAATCGGTTTTTTCCAATGGAAAAATATCTGCACGTACGCGAGCCTCGTCGTCGTCGTGCAGTGCAAACATTATTGTATCATCGATATAAATTATAAAAGTAATAATAATACAATAAACAGGCATATCGATGATGTGCGATTCGTGTGCAGCAAGTCCATTGTTCGGGGATTTTTTTTCTTTTTGAAAACCGCTCTTTCAGTCGGCTCGCGGGGCAGTATACATATTACCTATTACATAATAATTTGTATACTATGAGTATAAAAAAAAATAGGTAAAATATATAAATAGGTAGCTGCCTATGCCTATGTCATTCCATAATATAATATGTATGCGTTTATGATGTAGCATTAGTGCATTACAGAGTGTGTCTCACGCGAACGGTACTTTAACCGCTTAGACGTGAATACCGCTACGCGCGACGGCGGAAAGAAAATACAAAACAGTGACTGCAGCGGTGACGGGAATAATAATATGAAATCGTTCGGTAGATAAATAAATATTATGCACACACGACGCATCGTCTTTTGATAATAAATCATAATAATATACCGACATACCTACATAAAGGTCTTAACTATAATAGTGTCCACTCCGGTATACTCGTGTGGTAACATCGTTTGTTTTATGGTATAGTTAATACCTAGGTATTACACTTTATAATATTTTATACTATAGTGTCTATAACACTATATTTGGTATATATATAATATATATACCAATGGTGAAACCCGGGGGATGGACGAGTGTCTGACCAAAGTGGCTATGGATAGTATAACATTATAACTGATGGTTAACAAGACGGGGAAAATTATAATTTTTTTTTCTTAAAACCTGATGAAATTAAAAAAATCGAAGAATTAAATAAGTTTACAGAGCAGCGGAATACACACACACAAAGAGGGATTTTCAAACCCCCCTTTTTTATTATGCGTATAAATAGATATAGAATAGTAAATAAAATTAAAAATATATTTGATATATACATAATTAAAATAACCCCACCCATTTAAAATATCGGTGTACGCCACTGCAGTGACAGAGCATAATAAATTATGTTCCTCAAATAAGCCAGATGTGATTCGTTCTATTATTTTCGAGTTTCCGACGCAACCATAATTCCAAAGTCAACCCACTCAGATATCAAACTAGATTCGGACTTAACCGCAATCAGTTCAGTCAAATACACAGCCAGGACCACATAGACAAGTGGAAGCTATTTTCAAATAATCGTTGGGAAATGTGGAACATAAAAAATATACAGATTTTATAAGTTTTTTTAAATCACTTTAACGTGTCATGATGCAAACACATTAAAGTTTGTATCATAGTATTAGACATCTCCTATACAAAGTACAAACACGTTGAAACACACTATAAGTCAACGTTAATTATATACTGGAACTCATGGAAGATTGTGTGACATTGTCCGACGGTGTTAGTCCTAGCCAATTTCATTTCTGTCTACCTATAAAATATTTATTTTTTTTCATCGCCTTCTTCTACATACACACAGTTAAAAAAATGTAAATAAGCCTTAAAACAGCCGCTATATATATTGCCCAGGTATATATATTTAACTATTTTACTCAAAAACCATTCACAAGATTAAGATTTCTTTGAGGGCCAAAACATTTATAAGTACATTTGAAATATGGTGAGTCTTATAAAAACGCATAGAACCTAATAAATATTAAATATTATTAATAAATATTAAATATTTTATTAAATAAAAAAAAAACTACAAAACTGTGGGTGCCGAGCGCTGTTTAATCGACAAAGCTCATAAAAAAAAAATGTATATATAAATATGGAACGCTGCGCCAGATGAACAACTTTAAAGCATATTGTAATGTAATAATACACCATGCATTGTACCTAATATTATAATATAGGTTACCTTGGTCATTTTAATATTATTTGCACATAGTGGGGGCGCGGTGTATAAAAATATATAGTGTACAATTAATATATATTTTATTACAGGATTTTCGTCGGAAAAATCATTAGACACCGCATTATTATTAAATCGCGTGCGCGGTCTCATATTATACTCAAATTCAACTGTCGCGGTTATACGCCACGATGTATAATACATTAATTATTAATATATATATTACATGAGTATATTATGTAGGTTATGGGGTACAAACGCTATAATATATAGCTACAAACGTCGGCGGCCAGTGAATTCGTCGGTTTTCATGGTCAAGACTTGGCGGTGGCGTGGGCATCGTCGCGTGGAGACAAGCTCGCGCGTGCGGCATTAATGGTCCTCTGTAATAGTCTATACCTACTCTAAATTATAATATTATTATATTTTTATACCGCACGTGGAGAACTATATTATACGACATGATATTATCGGCGTGTAGATATTATTATAAACATATTATACTTTACGTATCGTATTCGGTCATCGCAAACGACGATTAAACATCTAATAATATGATCCATCTACCTATATATATAATACGATATTTTGTAGGTATATGGGTGACCTTCGTTTCTGTTTTAAGTTTTTTTTTCACTCGTCTCTACCTTTATATTATATGTATATACATAGGTATATATTTATACATTACAATACTACAGTCGCACACGTCTTACAACACGAGTGTATCGGAATAGATTAGATCGTCATTATATTATTGTACTGGGTGTAATATATATAGGTAGAAGTAATATTCGTCGAAATATAATTTGATATCGTTAGTGGGTACAACTGCTGCTGCGTGAAATGTAGTGGGCGATCGGGTTTGTTATGTTTTGGTACCTATACAATAATATTGTTTCATGTATATGCCGGAAGCCTAGATCATTATTTCGAAAACTATTAACGTTTTTGAAAATATTTTTCCTCATAATTAATGGAAGTGGTTACAAAACAATTTTTTTTTTTAAATAATTGATATTTTATCGTTATTATTTTTGATAGGTATTTTGCTTTTAATAATAACATATACCTATAGTACATTTTTAATTTCATAGCAAAATATTTTTCGAAGTACGTTTTGATGAATAAAAATCGAAATTTAAAGGAGTAGATAGTTTGGACTATCATTTTACGGCGTTGCCACGACCTAAGTCCTGATTCACTCTACCCCGCTAGTAAAAATTTTAAATACTGAAGTAAAAAAATATATGCAGGTGATGGCATTAAAAAAAGTAGAACAACTTGTTCTAAAGACGATAAAGATTAAAATTACAGAAAATATAATTTATTTTTTTTAAAAATGTTGCTTTGTAATGACTTAAAATTATGTATAAAATTCTTTTAGTTTTTAGAATAATTGTTGTTTACCTTTGAAAGTCACCCAGTAATCGGCATTCCATCCAACCTATTTCAAATATAATTGTATTATACATAATAATATAATATACAGTTTTAAACGTTGCAAATTAATGTGAAATAACATTATTTATAATATATAATATATAAGACCAACTGCACCTTATAATATTATATTCTTGTCACGATTACGATAATAATTTTCATTTATCGGTATTCAATAATAAATGATATGCCTATATCGTGATGAATATTCATACCTATTATTATATAATTTTAAATATATTTAATACATTTGCATACAGTGCAATCGTCGATTAATAATAACTTTTTTTTCAACAAATGTTTTTTTATTATTTCAGATACTCGGCATAATATGTTTGGCACTTGCCTCGCCGGCCAGGTTACCGGGTACCAATTGGTTCCTGTTCGTGGTCATCATCAGTTTCATAGCGACGGCCATCTGGTCCTTTGTTTACCTCCTTTCCATCCGGGAGGCTATCAATTTCCCAATCAATTGGGTGCTCACGGTATTATTATTATATCATTATTCATTACATTTACGATAATAATATAATATTACGTCATGTCCAAAGACAAACAAAAAACACCCAAATATATAGTTTTCAAACAATGTATTTGAAAATTTAAAGTTCCAATAAAAGTTAAAGGCCATTTAATTAACAAATATAAGCTCGGGCAAATAGTATTAGCAGCTAAAGGTCAAAAAGGTCGATTGTAAATTTTGCCCTAGTAACATTTTCCGATATCTAATAATATTAAGGGTACCTATATAGTAATCGCACATTCACACTACAAGATTTTAATAAATAATAGTATCTTATGTTCTTATAATCTTATTATGTCAAAAATTACTATGATTCATAAAATATAACAGTTTATAATTATATATTAAATAATGTATACTCAAACCAAAATGTAGAGAAGATCTTCTCTGTACCTACATCGTGACCCAAACGATAAAACCTTATAACCTACCTTGCATAATGACCTGCAGTACTCTAGAGTCTAGAGTTTAAACATCGGAACCCAGTTTACTCAAAACTGCATTTTTAGTATCTGATAATAAGTCATCGACATCGAGTTGTCAATAAATTTTAAATTATAATCCGAAACATCAATTTTTTCAGGAATTCTTCAACACACTCCTATTGACCGTCCTGTACACGGTCGCGTTCATAGTACAAATTTCAGCCTGGTCCAGGCCGTACCAGTCTTATTACAGGAATCCAAACATAGCTGCAGGGGTAAGTGTGCTATGATAATACTGCAGGGTGATTAATTTAACAGTAAGTGAACACTCAGTACCTACGTCGAATAATATTAAAGCTTTTGAAAATATATATATTATTTTCATAAAGAAGATAATTTCGAAGTAGTAGCTAATTGTGTTTAATATGTATCCAGCTGTTTGAAGTTATTAGATGGTTGGAGTAAGTAAAGTAGCTGACCGGCATTTTGTGATTTGTGAATATCACCCCTGGAAGCTGTACCACTCCGCTTCTCTTATCAAAACCTTAAACACCATGTATTTATTTCAGCATAATTCAATAATATTATAATAATAAGAGCTGATACGTAGGTAGACCAACTGAGCTTAGCTCGTATATCTGGTAAACTTATTAAATTTAAACACAATTAATTATTAACTACCTACTCGTTTGAAATTAGATTTTTGTCTGTATCAACATTTTCACAAAAATATTCTGTTTCGGAATACGAAATTAAAAATGGGAATTTCGTCATTCAAAAAATTAAAAAACTTAAATGAATATGGTGATAAAAATTGTAAAATTTATAAATTCTTTACAAAAATGTTCTTTTTTAATGACACTCCAAATGATATATATAAAAAGATGCTGGTAATACATTTTGCGACAATGAGTGTTCGTCGTTAAAAGAAGCACTCTGTAGGCAATAAGCTTTAAGCATGTATTATTACAGATTCAACATCTGTATAGTAATGTGGTTATCTGTATAAACTAACTAATATTACCGCTTTTTTTTTGTTCACTTTCCTACAATAACTAGGTGTTCGGAATTATCAACGCGGCTGTGTACGGAACTGGAGTGTATCTGATCTTTAGCGATTGGAAAAAGTCGAAGACTGCATCAACTGTTCAGCAGCAATAATATTGGCCAGGACAGAAAAACAAGCCTGCTACCTATATTAATAAATTTGTCCCCACACGATATTATATATACCTAATATTACTTATTATTAATACATTATATATTATATTATAGAACCCATTTGTTTCGTATTGGTAGGTAGATAATAGTGGTAAGATATATAATTTTAGGCCTAATCGTAAATAAAAATATCTTATACATATAATAGGTACATATGGAAACTCAATGCTAATAACTAAAACGATATTTAAGATTTTTTTCAAGAAGTACCTATAAAACACTAATCTTATAGCTGGGCGCAACAGGTATCATAAAAATTCGCACATAAGTTTTTACACATTTATGATGGTAAACGTGAAAATATAATATTAAACATTAACTTGACGTTTTTCCCAACGATCTTTTTGCACCTCTTCGGCCATTTTTCGTGCGGTCTTCACGGCGCGTATATGCGGTATGCGTACCTACTACCTACCTGCACGTTACACTTAAACTATTATGTAATATATAGTATTATACTGTCTTACATGTTATATACTTTCACAACAGATATTAAAAAACTATACTATTTATAGGTATATATTATAATATATTATGTGCATTTTAAATATTTCTTAACTGTAAACCGGACGATGGTACCTAACTGCAAGTGTTTCAGACGCACTGTAAACATTTACATTTAATTTTAAGCCAATACGATTCGAAAATCGTATTAATACGTTTTTTTAAATAATAAGGCACAATTTATAATATCAAATATATTGTAATGAATATTGATACCGTTGTTTCATTAAGTTTATGATGTGAATATATTATCATAATTTAATCATTAGACATTTACATTTGGTTTTCCCTATTAGTTTTGTATAGAATTGGAACAAATACATTTTAATAAACAGTGAACCGATTAAACGTTTTATTAAAGATTGAACGATACTTAAATTATTTGTAAATATATATTTATTTAATATTTTTGTTAATCATAATGATAT
Organism: Nasonovia ribisnigri; assembly: GCA_027563435.1. NCBI lineage: Eukaryota > Metazoa > Arthropoda > Insecta > Hemiptera > Aphididae > Nasonovia > Nasonovia ribisnigri. The sequence continues at coordinate 108,515 of JANEHU010000567.1, forward strand.
AATTTTATGCTTAAGTGCTTATTTTACTGGATACAAATATCTTATATAAGGCTAAAACTATGATTTTTTTTTAATACCTACCTATATATTTTGTTATTTAAGTTTATACATCATATACCTAAAGTCAATTGAAATATTTTTTATTTTTATTTTTTGTATTTTATTTTATTACAATTATAAACATACATATTAATTATTATATTAATGTCACTGATGTTTTGCATTATTTTTTTAACATGGATATGTGTTTGGACTGGATACAACTTGTTTTGCGAGACCGATTTTCGTAACGCTTTGTTTATTGTTATAGAAAATAGAAGCGCAAATCAACAATAAGAAAAAATTAATTTAATTTCTAACAAAATGAAGCATATTACTAGATATTTCCACTATACCCCAAAAATCTTCTGATTCCTCAATTTTCCAAGGAAAAAATATCTATAGTAGCATGCTACTTATTTTAAATTATAATATAGGTATAAGAACCACATTTTAGATTCTTATATAGGGACAATTTTTTTTTACAAGCATTTAAAGTTCAATTTTTGACATTTATCAAATTTAAAAATGATTTTGTAGTTAAAAATTCATAAAATGTTTAATTTTTTCAGGATTGAAAATTTAAAACAAGGTTCCACATAAGTAGGTTATTCTGTAACTAAAAATCTCAAAAATATAAACACAGTTTTTTTTTTATAGTTCCTTTATGGTCAAATTTGGATGAAAGTACATATTATATAACCATGAATAACGATTTTAGTTATTTTGTTGTAATTTAATAATATTAATCCACCTTACCGGCTACCGTATTAATAATAAGAAATAAAAATATAAATATAATATAAAATATCCACAATGACAAACCGTCTCAGCTCAGAATCGTTTTTCGTATACAATGATATTATGGCGTTGAATTCAAATTTAACACCATCCATTACACAGTGACCCTGCACTTTTAACCAACTGTATAGCAGAGCACTTACCCCTTTTTTTTATTTTTATAATTTTTATCTAAGCTTTAAAAATGTAATTCAAGATTCCTCTTGAGATTTTTACATTTAATAAACAAAAAGAAGTTCAAAATAATTTTTTACGAGTGTTTGAAATTAGGCATATGGATATTAATAAAATGTTATAGTTATTTTACAAGGTAAAAAGTATTCTAGACCCCTATAATGAATAAATAAATATCTATCTTCTCAACTTCGATCTAGCTGGTAACATTAAGCAATTGTTCCCAGTATTCTGTGCAGCTCTCACTACACCCAGTTCCATTACTTCCCACAGAAAATGTAATATAACTTAAAAACTAACAATTTTGAGTTATATATATGCTATACAGTATACAGTATACTTTATAATATAAACCATGACTGTGTAAACCTTAAAGAGTAATTTATTCCAGTTTTATATTTTTTATTAATGATTACATAAAATAATTTTTTTATACCAACGAAGAAAGCAATTAACCTTATGATTAATTTATTTTCCTAGTTAGTGTCTAGACTTCTAGTACAGACTAAATAAATCTAAATAAAGGTGATACTGTTAAGTTTTGTATAATAGAGCTTAAATGACCAACTACATGGAAGTTTTAAATAATATTACTGAATGACTGTTAAATATTTATTCAATAATTTATATAGCATTATTTATCAAAATCAAAATTTGAGAATAAGTCAATAATATTGAAAAAATATATATATATTTTATATTTTAACTAAATATATGGATTCTAAGCATGTTAATCTTGCCTATCAATTTAACATCAATTAAATACTTGTTTAGGCATTAGAAAAAGTTTAGTGATAATTAGTTTTTGATCAAAAATTACAATTTGTCAATGACAATTTTATTATAAAATGTACACACATAATTGTCAGCATAACAACTCGAAAAAGAACAGGTATTAAATGCTTTAAATCTAATGATACCATATATAAAACTTTATTGATACATTATGAATATTGACTACTTACATTAACCGTTAAAACTTTGTGAAATTAAAAAAAATTATACATAATAATATAACAAATGAGTAAAACTCAGTCAATTACACATTCAGCTCCTACTTTAGTAAATGCTTCTTTTAATTTCTCTGCTTCATCTTTACCAATATCTGATTTGATAACTGCGGGGGCACTTTCAACAAACTTTTTAGCCTGAAATTACAATATTATATGAAATATTTGGATTATGCATATAATTATTATAGATAGTACCAACCTGTACTAAATTCATGCCTTCCATTAAGTTTTTTACTTCTTTTATCAAGGCAACCTTTTGTTTATCATCAAATTTCATAAGTTTAACGGTGAAACTTGTCTTAACTGTTGCAGCTACTTCCTCTTCTTCATCCTTAAAAATAAAAATAAAATTGTAATTTTGATTCTGGGTAAATATGTTTCTTAAAATTGTATTCACTTGTCCTGCTGCAGCTGGGGCGCTGACCATTGCTCCCATGGGAATGTCTTTAAGGTTAAGACGGACTTTTAATAATTCAGTGAACTCTGACACTTCAATCATCGTCAAGGAAGTGATTTCTGTATACAGTTTTTCTAACTTGGGAGAGCTCGTTAGTTGGCTTCCGTCCGGCTGTGGTACAGTCAGCGGCTGCGTGACGGCAGAGTACATTCTTAATGTTCTATAAATGAAACAAAAATATGTCAGTTTAGCTTCTGAATGACCATAAAGATTATTATTAACTTGTTCGTACATACTTCTTCGACAAAGGTCGCAAATGTCGTCCAAACATACGAAGTGGAGTGGTTAACAACATTTTAAGTAATATATTAATAAAATGTGGTTATTACAAAAGAAGTAATTTGATTTTGAAGAAGTTAAGTAAGAAGTAATTACTATTTAGTATTCAAAATAAAAGGTCGATAAGAAATTTGATTGAAAATCTTCGGTTTTCCGGAACAAGTACGACGGAACTAACCTAAAATGATACCAACAGCAGAGCTGAACAGCTGCTCTGAAAATTGAATATTTTCACTTTTACAAAACACGGGACCACGCAAAAGATATCGCTTATGGGACCAATCATATCGGGTCAATGGTTGAAGAAATCTTTAACCGCGGTATACAAAAAAAATGTATACTGCTATCAATATTTTGGCGGGGAAATACATAATAAAAGTGATACGATGCACATAAAGCAATTTTATATTACATAAGCAAATTTTGTACCGAAACAGACTCTTTTAATAGAAAAACTATTAATTTTTTAAAGTTTATTGTATTAGGCAATCTATTTTTTTTATAAATATATAATAATCGTCACATTTTTGTTGTGCTCGTAATAAACAAAGGCAGACCAATTGACATTTGAAGGGACATGGGTATTCAAGGGCTGATTCCTCTTTTAGAAAAATCATGGAGGTCCGTTAACGTATCTGAGTTTTCCGGATGTACTGTGGCCATCGACGCTTATTGTTGGTTACACAGAGGTGTATATACTTGTGCTGAGAAATTGGCAAGAGGAGAGGATAATCAAGCGTGAGTACAACTAATAATATTCTTAAAGTTATATACTGATTTTATTACATGTGTCTCAATGAAACAATACTGGAATATTAAAAAACAAATATTGTACCGTTATTAACAACTAAATTCATTTTATTTTGGTGTACATGGTCAAAAATCTGTTTGAATATTTTAAAAATCTTGAAGCGTAACTAAGTTTTTAAACTATTTGAAGGTTTTGTGTTATAGAAATAATTATGATATTGGTTGAAAAATTAACATTAGGGTCAAAAATAACAATTATTGTAAGTTCATTATATATGGGTTTTTTTTTTGTAAGGGATTATACCCATTTATAGAAATTATAATTAATTAAGGCCTAAGGGGAGAATTGAGAAATATATTTGATACTACTGATTAGGCATTGATTACAGAAATTTTACTGGTTTTATCTTACATTTCACAGAATGTATTGCAAACTATGTTTAATATTCATATAATTTGTATCAGCCTAAGGTTAGGTTAGGTTAGGTTTAACTAGGATTTAGAGATTACCACTTATCATTGTATAAAGCAACTCTTCTGATCTTAAAAGAATTTCATCATTGGTGCAACCAGGGGGGGGGGCTTAGCCCCCTGACTATAATTTAATTCCTACAAAAAAAGTCCTTTATTGATTATGATATAAGCCCCCTATGGGTTATTTTAAATAAACAGTTTTGTTAGGTGGGTTATTGTCAGGTTGTAGCCTGCCCAACATTTTAACCCTAGTTGCGCCTATGTATTTTTGGTGCCTTCTAGTCGTTAATATATATGTACATTTAATTACCTGTTGATCCCAATTAAATAGTATATAACAGAAATGGCGAAACCGTTGACTCATAACTTTTATTGCTGACTTCCCTTGGTACTTAAAGTTACATTTATAACATTTCGATTTACTATAGTACTATGAAAGTAAACCATCATTATAATTTTATTTACACTGGTATAACTGCATAGATATTATTAGCAGAAATCAGGATGATTGAACATTAAATTATAATAAGATTTTTATTTAAAATAAATTTGCTTAAAATGTAATTGGTACTTGTTAACAGATCTTGATATAATTTAACATTGTTTATTATTAAATCTTATACCTCCTTATCCTATATTCCTATTTAATTTAGTTATTATTTTAATTTTTTAGGTATGTATACTATTGTATGCGATTAGTGTCTATGTTATTAGATCAAAATATTAAACCAATTTTAGTTTTTGATGGACAACATTTACCTGCTAAAGCTGATACTGAATCGAAACGACGAAAGTAATAACATATTAATATATATTAATTTATACCTATCATAAATATAATCATTATAATTATGATGTTAAATTATTGGTTTTTACATTATTATAATCATTGTTACTTAGACTAAGAGAGGAAAACCGTAAGAAAGCAGCTGAGTTAATGCGTTTGGATAAAGGAAAAGAAGCTTCATCCCTTTTAAGACGAAGTATCGATGTTACGCATAAAATGGCATTGAATCTCATTAAGCGTTGCAGAGAGATTAATGTTGATTGTATTGTAGCACCATATGAAGCTGATTCTCAATTGGCATATTTAAATTTAAGTGGAATCGCTCATATAGTTATTACAGAAGACTCAGATTTGTTGCTGTTTGGTTGCAAAAGAGTAAAATAATTGATTAATTAGCTTTAAATATATAAAAATAGCCTAACGTTTAATATGCTTACAGGTTTTATTTAAATTAGACCAACACGGTGCTGGCATATTAATAGAACAAGAAAAACTACATCTTTCAATGAATATCAAACCTGAAGAGTTTAGTTTAGATAAATTTCGTTATATGTGTATATTATCGGGCTGTGATTATTTACCATCTGTTCCTGGAATAGGATTGGTTAAAGCTCGACAGTTCATCACTAGAACAAGTGAACCGGATATCTACAAAGTACATTTTTCCAACCATTTTTGCTTATATTAATTTTAACCTAATAGTGAGTAAATGTTATTTCAATATTTTAGGCACTTTTGAGATTAGGATCTTTTGTGAATATTAAAATTCCACCTGAATACCGTGATCAATTTATGGATGCTGATCGTATGTTTCAATACCAACCTGTATTCGATCCATTATCTCGTCAGATAATACCATTAAATGATATATTAGACCATAATTTACCTGTACTTGTTTCATTGCTAACATGTGATCAGGCTTATCAACTTGCACTGGGAAATATAGATCCTATTTCTTTAGAAGTAGTAGATAGTTGGGATCCAGATATTCAATTAGTAAGAAGGTACTAATTACATTGATAATATATTTTTATATAATGGATTATTGATTTGGTGGTTTCAGACTCCAGATAAAATTGTGAAAAAGAAAATTATTCAAGCTCGTCATAAAAGTATTTGGTCAAAAGACTACCAACCATCTAAATATAACCCTAAAGTATGTACTTTTACAAAAGAAATTGTCAAGAGTACTCCCATTATAAGTCCCAAAGTGTCCAAAAATGTCACTCGGTCATCACCAATTCATGAACCACCTGTAGTTAAAAAACGTCTACCCGGTATTTAAAATATTATTCAATTTAGGCACAAACTCCTAGAATAGTTTGTAATTTACACATAATAAGTATATTTTTTTAGTAACTGAAGATGATATATTAAATACTCTTGAAGAAATTTATGAAAACGAAAACATTTTGGAAAAATGTGACAGTATTACTGAAGAAAAACATCAGTCTACAAAATCACCATCTACCAGAGATTGTACAATTAAAAATAAACTTTTTAAGCAAGAATTAGATGAAGAGGAAAATGAATCACCTTCGTTTTTAAAACAATTAACTAAACGAAAATATACAGTTATAGACCCAGATGTTCAAATAGTTAGTGGGTTAGTTATAAAAATTCTTTTTAATTTATTGTTCATCCAAAGTTTTAATAAAAATATTTATTTATTTATTTCTAGTTACTTTTCTCCTCAAACACCCAAAAGTAGTGAAGTTCATGAAGAAGAATCAATAAATCCTTTTAAATCCCGCAAGATGACCATTCATAAACATAAAGATACTCATGACAATTTGAATACCTCTTTAGATTCTATTAATATTAACAAAGGAAATAAACCACTGTGTTTTGAAAATGAGGAAATAAACACAAAAACATTAATTAAAAAATCGCCTAATCAAACGCAAACAGCCTTTAGCTGGAAGAGTTACTCAAATAATAGAATAGTTACAAATAAAGAAGTACACAGTGAGGAACAAAATTACCAGAACAGTCCAAATGATACCTTTTCAGTGATTGATGATGATACTAAAGAAGTAAGAATGTTAGCTTACATGCAGTGGTCGGGATTTGCACGCTGTTTGTAGCTACACTACTTTATTTTTAGGGATTAACATATTAACAATACACCTAATGTAGCGATATACTATAATGCCCCTAGAAGTTTAGGTTAGCTACATTCTACATACATCCTGTTTGGTAATAATTAAAATATTATAATAACTATTTTATTTATTTATTTCTATTATAATAATGATGAGTGTATTAGTGCATTTTTGTGTTTAATTCACGATTAACTCACATTGTCCAACCTCATTCAGTGACCAAATGTCAAATCAGTACAAAATACTAACCAACTACTACTCATTTTCAAAAAAACTATTTGAATGATTTTTTACAATTAATTGAATATAAATGTATTCGAATAATTTTCAACTATGATTATTCGAATAATGTTTTCAAATTATTCAAATACATTTTTATTCAACTAATTGTAAAAAAATCATTCGAATAAAATGTTATCTAAATAATCATCAAGATAAAATTTCATTTGAATAACGCCTAACTCTGGTACACTATAAAAAAACTAGTAGCGCCGGACCACGGCTTACATGTAAATTATTATTATGTTTCAAAGTATTTTAGATACAGTTAATATTTATATGATGTTTTATTAGATATTATACTATTATATAGTTATAAATGTAAAATTAAAATATACTTAAAACAATTGGTTTAAAATCATAAACATTAGAATTTTCAATACAGTCCTCTTATAATGGCTTGACATTATTTTTTGTTTATACAAATTATACACAATAAATACATTTGTGTAAAAAATGCGTATAAATTAAAATACATCAAATCTATTATAATAAAATATTTAGATTATTTAGGGAAATATTTTAATTTTATAATATAAATAAGTAAAGCTCAATAATAAATAATATCATCAGTTTTTTAATATTCTATTCTATAAGACTTGTTTCATTATTATCTGTAAATCATTATTATTTTAATAGGTTGACCATGAAAACGATATCGATGAAGGATTTGGTAGTCAGAGTTCAAAAGAAACCAACAATTTTATTAATCCAACGCCAAAACGGGGAAAGTGTTCATATCCAAGGACCGGACTATCTAAAAATACCGGAAAAAACAGTCAGACTCTGTTGTCCAAGTTTGGTTTCAAGTAAGTGAGGTTAGTTTCATTAGAGTAATATTTAAATTACTATTTCTTAATTTTACAGAACTGGTGACAAATTAAAACGTTAAAGCAAGTATGCTCAAATGGTGATTTCTATTCACCCTAAGACTGAAGAAAATAAGTTATGACAAGTAGCTTATACTCTTTAATATTTTTTTTTATTATTTATTGTTAGTTTCTAGATTATTATTTATTATATATTTAATATTTTTACCAAAATTATCACAAATAAAACATTTACTACTTGGATATATGTATTATGTTTTATAGTTTCTTAGTTGTAAATCATATCTGTAAAAAATGTCAGATTTGAACACTGAAAGTCTCCTAACTGAAACACAGTTTACTTATAAAGTATAAACACTGCATAATTGAAGTTTCAATTTATAATTTTTGTATAAATAATATAATATGCATTACGCATCTACTAATACTTTTTATTCAATTGGTGTATTATAATATAATGATCTTTGTCCTTCATTAAATCGATTGATTGATAATAAAAAAAATTAAGTTTTATATCAATATATTTTTTTTTAATTTAATAAAATACATTCTGCTTAAATGTTGTGTAAAATATAGTTAGTTCCTGGTATTCTAACTATAGTCAATTAAAACAAGTCTTTGTCGCAAAGAAAACATATTATTTATATATACAGGGGCGGACTGGGTATAAAAACCGGTCCAGAGGAAACAGAAAATTTGGCCCAATTTTGGACTAGTAATAAAATATTTTTAAGTTATCAGGCCCAGGCGGAGATTGCTCACTCATCACCTTAGCATCCGCCCCTGTATAAGTATAATAATTAAATATTGTTTAATGTTTAGTGTTCCTAACTCCATAAGTCAATGATCTATCATTACAATTTGCTCCCCCACACAATATATGCCTAAAATTATACAATTTATTACAACCAACAAATGGAATGTTCATATAGATAAATAAAACTGATCTATCTTACAAACATAAAAAATTAAAAAATATTAAAATGTGCTAACTTTTTCTATATTTTAATACGCTCCAAATATATATAATATTTATATTACTTAATGTTAAAGTATTTACATTTAATTGGTACAAGACGGTAAAAAAAAAAAAATTAATATTAAATAAAATAAAATTATCATTAAAGTATTTTTACATCATATTAGTAGCACCCATTAAAACTTGGGATTTTTTTACTTATTACAATTCAATGCATGCGTATTACTATTTATTGAACAATAATTCACGCATATATGTTCATATCATATTTTACACACTAATATAAGATCCAGAAAAATTAATTTAATTTAATCTTTTGTCTAATAAGTCTACCTAAATAAATTTGATTAGGTATGAAAAAAAAAAAAAAAATTAAGGAAAAAAAATCACAACATGTACAAACTCATAGTATGGTTGGTACTTAATTGTACTTTCAACATGAGGACGTATTTTACTCAAATAGACAAACAAATATATAAGTAGGAAATCCTTTCCAAGTGAATAGCTGCAAAAAAATTAACTTCCAATTTTTGTTACGCTGATTTGTATGGATTGAAAACCAATTCAGCCGTCATTGAACCTTTAGTGCAGCATACAATGATAATACATATTATAATATTATACTCATGTTAATATTAATACATTTTAATAAAATAGTTCTAATTGTAATAATGAAACTAATTTTTTTTTTTTTTTAATATAAGTAATTATACATTTAAATAGATTTGATATTTAAGTAAATAAATTACTTGAAGAGCAAGCAAAAAAAAAAAAAAAAACTAATGAAAAAAAACAAACGCTTAAATCCTGATGACGCTGTATTTTTTCAGTTCAAAAATAAATGTTTAAATTGTTTTGCGTTCATGCATAAAATAATACATTTAGGTATTCAAAATATATTTAACGTATACTCTGATGAATTAAACCCCTACCACTGCTATTATATTTTGGGATTTGAGTTCAAGAAAATTCAATAACTGCAATTTAGATAAGAAAATATAGACCATTTTTTAAATAAAAAAAAAAATCTAAGTATAAAACAAGGCAGTTATTATGACCCTGAATGGGCCTCACTGGGATGTCTTAAAAGTTGAGGTTGGCTACCAGATTGAATATGCCTAATAGGCTGTAGTCCCAGGATGGTTGTATGAAGAGGAGTTGGCTGCAAGCCAACCTGTTCAGTCTGTAAATGTTGTATGGATTGGACAGCTGAGGTGGTAGCATTACGATTTCTGGACGGTGGTGGATCCATATGTTGCCGTTCATGTAGTACAAGGTGATTTTTTTGCATGAAACTTTTACCACATTTTTGACAAGCGAAGGGTTTATCTTTACATGTGGCATTTGGGTATTTTACGTGATGCTGTTGTAAGCCATGTTTTTGAGTAAAGCCACGGCCACAATCTCCACAATAGTGAGATTTCTTATTGGCTACAACACCAGATTGATGTTGTGATTGGTGATGATTTTGAACATTGGCAATACCATTTGATACACCTTGTACACTTTGTTTCAACGTAGCAGCTAGACTACAAATATCGGATAAGAAACTATGGTCACCGATGTGTAATCGCATGTGAAGTGCTAGTCCTTCATCACTAGCAAATGTTTCACCGCATTCACTGTAAATATTTATGAACATTAATAATATTGCTTATTTATTTACTTAATTAAATCATAAAATTAATCAATATATACCGGCATGCTTTGCTTGCAGTTGCGGTATAAGGAGATCTATGTACTGGTGTTGATGAGTTAAGGCCACAGTTTCTTACGTGAACCAATAATGTGCGTCTCTGTAAGAACTCTTTACCACAAGCAGGGCAAGATTCAGGTATACGGCCATGCTGCCGCTCATGATTGACCAATTCAAATTTACGCAAGAATGCAGCTCCACAGTCCGGGCACACGAATGGTTGTGTTCCTCCATGGAATCTTGAATGCATGACTAGATGTTCTTCACGCGAGAATGTCTCACCACAAACCTATAAAAATTTGATCAGTAATTTAAAACAATATTCAGAAAGATCCATAACAATCAATTAAACACTTACAGAACAAGAGTAAGGTCGTTCACCAGAGTGGAATTTTATATGAGTAGTCAGATGACGTTTCTGAGGAAATCGACGGCGACATTCAGGACATTCGAATGGTCTATCACGAGTATGTACTCTTTCATGACTTACCTAAAGAAAAATGATTATCATACATTATAAACAAGACTCAAGTGAAATAATTATATTATAATTACATAATGTAAATACTAACCAAATGATGTTTTAAGGTAAAACTTTTATTACATTCTAAACATTTGTATGGTCGCTCCGAGCTATGCAATAGCAAATGAGTGCTTAGACAATGTTTGAGAGCAAAAGTCTTTCCACATTCAGGACAAATATGAGGCCGCTCACCAGTATGACCTCGCATGTGAGTTGACAAATGATGTTTCATTAGAAACGTTTTGCCACACTCTTCACACCCGTGAGGACGTGCTTTCGGTGGCTAAATAATTACAATAGGATTAGTCAATTGATCAGCAGTTCATTAAAATAAAATCTTACTTGTAACGGTTTGATTTCAACACTAGAACTAGAATCGTGGTTGACAAGCGCTGCAACGGCTTGCTGCTGTTGCTGTTGATGGTGTGTATTTAAATTTGGATTTCCAGTTTTGCGTGTGAAATACTCTCCGTCAGTCGTAGACAATTGTATAGGCGGCGCCAAGAAATGTCTAGCTTCTTCGTTCATAAAAAACATACTTCGAAACATGAGATTGTTGCTCATCGTTGTCACGTCATTCTGGTTATTTTTTTTGGCCGCAAGCCGAATATTTTGTCCAGTCGCTGGCCGGCCCTTCTTCGTCGGTTTGATCGGTTTCGGTTCGAAGTACGCAGAACCTGAATTGGACAACGGCAGTGCGCATGCACTATCAAGGTTCAGCCGTTCGGTCAGATGGTCCGTCACCAATCTTATTGGCTGGAGACTGTCATTGTACCTGGGAACAACAACAACGACGACGGCGCTATAAGTATACTATGCGTGACGGACACCCACGGACGACATTCCGCGCGCGCTGGTCCACTTACCTTTTTAACATTAACTTGCAACACGAAGACCTGAGCGACTTCGGGAAACGGCTAAATTACGCACGGTCACACACAGATGACAATCGAAGCAGCCGCTGGCCGAGCAGTGGTTGTGACCGTCCGACGGCAAGAAGTCCAAAACACTTGGGACGCGCGCGCGCGCATCGTCGTCCCTAGACTTTGTCGAACGCGTAACGGTTTGGGTGCAGCAACGATCCCGAACGGACGGAAAAACTACCTACCTAACGAATCGGATTAGGCATCGTAAACAACGGAAAGCGTCAATGACATCTTCTGTTGTGTTGATAACGTTCCGCCATTTTAATTGTGTAGGTGAGACGGCGGCGGGTCGTCGCGACGATGATTACATGCGCGCGCGGGGAGACAATAAAAAAAAAATCGACGTAAACGTTGAGAGTGAGTGAGAGAGAGAAATAAAAGCGAAAAGGTGTATTAACCAACAACTGTCGGGCTGGGCGGAGGAGCAGACGGCACAATAATATCGCACCGGACAGACCGCACAAACTGCCGCCGCCGTAAACGCTGTGCGCGCGCAACCCCATCTGGCGGACTGTCACCCACCGGTCGTAAAATCCTTTCGTCCATGATTACGCATTTACGCCCCTCGGGCGTCCAGTCGACCACAAATTTTGAATGGCGCGGCCCGCTGTTCCCATTTGTTTCCGCCAAAATTTAAAAAGGTTCTTCGACTACCGTTTCCTCCTACAAAACAGTTTGGCACGAGTGACGGTGCAACTAGATTTTAAACACATTTTATCGAATCGTGTTCACAACTATCCGCTTTAAAAACATATTAGTTCTTGCCTAGAATTGATTTTTCATACAATATTATGTTTAGTTGATATTCTTATTTTTTTAAATTCATTTTAAAGTGTTTTTTTATTATTACTGACTACTCGTTAATATTTAATAATATCGTGTACATTATAATATTATGTATTATGATTATAACATTTAGACTATATAATATCAAAAATTCCAATCATGAATCAATTATTATCATAATAATTATTAGTTTGGGTATTAAGTCGAACTAGGTTTTGACAGTCATAAATTTGTTTTACATTCCTTCCATGTAGGCATGTACCTATTTAATTATTATAGGTGCCCATAAGATGAAAGTTGTTTGAAAACACAATATAGGTACTATTTACATGATGAGTGTACAACGGTGATTTATAGGTTTAATTGGCATGTATAGGTATATTGTATTTATAGGTATTACCTATACATTAAAACTTATATTGAAAAAACTCAAAAATAAGTCTTAAAATTAATTTATATAAGTATAATTGTTTTCAATTTTAGTTAATTTTTTAGATACGTAAAGATTATTATGTATATAATTATAGACTATTAGGTATAAAGGTATATTATTTATTATTCTATATTATTTATTAGGTTTTCGATAGTAACATATTAATATATCTATAATCTAAATACACGTAAAATAAATATACCTATGTAAATAAAAAAAAAATACTACAGACATAATGTTAAATTTATTCTGTATTGTTATTGCTTCATAATAAAATGGCGGTTACCTATACAAATTAAAATAAAACTTATTGTGACGCATTAATGATTTCCCGTCATTCTATCGTAAATAATTTATCGCACGACAATTCGTTGCAAAAGTTTATCATAATAGACTGCAATACAAATTTACCGATACAATATTAATCGCAACAGTAACGAATAACGAAAGTTATAACGACAACCGACTCTATGTCTATATAGGATATTTAGTTAAATAAAATTTATCTGGATACTGTAATAACGACACTACCTATTTCAAATAAGATACAATTTGCGATTTCTGATCAATAATTTTACAACGAAATCGTATTTGTCATCAATTGTGGTTTGGTAAATTGATTGTCATTGATTGTTATGTGGTGAATATTTACGATCAATTGACGTATTATGCTGTTTCGTATTTTGCGATTGGTTGCCGCACATTCGACAACGGCGATCAGTCATATATATTATTATATTTAGTATTATCGCTGTTTAATAATTCTTAACAATATTCATTGCTATTAATTAATAAGAAAAATGTTTTTACTAGCTATTATTACATCTATATACAAAACTATTATCAAAAGTCAGCCAATGGCCATCGCTGTCGAGGCTTATATCTAATAAAAAATAAATATATATTTATATATACCTTTATAATATCATGGTTTAAAATTATATTTTAATTTTGTTGAATTGGTTAATAATCAGCCTATATATATAAATAATATCCATGGTTATTTTCTAATAGGTACGTCGCGTCACATTAATAAAATAATTTTTTTTATAATTTTCGTGTCCTCCCTCCTCCATATAGCACAACTCTGCACTCTCCACCATTGAATTAGAACTCAACGAGGCACGAGCTCATTTACGCAAAATATGCTTCTACCTACATCAAGTTAATTTTAGATTCTGGGCGGACCGATGAATGTATTGATTTTCCAATAATCTGTATTTTATTTATTTATTGTGTCTGTGCAGTATACGATAAGTAGTCGAAATAATGCTTCGATTTTTAACTTCAGTATCTTGTTCGATGAGAAAGTGAATCTAGTCGTTACATTGGGGAAGTCAAACTTTAAAATATACAGTTTTTTTTTAAAATCGCCGGGAAAAAAATTAAAAATTAACGAAAAAGGAACAAAGAGGATTTTTAAGCAAAATCAGTTTTACCCAACTTAATGGTTTTTGATGTAACTCTGAAACAAATGCTTATAAAAAAAATGTGACATTGGATTTTTAATATTTTTAAAATGTCATTGTAACAATATATTAAGAGTTTTGTATTACATTTTCAAGCTTTTTTACCCAACAAATAAAATGTGATTGGCGTTCATAGAAAAAAATGCTAAAAAAATTGGAAACTGAAAATATCCGTACCTAAATAGTTCACAACAAATCAAAATGTTTTAAAAATTTATCGTGAATATAGAAAATGCTAATAATATACACCAGTGAAAATTTCATGTATTTACGGTAATTTGTTAGATTACAGATTAAACCAAAAACCAAAATCAATTTTGTCAAAAACCGATTTGACATAAAAATTCCCAGTTTTTCTTGTTTTTGTCGGCACTTTTGAAAATGAATGAGAATTTTAGGTCCTCAATACACCACCTAGGTTCACTTTCCAATCGAACAAGATACTGAAGTTTTAAATCGGAGCATTATTTCGACAAAAAAAAAAACATACATCATTGACATAAACATATCGTTCCGCGCTCTCAGAATCTAAAATGATTTTGTAATTAAAAATTTATAATATGTTAAACTTTTAACTATAGCTAGAGATTGAAAATTTAAAACAAGGTTCCATGTAAATAGTGAAATTAATTACTTTATTCATAATAATATCATCAAATATACTTATAGTAATATCATATAAGCTTAGGTCTTTGTTCAGAATCGTTTTTTGCATACAATAATATTATATCATTGAATTTAAATTTAACACCATCCATTACAGTGACCCACTTGTAACCTACTGTACAGCAGAAGGACACCCACTTGCCCACCTTTTTAACACTGATTTGGTGTATATATTCATAGTTAAGTCTGGTATTAATTAAGATTTGGTCTGGGCCCTGCATATAACGGTATGACCCTTACCTATAGAGAATAATCCTCCAATACCTATAACGTCACATCTTCATTAATTGTTGTTCATTGTTGTCTATTGTTATACAAGTAACATAGGTACTAACATCGTAAACTTTTGGAGTCCAGCAATTCAAGTTTATAGCTCCGTTATAGTTTTAATAAAAAAGTTTATATAAAAAAAAATTGTCTGTTATTAATATTAGAGCGAATTTCAATTAATTATAAAACTTAAAGGTATCAATATTGTCAGTGTTCTGTTAAATGTTTTTTTTGATACATAATTTTAAAAATGTATTATTTATGTATATTGTGTGAAATATTCAAAATTCAAAATGATCATAATAACTATAGTTTCAACATCAGAAAAATATGGTTTACTCGTATATTTGTAGAATGGAGACGGGAGAAAAGTGGCCTCAAATTCGAGTGTGGCATCCTAATAAGACGTAATATTATATAAGCAAAAAACTGTTAACTATATTATAATATATAATAATATAAGCAACGGTCATTGATATCTCCTCTAGACGGATGACTACGATCAAAGTAACTTTTGCGACGTAACTGTATAAACACTATAAACCTACCAGCTATATTTAGGGCTAGAATTTATATGCATTGCTGTTTTTTTTTCAGCGTCCTTGTTCACGAATAATGATACAGATGATCTATTTTTATCCGACGTATTTTAAGTGTAATGCATATTGTAATATTAATATTGCATATTTTAAATCAAAATAGGAACAATGCATGTTTCACGGTATATTTCAACGAAAGTATTGTAAAACGCTAGATGCCGCGTCATATTACACTCCTAATTTCAATAACAAAATATAAGTAATTTTGTTTTTCAAAAGAAATATATAAAAAAAGGCTATAGGTTTATTTAAAAGAAAGACTAGAACAAAAATGATTTAGCTTAGATATAAAGTAACTTTATTTAATCTATTCTAAAATTATAGGAGGCTTCTCTTTCACTTAATGATATAATATAGCGTATCGGCCGTATAGTGTTATAAAAGTACTAATAACAGTCCGTAATCATAGAACAGTTATAAGCCGAAGTTAACGTTAAAATCTTGCTCCAGATGTTTCAGAACGCTCTCGAGGTCATGTATAATATCCATCGTACACTGCCTTACTGCAATCGTTGTATGTAATAAAATAATCTTACCTGTTGTCCTGGATACATATAAATCGTCAAATCGATATTGATTGAGCTATGTATGCCTCGATATCATCGGAATATATGATGTACGAAAGTACATGACAGAATAAATAAGTATAAATTAAATCTGTACTAAGAGACATTATTGAGTACAACATTAAGACTGTCCTACACTTCACGCAGGACCTGATAACTCGTATTAGCTATATTACATAGGTGTACAGTCACGAGATGGTGGGCACACACTGGGGAAAGAAAGACACTGTCTTTTAGATGACTGAAGGATGGCAGGCGGTGCATTATCAAAGGGATTTACCTATCTCTCTCATCGGTGTCAAGTCCATTTATCAGCCAATCGTCGTCTTCGACACATTTACCGTTAGTGTTCCTCTTTACTGCAGTCTATTATGTAATTGTGCGTGACAATAATATAATGATAGTTGGTGTGTCAATGCGTGGGTACTCAGGTATACGGTATGGCTCACATACTCAGGTACTCATTTGAGGAATGTTGGTTCGTGCAGTCATTGGACGAGTCGTAATGTATTTAAAATCAATCTTATACTCAAATTCACAAGACACGTGAACTGTGTACTGTGTAGTCTGGTATAGGTATATGAACTAATATAAACCAGGGGGGCGGAGTGGCCGAGGGGATTAACGAGTCGGTTGTAACGCACACCGTCGCCGGTTCGAACCTCGGTCACGGGCGGCACTTCTCTTAGGGCAGTCACGGTGTCTGAAGACAGTGGCCGCCATCCCCCGCCCGGGCATGGCAGAAACCTACGGGTGCCCAATCAAAATTCTGCCAAAACATCAACACCCCCACGTTTAAAAAACCTACCATATCAAACCCTACACAGGCTAATGACCATAATTGTCACCCCCCACCCCCCCCCCCCCAAAAAAAAAAAAAACTAGTATAAAGTAACTAGTATTTGGAAATTATTATTGGTGTAATGGCGTATCTTCTTTGTATATTTTATTACATTATTATATTATTTTTGCAATGGTATTTAACAAAACTAATTGCATACTTTAAAATTTTATATTCTAATCCTATCCCTAGTTATAACTTATAAAGTTATAACTTATAAGTAGGTACATGCATTTTGTTGGACGAAACTTTAACAATGATGTTATATGTACAAAGTATTCGCAAGTAGGAATTGATTTCATTGATGGCAAATAATAATGTTAGAGGTAGAACATAAATACGTATATAGAATATATAAATAAATAATATAAATATGTAAGTTTGTCTGAGACTTTGACGCTGGTCTATAAATACTCTTATAAGATTTTTAGTAGATTATATTTGTATACATCTTTGCGTCTACGTCCCATTATGAACGATATAATTTATAAACTTACATGAAATTAGTTTTGTTCTAATCAATATATATTTTTTTTATCATTGACAGACGCATGCCGTACTTATATTATAACATTTTTATTTTTTAATACTGAAATTAAAAATTTTCAATCTTATATAATTTTTTTTTTTTAAAAATTTAAAATACCTAGTCAATTGATTTTTGAAAAATTTGGACTGCATAAACATTTATTTAAGTCTTGTAGTTAATTTTTTTAAAATCTTATTATTTATTTTTTATTAAATTTGATTTAGTCGTAAAAATATTTTAAGTTCAAAAAGTATAAACTTTTTTAAAATATTATATGAACATTTTTAAATACCTAGGTACCTAATACCTACTTGTTAACATCTAAATATTTTTTTAATAAGTTATAGTTACCTACTTTTCAAATGAATGAGTCTTACTTCAAACTTGACATTGTATAAGATCATAACAAATAACAAATAAACTACCTGACTATGTTTTTACAATCAAAAGTTTTCTAAACACTATATTTACTAATTGGCTATTTTAAAATATTCAAAAAAAGTTTAAATCAGATTTAAATTTTTATACTATTAGTATTAAAAAAAAAAAAATCAGGTACCTAAGTATAGATGTCACTCTGCTGTACAGTAGGTTACAAGTGGGCGACTGTTGGAGAATGGTGTTAAATTTGAATTCAATGATATAATATATATCATTGCATATATTATGAACAACGATTATTCTGAGCGAAGACGGTTTGTCAGCCAAGGATGTTTTATATTTTATTTATATTGTTATTTATTGTTATTACTTATTGCGAAAGCCCTCTGTTAGATTAAATTATTATTATTTCATTATTATCTTATTTGTATACAATAATATACTTTAGAAGTTTTAAGTACCCACGAATAATTATTTTAAAATATAACACAAAACTAAAATCATTCTTCGATCTCAATTAAATACAGTCGAGTCTCGATAACTCGAATTTCGATAACTCAAAAACCTCGATAACTCGAATTTTTTTTTGTTCCTAGGAAATTATTTTAATTAATTCGAGTTATGTAAACTCGAAAAATACATAAGTTGAATTAATTTTTATTTCCCTTGACATTTGAATTATCGAGACTTGACTGTATCTAATTTAATCAAAATTTGAACATAAACCCACTGTGCACCCTAAGTTACAAAACGTTGCCACTATGTTAAGTTTCGATCGCATAAAAATATTACTAAGTAACAATAATGCAATATTGTATAATTTATTGTTCCATAAAATGTGGACATAGTTTTGAATTTCTCTTGAGTCCTCAACGCTCTAATGTGGTGTTGCATAAACAATTTATTAAATTTAATGAACCGATCGTGGGCCACTAAACCTTGTATAAAGGACCATTGGCTCACTATCTAGTGCGCTATTAGTGCAACCCGGTACTAGGGTAGTTTTATATTAAGTTATAGTTTTGCCATTAAAACTAAAAACAATATTATTGCCAATGTTGAGAATGCCAAAAAAAATGGACTCTCAACAAACATGTAGCTAAATAACATATTATACCTACAGAGTTCCTTGTTATTAGTTTTATAGATTTAAATACTCCGAATAATATTCTATTTTGAAATATGAAATAAAAATAAATGGTCTCATCCAAAGAAGTAAGAAAATTGAAAACTGATGACGATGTCATATTATAATATCTATCATCTATGGCAAACGCCAATCCTGGTCATTTTTCGGAGACGATTCGCAGTTCTAATAATTTCAATGAACAAAAAAAAATTAATAGGCCAACAATGAACAGACAAGTCGTTAAACAGTAATTTTGTATCTATACAACATTTATTCATATATTTCATTCTGCTCAAGTTAATTTCATAAAATGTCTCGATAATATCAGTTCAGTGCGAGATGAAGACGGATGAAGAAATAGCAGTTCCTTGATATACGGAATCTGTACTCTAGATATGGCACATCTATATTCAACCCGAAGAGTCGACATATTCGTAAGTTTGATTACCTATTCTTTAGGAGCTTACATTTCCGTTTCAGTCTTAAAATTAATATTTATTGCCAAGGGCAATCTGCTACTCGTGTGACGTAGATGCATGTTTTACGTTCTTATAAAATACGTAAGCACAGGTGACGACGGCACACGCATGTCGTAAAATATAATAATAATATATTTATACAATTAATTATAAATTGTTTTGAATATGCCACACATAGTCGTTCTTATGTCTCGCAAAATAAAATCTGAAAATTAGTTGAAGTATTTTGAGAATCGCATTGTTTAGGTATGTATAGAAAAAAATAATGAACAAATACATTATGATGAATTTTGTATTACATTTACAAGGTTTTTGAAGAAAACATATTTTTATTAATATCTATCGGAAATAAACTGAGGAAATTTAAAATATTCTTGAATAGCTTAAAATCAAAATAAGCGAGTAAATGGATGACGCTCTGCTGTACAGAAGGTTACAAGGGGGACACTGAAATATATAGTGTTAAATTTAAACTCAATGATATTTTAGGTACCTATAGGTAGGTAATTTCATTGTATACGAAAAACAATTCAGAGCGGAGACGGCTTGTCAGACTTGGATATTTTATATTGTTATTTTTAAGACATTATATTATTTAGATAAACATTATCAGTCAATTACAGTCGATTGAAAATTCTAAAATTTTGATAAGTGAAACTGACATGAACAAAAAATATATAATATTATGGTTTTATTTTTCACAAATCACAATATTTTCAGATATGTATCTGGAGCGTTGCCAAAGCGACGTCGCAGTGCACATGCGTCACGGATTCCGTCAAAAGTGTCGATGTTTAAAGTAAGTTTGTTTTATATTTATTTGGGGTCTGAAACTTACATTCTTGATTTCAATTAAATTTTTAATGTTAATAAAACTGTATATATTGTTCACCCAATATAGTAATATCCATATCATAGGGATAAGGGACGTATAACAATGTACATCACTTAAAAAAAATGTGCGCACTTATGAAATATACTTCAATACTCATATAGTCGTACATATCTAAATAATGTAATACATACACAAATGCGTTACCTATATTGTTTCCCTAAGTATACAACATTAATTATTATTTTTATTTTTATTTTTTCATATAAGTAGGTACATTACAAAACTCAAAATCAGATTTATTTTTATTTTCTTAAATACAATGTTTCAAATATTATTAATTAATATATACCTATAATTCATTGAAATAAAATAAACACACCTAGGTACTATAATTAGTAACAGGAATAAATCCATGTATAAACTATTAAAATACAAACAAACAAACGAAAAACGATTCTGAGCAAAGACTTTAATAAATAATATTGTGATTAAAATACCTACCTAATTTATTTTACGACTAGGCATTTGTACAGTACCTTTAACAGTAAGTTAAATTCATTTTTCCAAAAAATTAAATTTGAAAATGTCATCGTGTATATAAATTATAATGATATACTCTAAAAGTTTTATATATCTACGAATAATATTTTTAAATTACAACAAAATAACTAAAATTGTTATTCTTGGTTTTAATAATTTGGTTACAGTATGAACTATTTATAAGAATCTTTGTTTATGGCAAAAAAATTGAATATTTTATACATTTTTAACTACTTAGTAATTATTCGTAAATCTTTAATTTGATAAATCTTTAAATGGAACTTTAAATATTTATAAAAAAAAATTGCGCCTACGGATATTAATTATTTCTCTACTGTTATTATAACTACTTATGAGGAAATATGTATTAAATTTTCATTTCTTAGGTAAACAAAGAAAATTTTGTATGAATATCTGACTACAAAATATTATGCAAATGTCGAAATTATGATGAATTTTGTAAAAATTTGAACTTTAAATGCCTATAAAAAAAAAGTCTGATAAGTATTACCAATCACAAAGATTTCTGTAAATGTAAAAGAATATAATATGATTTATATAGACCGTATACTGTATAGGTAGGCACTGAGTATATAAGTTCTATGGATTAATCATATTAAATCATCTATGGCAATCGCCAATTGTCGACATTCGTCGGAGACGATTAACGATTCTAATAATTTCAGTGAACAAAAAAAATAAAATAAGCCAACAATAGACAGTACATTAAACATAATGTTATCATCTTAAAATATACCTTATTTATAACACGAACCCTCACATTTTGTTACGTTCAGGTTATTTTCATTAAATATTTCGATACTTTAAAGTTATAGTTCGGAGCAAGATGAAGATGGATGAAGATAGCCGTTTCAGTCGCCGGTCGTAGGATAATTATAATTAATAGGTAATTGAAATAGACATACGTTTTGGTTTAATTTATAAATATACTAGTTATAACTGATAAGTCAGGTGATTGTAAACTCTCCCGATTTTAATGACCCGTAAACTGTACCGGTGGTATAAGCTCTCCCGAATTCCGGGTCTACTCCAGTTACTATACCTTACGGTAACATGTAATCTCTCCCTTTCTACTTCAGTACTACCTAATGGGATCATGTAAACTCTCACGTGTCTACTTCACTAATACTAAATTTTATTTAAAAAGAAAATTATATAATAATCAATGCATTTAGTTGACGTGCACTATAAAAATACAAATAAAATTAAAATCAAATATACCTACATTTAAATTTAATTAAAAAAAAGTAAATTATATAATAATAATAAAAAGCAATGTCTTTAGCTGCAGTGCGCTATAATATTATAGTAAAAATACCTACTTATAATATATAAATTTAATTTTTATGATAATACGAACGTACAGATTTCAAAAAACTTAACCTACTATCCAATGTATACTAAATATACTTTTAGAAATTCATATGCATATTCTTATTAAATTTATAATTTCTTTTTATATAATGTTTAATCCAATTTCAATAATCATTAATATGCTACTATAGCTAGGTACTGTAATATAATATGTAATTTTAAGTTTGTAACATGTAACACTCTATACTATTAACACAAACTCTGCTTAAAGGTAATAGATATAACAATGTTTTTTGTTTGAATAAAAAAAATATCTATATAATATAAGTAACGCATATAGGTCATAAGAATATTGTTGAACATGTTACTGCAGGGTGCCTGTTATTTCAGAAATGATATTCGTCAGCGAAAATATTGCCAACTGGAAATAGTATATTGTATATCATAAGCAGACTGTGTGAAATATTGCAGTATTTCGAAGACTAAGTTTTATAGCAGATTTTGAGTCGGTCACACGGGGTGTGTACTTTCTTATTTTTTAGTAGGTTTATTTTTATTATTGTTAATTTATCAGGGGATGTATTGCCCGCAACTTTTCAATTATTTATATTGTAACTACTGGTATAACACTATTGCGGCTATCAATAAAGTCGTGATAAAAATTAGAAAATTGGTATGGTATGATATATTTTTATGTAATTCTTTTGAGTAGGTAATTCGCTGAATGATATTTAAATATTTTCACCGATAATCAAGTACGATGACTTGTAGGTAACTAGAGACTGAGTGAATAGGAAGTGTGAGAGAAAGGGGAAAAAGAAAATAGGAGTGGTATATAGTGTAGTGAGAACAAGAGAGAGTGGGATGACGTGGTTCGGTGAGGAAGTGAGAGAAGGTAAATTTAGGGGAACGGATGGGGGCGAGATGATCGAAGAAGAGATTGATTGAGGCAGTGTAAGGAGAGGGTGGCTGAATGTGTATATAGCTTGTGAAGGAAGGGGGAAGAAGTGTGAAGGTAGAATAGTTAGGTTACAATGCCGAATACGTAGGAAAGGATCTTGAATTGCAAAGGCCACTCGACTATTGGGCTGAAACTATACCGGTATCAGTTGATATAGGTTTACAACCTCGACTTATGGGATAGAATAAAAAGATCGGTTGCCGGTTGGGATGTCGGCGCACTATTTGTTTTTCATATTTGACCCAAATGTACTAGCGGTTCTAGCGTCCTGGCAGGGCGTGGACAATGGCTAGTTGCGCTTATCATTGTGCGTGGGTTAGAGAGAGAAATAAATGGTGCGCTAAAAATCCGACATCCCCCTAAGTGTTATCAAGTTGAAGAAGCTGTTAATTGTTGACATTTAACATTAACTGTGATAGGTATGATTGGAAATAAAAGTAATAAGCAGGGCTGTGAATTAAATGCATTAAATATATGCATGCATTTTATATTAAAAACGTATTAAAATATGCATTAAAAGTTCAAAAATATGCTCTATAAAATCATATTTATTAAAAAACTGTAGAAAATAATAAATAATAAATGGCTTAAAAAAAAAATATTATTTATTTACATACTAGGTTAACTTAATAATTTTTTTACTTTGTAAAACATTACGATTGTATAATAGTTACGGACTTCAAAATTGTGCCCCAGTGCAAATTGTTATAGGTGCCCCTAAAAGGCCTCTAAAAAATGTTAGTTTTTGCTTTTAAAATTATGTATTTGTCCATAAAATATGTTAATTTCAACAAGAAAATACATTGATAAAATATAAATATATTAGAATAAATACATGAAGACAGTCAAATTTACACAAGTTTTATATATAATTAGCTCCTTAGCCACTACAAAGGACCCTAAAAAGTTATAATGTATACCTAATAATAACGTTGGGAAGCTACAGTGTGGCAAAAAAAACATGCAAATGCATTTGATTCACAGCCCTGGAAAAAGTAATGATTTATCTGTATATGGTAAATCGAGGTACAGTGCAGAGACGCATATTGGAAACGGTGTTATTGATTTCACAAAAAAATATGTACAAATACTACGAAATAATTCAAATAAATCATTGAAGTGGAATTTATAAAATAATAATTTATGCAAAAACTTATTACTTATTAACTATTATTATCATAAATTATATAAAACCATGAACTATAAACCAAATCTTAGTGTGGCCCATGTCTCACTGTACATATAGGTATTTCTATATTTTTAGCTTCATAAATTCTGTTAAGATATAAGAAAAATGTATCAAGTACCGTTTAAGTGCCAAATTTGATCTTTACCTACTTATAATATCTTCATAACAAATTATCATAAAAGGCTAGGTACCGTTTTTTCACATATTATAAAGGTACACATTTGGAGTTTAATTTAACAACTACATTCTAGTTTTGAGGGCCAGTTTAGTTCACCCTGCAAAAATGTTGTTCACTCACTTCGCTCATATAAACTACTACAAAAACTACAAAAAACTACTTGTTGGAAATTTAATTTATACTTCCAAATATAAAAATAAAAATTATGAAATAATGATTATCTCGTGTTAATTTAATCACTCCATATAAAGTAACTTTACTGACACTAATAACCTAAAAAAATCCATCTCTGCTCCAAGTATAGCATTTCTACGGTACTTGGTATTGATACCTTAATAATTTGTTCATGCATTTTGTTAATCAAGTATGTTCTTAGAAATAATATTACTCTACCAGTAAAATATAAATAATTACAAATGTGGGTTAAAAATATTTACATACATAATATAAATGGCAGGATTTTAGACAAAAATGAAATAACCACAACAAATATTGCTTAAGTTTTATGAATGATAGCATTCTATATATAAGCATTTATAAAATTAAATCACCTAGTAATTTGTTCGAGATAAGAGAAAAACACTATGGTTAAGCACTATAAAAATGGTGTTACATGATTGGAAGCAACTATTTGTAGTATTAGGTACATTAATCCAAATCATTAATATTGGTGAGAAGTACTATCTAGGGAGGCGATGAACTTTCTCATGAAACAAGTCTCTTTTCACTTTTCAGTCATTAAAATTTTTGTCAACCTATACTATTTTAGTCCGATGGGTAAGGATTATTATTATTATTGACTTAGGTACCTAATTGACTTATTAAAGTTGATGAACAATATTAATAATGACAATATTTTGTTCCTGCAGAGTTTCACACAGACTCTCTTTCAAATTATGTAGTCTGAAAAATATTAATCTTTAGTATCTAAATCGGAAGACTTGATTGAGTATCGAACATTTATCGAAAAGAGTCTATAAAAAAAATATAGTGGTGCGGGGCCGCTCGAAACTAGAAAACGCTCTGAGTGCACAAATAGCCTTACTAGGTCAAGACATCTAAGGACTGTCGTCCATAAAAAAAATATAGTGGTGCGGGGCCGCTTGAAACTAGGAAACGCTTTGAGTGTACGCATCGGCCAGTGTTGCCAGCTTCCGGATGGGTGACCACCCGGTAATTTTAGTAACAAATCCTTGCCAAACATACACACACGTGTTAAAATCTACAGTACCGCAGGCTAATGACCTCAGTTGCCGAAACCTTAACTCTAGTAAAAACAAAAAATATTTATAAAAATATATTATATGAGTATGATTTTATTAGTTATAAACTCTTGAGCTAAGAGTTATTTCCTATAGGTTAGGTTAGGTTAGATTTAAATTAGAAATATTATTACAAACGAGAGTCTGTTGTGGGCACTTCGGACGACCAAAAGGACTACCTTACAAATCCTCCTCAAAGAAGTCCGAAATAAAATTATTATATGAATAATAATAATAATATCTAGGTCAAATAATACAATTAATTTATAATTTTTTTCAAAAATCACAAAATTTGTCAGTTGAATTTTGACGATTTGGACTTAATATGCACCTACTTTAAATGCTTAATAGTTATGGGGGAGTTACTCGTTTCCACCAAAATAATATTGGCCTCCTAGTTATGAATCTCACCTAAAATTAAAGTTGAAGCTGATTAATAGTGCCGCCGAAATTTTAGAGCCAGAACTGAAGTTGTTTTTTGGAATGGTTTTGATGAGTTCATACATACATACTATATTATCATAATATTATGTACTGTTAGTTCTTGTTCAAAATTAAATTAATTAAGTACTATAATAAAAGTTATAAGTTATTTTTTAATTATGCTTATATATTGAATACGCAAAAACACATGACTTATATAATTGGATCGGACATACAAAAAAGTGACTTTTTAGATATTTGTCTATTACATTGTATTTCCCTTTTACCATCAAATTTTTAACAATATCGTCGACAGGCTATTGACATCTGGTTATACCTTGGCCTCCCCACGGTAGCGAGGTGACGATCACAAACTTTTTATCTCATTCCTATTATTTGAATATGTTTAAAAATGCTCCAAATCTCAAATTTTCCTATTTTGACAAAACATAAGAAGCTAAAATTCAATCATTAAAAAAATTTGCTTTAAATAAGACGTTTCACCTGCATGTGTTATCTCCAAATGTGTCTTACAAGTGTGAAAGATACCAAATTTTCATTCAGCAGTTATCGTAGAGCTTATTGTTAGTTTTAAACAATAATAATCACTAATTTTACAATTTATGTCCAATCATACTTTCAAGTTGTTATCACAGTTAATGTAGCAACCTTAGATCATATACTATGAATAGGCCCATATCACGATAATTTTAAGCACATATTACTATATTAATATTAGTGACACTATAGTCTCTGACTAATGACTATGATACATGTAACAAGAGAAATGTTACATATTTCTCTATGTGAATCAACATGTCAGAGACTCGTCGCTTATATGTGCTTGAAATTGTTTTCAACGTTGGGCTGGGCAAGTCTTCATAGTATACGATCTAAGTATTAGGATGTCAACAACCAACGGCTCAACTTGATAAAAAAAACACTTAAGTTCGGCAACCAACTCTGGATCTTTTTATTCAAAGTGTCCTGATAAGTCATAAGGAGGTTAATTAGGTAAACCTATGGTTAGTTACGGCTATGGCGTGATGATAGACGACTATCATCACTGGTCGTGAGCTTTGCAATAATCTTTTCCTACTAACGATCGAGGTATTCGATATTGTAAACATAAAAATGAAAGAAAATATTTAAATATTATTCGTTAGGCTGCGTTAGATAAGGCAAGGCTAGGGTAAAATACTAGAACCTAACCAATTATCATAATTTTTAACCACGGTGTTAACGGCGACTGGCTAAAGAGGTTGAACAATTTGTATTATTTTATTTAAATTTGGCGTCCCTGCACATAAAGTAAGACGAAAAAAGTATTTAAAAAAAGTATTTGATTTTAAATATAGATACTTTTAAAAAAGTATTCAAATGCTGTACCCAAGTATTTTTTTCAAATGTATTTAGAATACGTATTTGTGTATTTAAAAAGTATTTGAATACTTTTACTCAAGTACTTTACAAGACTGTTCAATAGGCTATACTATGTTTTTATGTACCTCACATGAATATTTGTATTTATATTGTGTCAATACAGGCAAAATTTATATTATGTCAAACTGTTTGTATATTTCTTATTTTGTTAAACTTTCTATAATCTAATTACCGATATTCTAAGAAATTAAGGTTATTAGTTTATTTCCTACCACCTACATATTTGAAACATTTGATCAAATTATCAGTTGACAATTGTTCAATTAAATTTTTATTCATCACCAATAATGTAAGTTCTAGTAACCTAATTACCTACTTGTCCTACTTAATGATTAATTTATGTAATATCTACATTACATTTTAAAAAACGGTTTTTTAAATTTATATTATAAACAAAAAAAAAACTAATTTCTAACCTCTCCTCTAACTTAAGTTACTATTTTCACCCATAGATAATATATACTAAACTAGCTATATAAACTAGCTTCTAACTAACTAAGTTAAAAATTTGGTAAATTTCAGAAACTAACTTTTATTCTAACTTAGTAACTTTTTATATTAAAGTAATTTAACTTTAAGAAAAAATTAACTAACTTGGCCAGCTTTGTAAATAGGTTGTTTGTAAATTACTTTATTTACAATATTGAATAATATCATACCAAGTATATTTGGTAATATCATAGGCTGAGCGAGCGTCTTCGCTCAGAATCGTTTTTTTTATACAATGATAGGTATACCAGGTTCAGGTATATTTTCCCTGATATCGTTGAATTCCAATTTAACATAATCCATTACAGACGAGTGACTCACTTATAACCTACTGTACAGCAGAGCGACGACATCCACTTCCCCACCTTTTTTTTTTGTTCGAAAGTAAAACTATTATTATTTTCAAAGTCAAATAATAATAAAATGTATGCCTGATATTATGTTGAACCCTCAAAAATATTGTCATTTATAATTTTTTTAATAGTTGATTTTACT
>JANEHU010000568.1:0-370499 GCA_027563435.1 Nasonovia ribisnigri
AAAACAACTTTTTAATAGATTGCGAAAGTAATTATTTTGCAATGCAACTGGACGAATCTACAGATATCTCTAACTTTTCTCAACTTCTTGTCTATGTCAGGTATATTTACAAAGAAGACATTTTAGAAGACTTTTTATTTTGTCAAACTTTAAATGGCAGGACCACTGGTAATGACATATTTACCCTTATTAATGCATTTTTTGAAAATAATGAAATTTCGTGGTCAATGTGTAAGGCCATTTGTACAGATGGGGCAGCAGCACTTACTGGATCAAAGAAAGGTTTTAGAGCTAAAGTTAACGAAATTTCACCAAGTATACTATTTACTCATTGTATGATTCATATGGAAGCTTTAGCATCTAAAAAACTTGAACCATTTGTCAACGAAGTACCTACTACAAGATGCTATACGTGTAATTAACTTTATAAAATCAAAATCATTAAATTCTAGATTATTTACGATACTAAGTAATGAAATGGGATCTGATCATACTAAACTACTACTTCATACTGAAGTTATGTGGTTATCCCGTGGTAAAATATTATTAAGGATTGTTGAGCTTAAAGATGAAATACGAATATTTCTCCTTGAACATAAAAATACACTCGCAGAAAACTTCTTAAATGAAGAATGGTTAGCAATTTTTAGTTACCTTGCCGATATTTTTGAAAAATTAAATAATTTAAATTTAAGTCTTCAAGGTAAAAATACAAATATATTAATTCTCTCCAATAAAATCGATGCTTTCAAAAAAAAAATAAGTTTATGGATAAATTATATTAATAATGAAAACTTCGAAATGTTTTCATGTTTTTCAGAATTTATTGCTGACAATGAAATATTTGATATTAAAAAAATAAAAGACATAATATTACTTCATCTCGAAAATTTGAAAAACCATTTTAACACACGGTTTGAAAAGTTTCCAGAAAAAAAGTTGGGATGGATAAGAAATCCATTTTCTATTAATATAAATTAATCTATTTTTTATTTATACGATACTTTTTTTACAATATGTACATAACATAGCTAGCATAATACAGTAACCAGTAAGTCATTACGAATTTAATTTTTGATTGATTAATAATAGAATGGTTAAAATTAGTTATTATTATTATTATTTTTTTTTTTTGGTTTGACCACCTCCGAAATAAAATCCTAGCTACGTCCCTGGGTAGGTTAGCCATATGGAGTAATATTAATGTTACAACTTATAAACTTACAAAACATAAATTTAGGTTAATAACATGTCTATATGGCTATGTATATATAATATTATTTATATTTATAGGTAATATTAGCAAGTACAAGTGCAAGTGCAAGTGAAAATAAAAAACGTAAACTGTCGGAAACAACAACGGACCAGCCTATCAACGAGGAATTGGAAGAAAAAAAACTTTAAATGTTGAGAACCAAAAAAAAGAACGTAAATATCAAGATCAGTATATACAATTTGGATTTACTTTTATTGAAGAAAAAGGTAAACATCGTCCTAAGTGTGTTATATGTTTAGAAATATTGGCTTCCGAAAGTATGAAACCCTCTAAACTTAAACGAAATTTAGAAACGAAACATCCGCAATATAGTAATAAAGATGAACAATTTTTTAAAATACATGAAAATGCATTAAAGGTTCAAAAAAAAGTTATAAATACATTTTCTACAGTTTCACAAAAAACTTTAGTTGCATCATTCGAGGTTTCATACTTAATAGCAAAAACAAAAAAACCGCATTTGATTGGCGAATCTCTTGTCTTGCCAGCTGCTATAAAAATTGTAACGGCTATGCATGGTGAGGCATATGCAAATGATTTAAAATCAATTCCATTATCTGATAATACTGTATCACGTCGGATTTCAAACATATCTGATGATATATTAAAACAACTTTTTAATAGATTGCGAAGTAATTATTTTGCAATGCAACTGGAAGAATCTACAGATATCTCTAACTTTTCTCAACTTCTTGTCTATGTCAGGTATATTTACAAGGAAGACATTTTAGAAGACTTTTTATTTTGTCAAACTTTAAATGGCAGGACCACTGGTAATGACATATTTACCCTTATTAATGCATTTTTTGAAAATAATGAAATTTCGTGGTCAATGTGTAAGGCCATTTGTACAGATGGGGCAGCAGCACTTACTGGATCAAAGAAAGGTTTTAGAGCTAAAGTTAACGAAATTTCACCAAGTATACTATTTACTCATTGTATGATTCATAGGGAAGCTTTAGCATCTAAAAAACTTGAACCATTTGTCAACGAAGTACCTACTACAAGATGCTATACGTGTAATTAACTTTATAAAATCAAAATCATTAAATTCTAGATTATTTACGATACTAAGTAATGAAATGGGATCTGATCATACTAAACTACTACTTCATACTGAAGTTATGTGGTTATCCCGTGGTAAAATATTATTAAGGATTGTTGAGCTTAAAGATGAAATACGAATATTTCTCCTTGAACATAAAAATACACTCGCAGAAAACTTCTTAAATGAAGAATGGTTAGCAATTTTTAGTTACCTTGCCGATATTTTTGAAAAATTAAATAATTTAAATTTAAGTCTTCAAGGTAAAAATAAAAATATATTAATTCTCTCCGATAAAATCGATGCTTTCAAAAAAAAAATAAGTTTATGGATAAATTATATTAATAATGAAAACTTCGAAATGTTTTCATGTTTTTCAGAATTTAATGCTGACAATGAAATATTTGATATTAAAAAAATAAAAGACAATAATACTTCATCTCGAAAATTTGAAAAACCATTTTAACACATGGTTTGAAAAGTTTCCAGAAAAAAAGTTGGGATGGATAAGAAATCCATTTTCTATTAATATAAATTAATCTATTTTTTTTTATTTATACGATACTTTTTTTACAATATGTACATAACATAGCTAGCATAATATAGTAACTAGTAAGTCATTACGAATTTAATTTTTGATTGATTAATAATAGAATAATTAAAATTAGTTATTATAATTATTATTATTTTTTTTTTTTGGTTTGACCCCCTCCGAAATAAAATCCTGGCTACGTCCCTGGGTAGGTTAGCCATATGGGTAATATTATGTTACAACTTATAAACTTACAAAACATAAATTTAGATTTAATAACATGTCTATATGGCTATGTATATATAATATTATTTATATTTATATAGGTAATAGAGTATATAGACTGTAGGATTATTAATTTAATTTAGATACTACATGTCTACCTTAACTTAATAATTAATTGTTAAGTTAAAACAAAAAAATATTTAAATTTTTAATTTTTTAAAAAATATAAACATTTTGGTAATTGTTATTTACTCATGCTTTTGGCACTTTCGAACTTGTTTGACTTTTCTTTTCTGTTATCAACAATTCATACTGCTCTGGGTGAATCTTTTGAATATGCCTCTCTAAATTGGCTGCATGTCTCCCAACTAAGTTGGCAGAACAACCTTCAACTAGGCATTGGCTTTTGTTTACAGCAGCATTATATTAAAAATAAAGACGTTCGTTTTTGGTCCTAATTGGCGACTTAGAGGTACTTTTTTATTTATTTTGTTACTCAGGGTACTCTTGAGAATATTATACAATTGAGAAGCTTTATTTAAAGACAAATCTTTACTTTTCACTGCATTTATAGCAACCAATAAATCATATTCAGTGTAATTAAATCTGGAGTACTTTTTTTTGATACTGAAACTGAATCCATTTTAAAATAGCTTCTATATCTATCTGCATACAAATTAAAAAAAAATTTTACTTTTTATATATATGAATAGAGGTATCTAATTAAAATTATTAATACAGGTAATTACCTATAAATAATTTATAAATCATAAATTATAAATGTTGAATAGGAGTGTTCATTCATTGGAAAACGCAATCGTGACGATAATCGTGATCGCAATCACTAGCTAATTTGTACCTATATATAAAATAGTAAGCTGATTGACTGCTATCAACGCACAGCTCAAACCATTGGACGGATTTTTCGAAATTTTGAGTTTAAAGGGTTGATATCGGTAAAAGAAAATTTTTACATGTAATTTGTATATCTATATTCATATAAAAATAACAATAGCAGTCGACCGATTACGGGAAATACGGTACGGCACGGCGACCAGAGGGTTTCCATCTACCTGTACTCTGATCTTTATTTTGTGGGCGTTTGTAAATTGCGCCCACATTAAATAGGTAGTAAAAATACTATAGTAAATTGCGCCCGGGATTTTTCGGGGTCTAAAATGGGTATAGTAAATTGCACTCATAGTATCTACTATCTTGAATTCATCGTTACCTATTATGTGTATTTTAAAAATACTGTTGTTCATTTATTGGTGGATAAGCCGAACGTTTATCGCTATAATCGATATGATATTAGCCATATCAATGCCCTTACGCGTATACAACGACTTTACGTGCAGCCCGTATAGGTAATATTTTAGTAAGCCGTTTGCACGCAACAGTTAAGCATGGATATTATACATACTGAAAGCCAGAAAGAAAACGACGTTATAATATACCAAACATTTAAATTTTCAAAATTAAAACGCGAGTTGTCTTCGGGCGAAACAAAGTGGCGATGTGCTGTAAAAACGTATAATGCATTTTTGAAAACTGTTGGAGAAAAAAATAACATGACAATAACTGAAAAAAATGTGGAACACCGTCATAAAATAGATTTATTAAAATTACAACGACAAATTGTGTCCGCTAGTGCAAAGTGAAAAGCAACCGAAGATATCTGTGAAAGACCAGCGAAAATACTTCATAGCATAGCAACAGTTCAAGATACGAGCTTAATCAAGGTTAGTGATGTTAAATATATTAAAATAAATATGTATAATGCAAGAAGAAAGTTACTACCTCCATTACCAATTTCAACTCAATCTGTTCAGGAAGCTTTAAACTCTATGCAATACAAAAGCTCGAAAGGAGAGGATGTGCTTCTGTATAATGATTTTAATAGTGAACTCGTAATCATATGTTGTAAATCAAATTTAGAAATATTGTGTAAATCAGAAATGTTATATGTAGATGGTACATTTGAGTATTGTGCCAAACACTTCCTTCAACTATTTAGTGTTCATGGATATTTTAACGGGCACTATATACCATTGGTGTTTGGTTTATTGAAAAATAAATCTACTAACACTTATAAAAAATTTTTTCAAACATTGAACGAAATATGTACTGAAAACGGGTATATTTTGAAACCCAAATCTATGGTTATTGACTTTGAAAAAGCTATTCATTTTGCTTGCCTAAACGTTTGGCCTGAAGTCGTAATTATAGGATGTCGATTTCACTTAACACAGGCCTGGTGGAGACGAATTCAAAAAGTTGGTTTAAGTTCAAAGTATAAATCAAACGGATCTATTATTAGAGAATGGTTATTACATGTGTTTGGAATGGTATTTTTAGAGCCAGAAAATGTTTGCGATTATTTCAATTATGAATTAATGCCTACAATGCCTGAAGATGATCGACTTAGACAATTTTCTTGCTATATTTTAAACACATATATTTTATTCGCTGACTTTCCTCCGAATATTTGGGCATCAGCTTCCGCAACATTAACTCGGTCAACTAATGCCTGTGAATCTTTCCACAGTCATTTTAACAAAAGCTTTTATACACCTCATCTTCATATATATAATTTTATGGATAAAATATTAGAGATACAATCAGAAATTTATGTAAAAATGAATAGTATAATTGAACCTTATAAATTTCAAAACACTAAATCAAAAAAAAAATTTTAAAAAATGGAAAAAATTGTTCAACAATACAATGAAAAAACTATTACGAGGGCTGAATACGTGAAGATGATGTCGCATTACTATGCAGATAACTTATTATAACTTTTTTATTATTATTATTATTAAGATTTTTAACCAAAAAAAAAATATTTTATCAACTATAATTTACTCATTTCAAGTAAACCAAAAAAAAACATTTTTGGAGGACAGTGATAGTCGATACTCGTAGACAGTATCTACGAGGGCTGAATACGTGAAGATGATGTCGCATTACTATGCAGATAACTTATTATAACTTTTTTATTATTATTATTATTAACATTTTTAACCAAAAAAAAAATATTTTATCAACTATAATTAATACCGTAATATTTAAAAAAAAAAAAATAATTTTCCTATTTTTTTTTTTTTAATAGGGCGCAAATTTGTACCTGAAAAATACCGGGCGCAATTTACTACACAAAAATTTATACCTGAAAAATAGCGAGCGCAATTTACAACTATTTCCTTTCGTTGGGCGCAATTTACGTTTGCCCTATTTTGTGTGTGTATTTTTATCAGCGTGTAGATGCGAATTGTTCCGTGGCTATATTATTATTTATGAGTTTTATAGAAAACACCGACTAGCTCAATTAGACAAATCTTAATCTTACTTTACAGCGATTTCGGGGTATTATATAAGCCGGGTTTTTAGCTATTTACACGTAGAGGCCGTGGAGGTATTATTGCGTATATAATACCACGTCATTAGCCGCGACGTTGGCGTTGTCGTTTTGATGATAAAACTTCAGTTGTAATCAGAGATTTTAAATAACCTAGATAACTAACTACCAATATAATATATCACATAATCTGAATCCAGCTGTTGTAAACGTCCGCCATTTGTAAAGAGGTCAAGATATGCCGCTGGATATAGTAAAACATATTATAGTAGCTGAATTTTTTATTATTTAGATTAAAAATGTCCTTAATTATTTTTTATACAGATTAGGTATAAATGTATAGTTCATATAGAATATCGTACTACACATAGTAAATTATAAATTATACATACCTAATACAAATTATAAAATATACATTATACAAATTATAGAATACACATTACAGTATTACACAAATTATAAATTTGTAACCTTCATGTTATAAATTATTGTTTTAAAAACAACACAAGTTTATTGAATTTATTTCTTTTACTAGTGCAGTTTATAGCCAAAGAATGATTTTTTGCAAATGCATGAAATCTTATTTTTAAGTACACGCTAACAACTAATTTAATTAGTTCTAATTTATGTGGGCTTGACAACATATTTTCATTTTCACAATCTAATTCACCAAATATTTGAGAATTCTGAGAAAAATAGTTTTTATCTAATATTATGATTTTTGTTGATATTTTTGTAATATTCATATTACCTAAGTTATTAGTTAAAATAAAAATTCTTTTCTCAGTCTCTTTAATTATTTCAAAAACACTAGATGATGCAGAAACTAAACCACCATAATTCTTAATATCAACAAATTTTGTATAAAAATCATTATGAACATAGTTATGATCTGTTTGTTTTTTTAATAAGCTTTTTTTGCAGGAAATACAGAAGACTTTTTGTGAAATTGTTCTTACAACAAAGCCTGTTATATAATATAATATATTTAATTTTTGATCATATAAATTAGAGCTATCATTATTCATAATTGATATTTTATTTAATAACATCTCATCGCCTAGCTCATCATAATTATTGTTTTCTATACACTCAATGCCTTGATCACTAACATCTGACTCAGTAAGGTGTACCTTTTTTTGTGCCCATTTAATTTCAAAAATGTTCCCAACAGGATCGTCATCAAGAGCAATACTATTTGCACTTGGTGAAGGGGTAATGCTATTTTTTTAAATTATTTGCTTCATAGCAGTTTTAAATTGCTATGAATTAAAAATTGCAGTTTTAAAAGTTGGCCATACCTTTTTCTTATACGAGAGAATAATAATTCTATATGATCCTGCGAAAATCGGTAAGTCAAGATATATTTCAAAAATGTATTATTAGGCAATAATTCTTTAGCAACAGAAAATACAGAAAGTACAGCAATAGTTAGTCCAATAATAAATATTTTTTTTACCTACATACAAAGGATTATCATTTTGATCAGTTAGTGTGAATAAATACTGTATCAATGGTAATATAGATTTTTCCAGAGACTATTTGGTTAGCATAGATTGGTTTTTTATACCCTTTAGCAAATGGAAGTCTACTATTAAGAAAATCAAATAATCTATCGATTGTTCGAATAAATTTAACAGTTTCATCACAATGAGTACACTCTGGAAAATTTTCATTTTTTAAAAATTCTAGGGCATCTGCAGTTGAAGAACTAAGTGTTTGCGCTGCTAGCTTTACCTTCATTTTATTACTTTCCCATTCAATGTGGGCTTTAGATAACTTGTTAGCAAACTTTAGGCCTATAGTATCTTGGATCTTATGTAAAGCTTCAATATATTTCCAATCTATTACACCATCTTTGCTATTAATTTGCTTTCAATTGCTTAATGCATTACGTGCTAGTTTTAGCATATGGCAAGCATCAGGGATAAAATAAATCTTATGTTTTTTATCTCCATGTAAAAAGTATGGAACCAAATCATTAATATTACCACGAATTGTACAACCAAGATATGAAAAAGAAGAAAAATTGGAAAATGTACCATCACATGTCACACTCAATACCCGAAGACCATGTTTTATCGAAAGGTTTATAGCAGTTTTGATTAATTCAGCTTGAATATTTGCTGATGACTTAGTTTGTAAAAAATAACCAATTGGCCATTTCCATTTGCCATTAATTGATACTAACATAAACACTAGAGCTTCTGTAGCTGGAGTATCTACATTTTGTAACTGCAAATCATTTCCAAAGTCACAATATCCAATGAATTTTTCATTTTTTGAATCCCAAAGAATTTGTTTTCTAATTGACATCCCGTCGAAAACCAAATTACAATCTTTGTCTTCTGTTGGAAAAGACTGAAGAGCTTCAAAAACTTCTTTAAAAAAACCAGGTTCAGCGTTGACTGTAGATGTCCAATTAGAAATCGATGACGGGTGTGGCAATGTTATTATACTTCTAAAATAAATAATAATACAAAAAAAAACAAGTATTACTTATTATAATTTATAAAATAAATAAATATTTTTTAAGTGGTTTTTACCAATATTCCAGTATAAATTAACCATTGTATAATTCAAATAAGCATAATAAAAGCATAAAAATATATAGAGTTTTAATTGTTTTTAATTATTAGGTACTTAAAACAATAAGAAAGCAAAAAATAGCGTGTATTTACCTACAAAAGTTATAAGCCTTAGGAGAATTATAATGCAATGTTAAAGCAAACCGTTTAAACTCATCAGTATATCTACGTCCATGCGAAAGCTTTTTAGCATTTTTAAGCTGGTTCTTAAAAAGTTCTAATGTCATACCATCAAATTGATCAAGTAATACATTTTCAACTGAATCATCAACAAAACCTTTTTTTTTAAGGATCTTGTTAAATCTTTCAAATTTGATATTCTTAACTGTTGCCTCCTAACTTTTTGTTGTAAAATTTTTACTTTGTGTCTCAAAGCAATAACAGTGTGATCTAGAGGCTTTTCTTCCGTTTGAACACTTTTATCAATTTTAAGATTTTGATTTTCAATTGATACACTTGTACAATTTTCAACTTCAGTGTTATTTTCATTAATTGATGACATAACTTTATGGTTCTCATTACTTCTCAATACAGTGACTTCTTTTGGTATTGTACGTTGAACTATACGTCTAGGCTTTTTGGGAATTGGTTGGTAATATGAAGGCATAGCAGGGAATACAGTGGGAACAGCATCTGGTTTTAAATGTTTTTTGTACGTACCAGGTCTATCTAAAATGTCATTAGATAAAAAATGTTCACAACAAATTTTGGAATATTGTGAAGGAGTAAATTGTTTTCTTTTCATTGCCTGTAACCACTGTTTTAAATTAAAACTTTTAATACCTCAGGATTGCCCAAAGGAAACCTGTAAAATTACACAATTTTTCCATTAGGCACTCCTTATTTATTAGTACAATTATTAATATAATATATCATTATTAACTTAACCTAACCTAACCTTAACTAACCTAACCTTGGAACACTAAAATAAAAATAAATTGAACTTAGTGTTATTTGTCAACAATTATTAAGAATGGATACCTTAGGGCTTAGACTTTAGTTTAAATAACATCAATGTAAGTTTTTCTTATTTATTTAAAAAATTCAAGTTTTGTGGGGCCCATTATCTTCTTGAAGAATAAATAAAAATAAAAATCTATTGTAGGTAGATTATATTCATAGATTTAATTGTTATTCTTATTTGATATACAATAACATGTTATTCACTCATGGCTTTGTCAAAAGTAAAACTACCTAATTGTAGGAAAACTAAAAATAATTTACCTCTGAACTGATTTGTACAATACTATGGTGTTGTACTGATACTGGTGCATGGACTTTTAGAATATACGGTTCTTCCGATGTCGATTTCAACTGATATAACCATTTTTCACATTTTTCTAAATCATTTTTTATCTTGAAAGATTCAACTTCTTCAAGTTTTTTGAGATGGCCTTTCAACAAGGTATCAAACTACAGTCAATTACCTACAAAAAAAATATCAATTTAAGAAGAATAAATATATTTTAAATTATGTTTAGAAAATAGTGACTTACTTTATCAGTCACAAGTTTTTTTGGAATAGACTCAAAATTCAAATGTCGATTATATTTTGCCTTCTTAGTAACAACAGACGACGTGTTTTGTAATATTAATTGACTTCTTTTAGATATAGCTGGCTTGTTCATTTTTAAAAATATAATGAAATAAGTATAATTTTTTGATACAAACAACTTAATTTCCAAATTAGATGACGAATACAGCAATGGTCAGAACATAATATTATTCATTATCACTAATTTATGATTAAATACTTAATACTCAATAAATTGATTTTAAGTTATTATTAGATTTAGAAAATAACAACAAACAATAATTTATTATATTTTATTATCATTTATGTTACGACAATACTGCGAATTAAGGAACAAGTCGACTTGTTCCATTTTACACGAACACTATTTTATTGATAAGACTTATTCCCTTTTACCCGCGCATTATTAATTGTCATTATGACTTGATTCATTTTTCCGGCGGACTAAGATAAGAAAAATAATCAAACAATATTTTTATTTTCGATATTAAATGACGTAGAATTAATTTTTCTACTAGATGGCGTAATAATCGAAAAACGGCCAAACTTGACTTATTCCCTTTTACCCGCGCGTCGTCCATATATAGATAACACACAAATCACAATTCATTAAAAATACATTTTCCAAAAGTATTCTTATTCAGAATATATTCATAAGCAATTATTTTGCCCAATATGCATGAGCGTTCATAAGTTCAAATAATAATATTATGTAGATTGTAAATATAAAATAATTTTTTAATAATTTTTTTTAATTTTTATAAATATACATAAAGCCACAACCATTACAAATCTTGTTGAAATATTTGCCAATGGTGTGTCAAAATTGGATAAATCAGCAAAAGCTCAAATGCCATCTGAGGATACAGTGAAGAGAACTTTACGTAACCATCGGTCAAAAGGAAATCCAATCAATCCAAAAAGCTTAAAACACTGTATAATACCACGTAAGTATTAATTATAATATGGTAGTTTTCGACAAAATCGATTTTGGTTTTTGGTATAACACTAAAATAAATGACTGTAGAGACATGACATTTTGACCAAATGTTTATATTAGCATTTTCAAAATATTTTGAGCTTTTTATGGCCAATTTAATTTTCAATTTTTTTAGTTTTTTTTTATATAAATACCAATAAATTTTTATTTGTTGGGCCAAAAATAATGAAAATGTAATACAAGGCTCCTGATATATTGTTACAATAGCAATTGAAAAATATTAAAAATACATACTAATATTAATTCAACTTATCAGCTACCGTATAATAACAATATCAATATAATTTAAAATATCCTTGACTGACATACCGTCTCCGCTCAGAATCGTTTTTCACTTTTTTTTTTTTTTTCTTAGGCTTATAGTGGTCCATTGAGGACCATCGCCGCTTCTAAAATGCCTTTCCACTTCTCCCTATCCGATGCCACTCCTATATCTAGCAATGGGTTGATCTTCTTTAGGTCTTTTTCTACTCTATCATACCATCTCTGCCGGGGCCTGCCTCTTGGTCTTTTCCCTGTTATTTTGCTCACCGTGACTTTCTTAATTAGCGTGTCTTCGGCTCGCCAGACATGGCCAGCCCATTCCAGCCTTTTTCTGATTAAGAAGTGTCTTATACTCGGTTTATTGTATAGTTGTTGCAGATTTTCATTTTTTCTTCTTTCAAATCTTTCCAATTCATTGTTGTATACTGGTCCATAGATTTTTCTTAATATTTTCCTCTCAAAGTTTTGTAGTTTTTCTTCATCCCCCTGGGTGCTAGACCATGTCTCACAGGCATACGTGACTACAGGACGCATGTATGTACAGTACAGGCGCTCTTTTGTACGTCTTGACAGTAGTTTGGAGGAGAACATTTCTCTCATTGTGAAGTAACATCTATTTGCCGCATTTATTCTCATCCTAATTTCGTCATGCATGTTGTTTTTTTCATTTATGTTTACTCCCAAATACTTGAAATCTCCTACCTGTTCGAAATTAAGATCTCCGACGTGTAGATTACTCTTCGTCGTTGCGTTCCTAGTCATCACCATATATTTGGTCTTACTCTCGTTTATAACTAGTCCCATACTGCTGCTGGAATTTATTAGTTTTCTTGCTCTTTCCTCGACATCAAGTTTAGATTTTCCTAATATGATGATATCGTCAGCATAAGCAAGCAGGGTATGAGTTCCTATTACATCCATTTCTTCCGTGTCTGTTGCGCTTCGAACTACCTTTTCCTGGGCTAGGTTAAATAGTACTGAGGAAAGCGCATCACCCTGCCTCAGACCAGTCTTGCATTCAAACCTTGTGGATACTTCTCCTAAAAAACGTACTTTGCAATAGGTTTGTTCATTACACATTTGTACTAGTCTCACTAATTTGTCGGGTATGCCAAAGTTCCTTAGAGTTATCCACAATTGTTCTCGGTTGATGCTGTCGTATGCCTGCTTAAAGTCCACGAAGAGTATATGTAGGTCTTTATTATACTCGTAGTATTTCTCCATGAGTTGTCTAAGCGTGTGAATGTGGTCTGTCGTGGACTTGCCCTTTTTAAAACCACACTGGTATTCTCCGACTATATCCTTCACGTACATTTCAAGTCTTCTTAAAATGGCTATTGTCTATTGATAACACTTTGTATGCAGTGTCCAGTAGTGATATTCCACGATAGTTTTTTACTTTCTTTATATCTCCTTTTTTGAAGATTGGGCATATAATCCCTAGGTTCCAGTCCTTGGGCATACATTCATTTTTCCATACGTCTTTTATTAGAAGGTATAATTCTGTCTTTAGGTCTTTTCCCGCCAGTTTTAGTAGTTCCGGGTTGATTTCATCCTCCCCTGGTGCTTTATAGTTTTTGAAACCTTTGATGTTAAGATCTATTTCTTCCGGATCTGGTTCGGCTAACTCTGGTTCTACTGTTTGATAAATCAATTCCTCATATTTATCAAAGTTTCCATTGGTACTATTGTTATTTAACAACTCCTCGAAAGTGGAGCCGGAATTTTTCGACTATTTTTGTAGGTTCTGTGAGTATGTCATCATTTTCGTCTTTTATGATGAAGGTTTGAGCTTTAAAGTCTTGTCTAACTGTTCTGCATTTTTTGAAGAATTCTCTTGGGTTGTTGTATTCTTTTTCTATATTTTCCAACATTTCCTTTTCCGCTAATCTTTTCTCCCTTCTAAATGTTTTTTTTGCTATTTCTTTCTTGGTTTTGTATTCTTCTGTGGTTTCTGGAGTTGGGTTTTGTAGCATTTTTAATCTCGCCTCATTGCGTTTACTTATCACCCTCTGGCATTGTTCGTTGAACCAGTGTTTCTTTTTTATGGTTGTGTTTCTTGTTCTGAGGTCTTTTGCGGCTATGTCAATTGTAACTTTTATGTTCTTCCATCTCGTCTCCTGATTGTCATCTGTGGTGCACTGTTGGTTCATTATTCTTTTGACTTCTTCGGATATGTTGTTTCTATATTTATTTACTTCTATTGGATCCTTTATTTTCTCAACATTCAGCATCTTTAGTTTACTTTTACTTTTCTTCATCTTCCAGCTGGTTGAGAATTTTTTTGTCATGGTGGCTACCACTAAGTAATGGTCCGTATCACCATCCGCTCCTCTGAAACTGCGGATGTTTTTTATCCATGATCGGTGCTCTTTATCGATCGCCAGGTGGTCGATTTGGTTACAAGTTCTTCCATCGGGTGATATCCACGTTTGCTTGTGGACATTTTTTCTTGGGAAATAGGTGCTACTGATAATTATATCCCTGGAGGTAGCAAAGTTTACAAATCTTGTTCCATTATCATTTGATATGCTGTGTAAGCTCTCTCTGCCAATTGTTGGTTTATATTCTTCCTCTTGTCCTAGTTTTGCATTCATATCTCCAATGACTAGTTTTACACTGTGTCTTGGAAGAGTATCATATACTCGTTCGAGGTCTTCATAGAATGCGTTCTTAACTTCTTCCTCTTTTTCTTCTGTAGGTGCGCGGCAGTTGATTATTATTAGGTCATAGCTCGGCATCGAGAAACGTACATAGCATAAACGTTCATTTATCGCTTCGAACTTACTAACCTTTGTAAGTAGTGCCTCATTGATCACAAAAACTTTTTGTATACAATGATATTATATCATTGAATTCAAATTTAATACTATCCATTATACAGTGACCTACTTGTAACCGCTACTGTACAGCGGAACTACATCCACTTACCCGCCCTTTTTTAATGCTTTAAATCATTTTGATAGGCACCTGGACGATGAATTCTGATGGATATCGTTTTTTATTGTATGACAATGGAATCGTTGATGAAAATGGCGAATGTAATGCCAACGAAAGAATTGTCATATTTGCAACCGATGAAGGATTATCAAATCTCGCTAAGTCCTCAACTTGGATGATGGATGGAAATTTTGCTCTAGCCCCAGTGATTTTTCAACAACTTTATGTTATAAGAGTAAAGGTAAATATTTATTATTCAATTTTAATTTTAGTTTTAATATTTATAGAAACTATTGCACTTAAAAACATTGTTTATAAAATAAATCCTTAGTTGACAGTCACAAATAAAATATTTAATATAAAAGTGTCCAATTTTTTTAAAAACTTATTATTAGGTACTTAAATTAATTTAGC
The DNA here is from genome assembly GCA_027563435.1 of Nasonovia ribisnigri. Lineage (NCBI taxonomy): Eukaryota > Metazoa > Arthropoda > Insecta > Hemiptera > Aphididae > Nasonovia > Nasonovia ribisnigri. The sequence goes on from JANEHU010000568.1 coordinate 15,177, forward strand.
TTTATTTTTATACAGATAAATGATATATTTGTTACATCTGCTTTTTGCTTACTTCAAAGAAAAACACAATCAACTTACGAATTAATGCTCAAAGCCATTATCTCTGAGTGTGAAAAGAGAGCAATTTTTCCTGATCCATCTCATATTCATGTGGATTTTGAGAAAGCCGTTATCCAAGCTATTCGTAATGTTTTTGGTGAACATTCAGAAGTTAAAGGTTGTTATTACCATTTAACACAAAGCACACATAGGAAAATCCAGCAGCTTGGTTTGGAAAATTTGTACCGTGAAAATGAGGAGTTCATGTTATTTTGTGGACAAGTTGATAGTTTGGCTTCTTTGCCAGTATCTGATATATTTGAAGGAATGTCTCATTTACGTAAAATCATGCCCGAAGAAGCACATGACTTGGTGGAATATTTTGATCAAACATATGTAAATGGGACATACAGACGTATTGGCCAAGGAAATTCATTAAAATTCCGAAAAGTACCACCTCTTTTTCCACCTGAAATTTGGGATGTACACGAAAGTACATTACATGACATCGAGCGTACAAAAAACCAAACTGAAGGTTTCAATAATAGATTTTCTAAGTTGGTAAGCCATAAGCACCCTTCTATTTGGAACCTCATTAAGAAAATGACATTGGAAGTTGCAGCCGATGAGACGAAACTCCAGCAACGGTTATTAGGCACTGTCCAACCAAAAAAAAAAATTAAGAAATATGAAAAAATGCAATTCAATTTAAAAAAACTATGTGAAGAGTATAGAGATAAGCAACGTGATCTACCCAATTTTTTATTCGCTATATCTCATACCACAAGGTTTACATTATAAATTATGTTATAATAAATTTATGTTTTATATTGACGCAAATTGATCCAATAATATATTATATCTTACAATTTACCAATAATAAACGTGACTTATAATATTTTTATACTATAAAGCCTTTTGCTTTTTTTTCTTTTACTTTTTTTTCCTTTAGCTTTTTTTTTTTTACTTTTTTTTCCTTTTGCTTTTTTTCATTGCTTTTTTTCCCGCTGCTTTTTTTTCAATTGCCTTTTTTTCCTAGATTCGTAAATTTATACCACCGTGCAAGAATAGGATAATTTTTTATAAAAGTGGTATAAAATGAATACCACCATGCTTCAAAGGGTTGAACCAGTTTAAGCTAATATTTTTTAAACCAGAATTCGATAGTATGTTGACTAATTCAAGGTGATTTACTGTAGTATCAAACGCTTTTGCTAGATCAAGAAAAATTGCTGTAACCTTTTTACTATTATCAAGAGCATTGTACATGAATTTACTCACACTGTACATGACATTTCTGTTCCCAACCCTGGTCTAAAGCCATACTGGTTTTTGGACAACAGTTTATTATTTTCTAAAAACTAGATTAATCTACCTTTTATTATTTTTTCTTAATTTTAGCAAAATTGCTTATTATGGAAATCGGCCTATAGTTATTTACACTAGAAGTGTCTCCAGTTTTTAAAAGTGGTTTAATAACTACCAGTTTTAAATTATCAGGAAATGTACCTTCTTTCAAACTTAGATTGTATATGTATGTTAGTGGTTTAATTTTATACTTCCTAATATAGACTTTAAAATTTTCACTGAAAATTAAAGTGACCGCCACAGCTGCACATCAGCCTAGTTCCTGTTGAGATTGACTTGCAGAAAGTTAACCGTCGATGTTGGAGGTCTTTGAGCTGGTGGCTAGTCTTCTGGTGATTTGTCTTGCTGAGGCCCACCATCTCGCCGCCAAGCAACCGTCGTCATCAGCCTTGCACTCCTTCATTGGATGGCCCGATTTACCGCATCACCAGCAGGCCCCGGTCCTGTCAGCAGCTGTGCAGCTCTCGGAGTCGTGGCTGAAGGCCTGACACCTGAAACATCTTTCGGGTGGGAGGGTCATTGGCACACTCAGCACATGGTCCAACCTATCGAGACCTTCGTTATTTTAGATACGACGTATCTGGTCATTTTTGCGGTAGCGACCTGCTGTCCGGCGATATCCGGACATCACATATAGCCTCGCCTTCGGGGTCGTCCTGACCGGGGATGGCGGCGTGGAGGGCCCCCAGCACCTCAGCTGCGGAGGACATAGCGTCCAGATCGAGGACCTCAACCTCAACCTGGACGCCAAGTTGGGACACTCTCCCAACAGAGTCCCCGAGATTGCTGCTGAGTGCCTCAGCGATGGACTTGGCTACTGCTGAGGATTTTGCCCCCTTGGGTAGCTTTAACAGCAAGGACCCGTCGTGGGTCTCGCGCATGGTAACGCTTGCGCCTAGGTCCTGCGCGGTAATACCGCAGATGCGGACCGCAACCACCGTGTCCGAGACGCCCTTCCCCTCGCCTGGCTTGACCAGGGTGGCGTGCGGCTTCTTCGTGAAGCTGATTCGCTGTGTATGAGCTTTGGGGGCCAGCTGGCAGATCCCGGCTGTTGCGGCTTACTTCGGTCTCGGCGGTCTCTGTACGACCTTGGACCAGTTGTCAACGGCGTCCGTATCTATGGCGGTGTCCTCTTCCGTCTCAGTGAGTCCTGCTCGCTGTACTGTAGCGTCTCTAGGTTTACGGAGTGCTCTTTGCCTACTGGCCAGCGACTTTTTCACTCTCCCACTAGCTGGGGGTCAGGATGGTATCGGTGCTCATGTCCACTATGACTGGCCTCGTAAGTAGGCTCCTTTCAGCGTCATTGAGCTTCTTCGTCAGAGAGGACCCTGAGAGGGGGGAGGCGATCAGTTTCCCTTTCCTGCTAATCAACGTGGTGAGGAATTTCAGGGCGTCCTCGAATACGTTGACGATTTTGTTCGACCCGGTGGAAAGTTGTATGACGTTTGACAGCTTTGCCTCGTGGTGTGCTGACTTCAAGGATGATCTTACGTACGGGAGCCCGGCCTCCAACTCCTTTATTATGGGATCAACCTTGAAGGGAGGGTTCTCGCTCTTCCTCTTGAGCTGCATGTTGGCTTCCGTCAAAATCCCTGTCTTAAGGTATTTGGACGTCGCGAACGGTGGCCCCTGGTCCTCCATCTTTTCGCCCTGGTCCCAGTGGTCTGGTGATGACATGGGGTGTTCGGTGGTGCCGAGGGCTTGGGGGGGGGGGGTTAACACTTTTCTCGGACCCTCCCGAATCCGACGGGAATAGTCAGGCGGGGTTCTCCTTGGAAAGTCGCTGAGACGGTTGCCTATTTTCGGCGAGATCGGACCGCTGGTTAGGTCTTCAAGTCCTTTGAAAAGGGTTGTGGACCCCCGGACTATGAAGGAACTTGTAGGCGGAGTTATACAAAAACCTTTGGTGAAGGGACCGCGTCTCTTCACTAAAGGCGGCGGAGTTATACTTAACTGAAAAACCGAAGCGGGGGGGACTTTTAATATGTAGTGTGGGCTGATGTCCATTACGCACCGGTGTCGTTCGCGGTTTAATCAGTTAAGTATTCACAGAGATATGGGGGCTTTTCTGTTTGCCCGCACAAGCGGGTGCTAGGTGCGCTTTCCGTCGCCGGTGTCACTCGGCAAGTGCCGAGATTTCGGTATGGGTGGAATGCACGTGGCTCGGAAAGAACAACAAAATAAGGTTACTCACCAGATTCCGGCGGCCAGCAAAACCTTATGGCAGAGGTCACTAGGAGCCCTACAAGCGCTGTGTTTATCAAGCTGACTCGAAATCGACACCGACCTGTACCTAACCTGATCGCGAACTTTTTAGCGAGTTAATTCGATGAAAAAAACAAAACTAAACGACTTAATTCTAACCTTCAGGCCAAAACTCAAAACCTGGCACTGAAGGCGGACCTGAGTACGATCGCCGCGATAACTGGTATACGACCGTCGCGCTAACTAATACAATTTCATAATATTCATTTTAAATTGTTTAGATAACAGAAATAATAGGGGGAATTTTCTTTCTATTTTAATGTATAAAGGAGATGATTTTTTAAGAAGTATATTAGAGAACGAAAAACATACACGTAAAATATTTTGGCGTTCAAAATCAGATTATAGATATATACAATAATATAATATTGAATAACAAAAAAGCTAGTCAAGAAATAAATATAAACTTTGGCGGTCAGGAAGTACGAAATACTAAACACCCAAAATACCTAGGAGTGGTTCTAGATAGAACACTCACTTATATAGAACACCTAAACAGACTATCAGCAAAAGTCAACAGCCATCAGAGCATCATTTCAAAGCTATCTAGCTCAACACGGGGATCTGATGTGAATACGTTACGTATAAGCACGCTATCATTAGTGTATTATACAGCTGAGTATTGTGCCCCTGTCTGGCTTAACAGCGTCCACACAAAGAACGTAGACAAACACCTTAATGCGGCAATGCGCACAATTGGTGGGTTGAGAAAGTCTACACCACTAAAATGGTTACCAGTGCTTAGTAACATTGCTCTGCCTAAGTTAAGAAGAGAACATGCACTATTGCAAGAATGGAAAAAGTACGCTAATAACCCCCTCCTTCCCATACACACGGACCTGACTGCATTAGAAGGTGTTCAACGACTCAAGTCGCGTAAACCACCATGGAAAACAGCAAGGGATCTCACCAAAGATAAATTCAATATAAGTTCTAAAAGGGAAAACGATTGGACAATAGAAAATCCAGATAACCAAAAACTGGTGATTAACCCAACTATCAAACAACCGGGATTTGACCTCGAAAGAAGTACTTGGGTAAAACTAAACCGTATCAGAACTGGTCATGGTAGGAGTGGTCACATGATGTATAAATGGGGACTGCGTGACAATGAAACGTGTGACTGTGGGTATAAATCCCAGACGATCAATCACATCATCACTGAATGTCCAATCCGCGAATTTAAAGGCACCATAGAAGATATCCACCAGACGAAGGAAGAAGCGGTGGAATGGATGAAGAACTTGGATGTGAAGATTTAGCATGACCGTTACATTTACCAAATGGGGAATCTAACGCCAATTACCCAATAAATAATGCGCATGTACCATTTCGTTGATTTTATATTAATTCGATGTAGTTCTAATAGCATGTCGGCTAGATCGACACCACCCATAAACTTATTGTACTCTTTCACAACGTAAGGTCTTTGAACTTGTATACATTTTTTTTTTGCCATACACCATTTTTTACAAGTACCTAATGGTTCAACACTAGTATATGTCAATAAAAAATGAATCGACTTCCGGTCATGCCAGCGAACTAAAGCAACATCATTTTTTGTTTCTACTTTATAATCAAATGATCCTCGACCTTCTTTTTTTAATTCTCTTTCAGATTTAAATATACATTTCCCCATTCTATCTTGCCTGACAGTACCAATACAAAATATTTGTTTTTCTTTTAATGCTATAGTTAGTTGAAGTGACGAAAACCAACTATCGAAATAAATTTTAAAATTTTGTCCTTCTGGTAATTCAGGTCTGGTAATGCCATGACTATATCTCCAGAAAATCCTAAACCCTAATCTGAGCATGTACATTTTCGTTGGTAAATTTCAAAGTCATATATAATTCCCGATGCCCCAGCAGTAAAAACTTTGAATCCCCATTTTTGAGGTTTATTACGCATATATTGTTTTAAATGGGAACACCCTCTGAATGCTCAAGGTAAATTATTTTATAAACAACATTATCACTTATTATTCTATGATTACTACAGTTGTTATTTTTATTTAGTTATTTTTGCACTGGTCCAAAAGACAACGAAATTGATTTAGTTCCTCAAATGGAATCTTGTGGCTTATGGGCAGATATATCAGCATCCAAAAATATTGTTGCCCATCATTCTCAAAGCTTAATTTACAATGTTAATAATAATTCTGTAGAAGGGTTTAATAGCGTAGTAGCGAAATTTGTTGTTGGAAAAAGGGTAAATTTTTCTTTACGAGGTAAAAGTTTAAATTTTGGGTAAAAGATATTTATACATATCTAAATAATATCACATGAAATTAATTAGTATTTTAGGATCATACAGTGCAAGATGTAATGCTGCAGTGTCATCATTTAATATTGGTCCAAAATATTTAAATAGTTTTCATAAAAAAGTTACAAATGTTAGTCCTAGAATATACACTAAAAAATTTATAAGCAAGATTCATAAAAATCAGCATAGCAGAGTTGGTCGACGTTTAAATTTTAATAAATCCAGGTATAAATTATTTAATTTAACCAACTATATAGGTACCTAATAATATAGAGAGTAATAATAAATATAATACCCTGTAATACATAACATAACACACTATAATTAACAGTAGGTACGTCTAAAATACAATTTTAAAAATATACTCTTACGTTATTTAATAATAGAAAATTTGAGGAAAAACAAAAATTATTAGCGCGACGCCGCGACGGTCGTACACTGTACACACGTGCATTCCGCGACCGACGCTCCGAGGCCCGCCCCCAGTGGCAGCTTTCTTTAGTTCTGCCTGTAGGTAATATACAATCCGCCAATTTGTATTTTCTATCCGGACTAACCCCTAAAAAGTTCGCGTACAGGTCGGTGTCGGTTTCGAGTCGGCCTGATAAACACAGCCCCCGCAGGACTCGAGTGAACTTTTCGCCATAAGGTCTTGCTGGCCGCCGGAATTGGTGGGTAACCTCAATATTGTATTCGTTATCTCAGTGCCACGTGGAAACCACACGCACCGAAACACGGGACGCGCCGAGTGTCACCGGTGAAGGAAAGCGCACCGCGCACCCGCGTGTGCGGGCAAATAGAAGAGCCTCCATATCTCTGCTTATACTTGACCGATTAAACCGCGGACGACACCGGTGTGTAGTTCACACTAGAGATCAGCACGGGGCGGGCCAGCCCTACCCATACCGGGCTTGGTACGGGCAGGGCCATAATTTAAATATTACGGGTTGGTTATAGGTGGGATCGTAATATTATTCATTGGGCCGGGTCGGGTCCGGGTCGGTCAAAAATAAAACTTATTCATTTAATTCGTAACACTATGTGGTCTAGATTATCTAAATTAATAATAATAATTGTATTCCCAGACTGTATGATATTTATAAATAGATCACTGGTAAAAACCAATAATACTATATACTAATACTTATCGCTATTGTTGTGCGATTATGTTTTTCATTTAATCTTTATTATTTCATCGACTGGCAAGACATAACATTCAAATTCAATTAATACACAATTACACGCTGAACAGTGAACACGGTCCAGTCGAAAGTTGATACTTCACAGTTTTAATTTTATTATTGTGCGATTGTGTTTTACATTTAAATATTTAATCATTTTATTTTTTTTTTGTCGTCTGACAGGATATAACAATATTAAATTAACACACGTTGAACGGTGAACACTTGGACACTGGACAGGTCTCGCGGTCCGGTCTATAATGTCAGGTAAATAAATGTTTTTTATTAATTTATTATTATTAAAGCTTTTTACTTGGAGATGTACTAATTTATATTGTATAGGTATATTTCACTTAAGATTTTAATGATTAGGTGTAGACTGTATTGTAGGTACTAAAAACAAAAATATTATATTTGTACAATGTACGTAATATTATAAATATTATAAATCCAGCCTTATGAATTTAAAAATTGTAAATAATAATAATAGCATGTTTTAAGTCTTTAAGATAAAAAGTAATAGACAATATTATTATTATAAATATAATAGTTGCATAACAGTATTATAAATAATATATTATGCATTAAAACAATTTAATTGTAATAAATTCAGTCTTATGAACAAGTAATAACATATTATTTAAAATAATGAAAACAAAAATTAATAATTCTTACATAGTTAAATAACAGAATAATGTATGAAAACCATTTAAATTTTATAAATTCAGCCCTATGAAGCATTCAACCTAAAAATGTATTTTTAAATTGAATTTGTTTTTTTAGACATTGAATATGATGTAAATGCAAATGAAAGAGAAGATGGTGACTCTACGTCTACATTATCCTTTCAATATTCTGAACCATTAAAATCAAAAAAAAACATCCAGAGCAAAATTATTTCAGGTGAATGTATTTTAAGTAAAGTTGAAGGCAGAAGTGGTGTTTGGGAGTCGTTTGTAAAAGTTCTTTATAAAAATGAAATGGATACAGGTTTTGTAAGTTGTACAAAATGTAAAATACTTTTAAGTTATACTAAATCCAATGGAACATCACACTTAAAGAGGCATAAATGTGTATTAGTAAATAGATCTACATTAAGTATTGACAATTATTTTGGAAAAAAATTGAAAAAAAATATTCCTACACAAGTTGCGAATGAAATGGTAGAAAAGTGTGTGAAAATGTGTAGCTTGGATTTACGTTCTTTTGAGTTTGTGGATGGAAATGGTTTTAAAGAACTTGGTCAATATTTAGTTAATTTGGGTGCAAAGTATGGACATCTAGATATTGATAGTTTACTACCCCATCCAACAACAATTTCTTGAAATACCATTAAAACTGCAAATGAGTTGCGTGACAAATTAATGTTGAAGCTTATGCCATATTTTTATGAAAACCGTTGTAGTGCCACAACAGATATGTGGACGGATGATTATAAAAAACTATCTTACATTTCTATCACTATTCATTATATAAATGAAAACTGGGAACTTAATTTAAATGTTTTGCACGTTGGACAGTTCCCTTATGACCAAAAAAAAAACTGGAGATAATATACGAAATAATTTAAAACAATTTTTTAATCAGTGGTTAGATAATGAAGATACATGGGTAACTGATAAAGGTTCTAACATAATTAAAGCATTGGATAGAAACAACCGACTTAATAATTATGTTCATAAATTGTCATTTGTTTAATTCGAAGACATCATTCGTGTACATCACTCCGGTATTGCGATATTTACGGTTTCATTTTTATATAAAAATTAATTAAAAATCTAATAATAGGACTACCGACTTGAAACCTTCACTGTTTTATTGCAAATGTTTCTGACTAACATCCCTGCTAGTTTCGTGTAAAAATACGAAAAACCCTGTAGGCGCCGAGCTGACGGTGGGAGTATTTAAATGTGAACGCACTAACCAAGTTCTCAAAATCGACTTTGACGTTATTTATTAAATTAGACATGAACAACAACTTGTAGTTTTAACAACCCTTTGACCGATCGTTTTGAAACTTACACACATAGTATAAAGTACCCCGAGATACCATGCCTGTGATTTTGGTTAGCCTACTACAAATATCACGGAGACGGCGTTCTCATTGTGCATCGGTGGTCTACCGCTGTATTCACCCGGCAACAGCTAAACGCCCTTTGGAAAATCGTATAAAATCAACCCTTCGACCAATCGTTTTGAAACTTACACACATAGTATAAAGTACCCCGAGATACCATGCCTGTGATTTTGGTTAGCCTACTACAAATATCACGGAGACGGCGTTCTCATTGTGCATCGGTGGTCTACCGCTGTATTCATCCGGCAAAGTAAACTCCCTTCCAAAAATCGTATAAAATCAACCCTTTGACCGATCGTTTTGAAACTTACACACATAGTATAAAGTACCCCGAGCTACCATGTCTGCGATTTTGGTGAACCTACTACAAATATCACGGAGACGGCGTTCTCATTGTGCATTGTTGGTACAGTGATACGCGTACAGTATATTTTATGCTAAATTACGTATAATCGTAATATTTAGTAATTAAGATGAAATCTTTAGACTCACCCGGCACACTATATTAGACTCGCCCGGCTAAGTATATTAGACTCACCCGGTACACTATATTAGACTCACCCGGTTAAGTATATTAGACTCACTCGGCTAAGTATATTAGACTCACTCGGCACACTATATTAGACTCATCCGGTTAAGTATATAGACTCACTCGGCTAAGTATATTAGACTCACCCGGCACACTATATCCTGCACCAACATACCGTTTTCTGGAAAACTCGACTCCACCACCAAATTATGCAAATTGTTAGTATTCAAAATGCATTCCCCACAAAGCAGACAACCTAACGAAGCCAGTGATATGATTGGCCAATAGTGATAGTACAATATTTTGATTGTTTATGAATTGTGTCAACACTTCCTAGCCGAATGGTTTTCCTATTTATAGTATGCGCGCGTGGACGCGTGATCACGTACCGCTCGTCTCTCGTATCATCTTTTTTAGTCTTTTTTGTTTCGCATTTGCAGTCCTTCCATTATGGTTTTCAATAGAAGCAAGAAAATTGTAGCCGCGGCCAAAAATGGTTCACAGCTTTATGTAGGCATTGTGCCAACCACTTGCCATCGAAGGGACAATTTGTTGACATTCAATGAATGTAAGTAATATCTTCTATGGATACGATCATTTTTTGTAGCTGTAGGGTCGCAGGGGCGGACTGGGTAGGCGACTATTGCGGTAGAAACGATTCGATTTAAAATTCATTAAAAATCAAAATATTGTACTACGACTTAGCCAAGCACATCCCTGGCTTCGTTAGGATGTCCCCTTTTTGGGAAATGCATTTTGGATACTTACAATTTGCATAAAGTGTTGTAAAGGTTTTCCTATTTATAGTATGCGCGCGTGGACGCGTGATCACGTACCGCTCGTCTCTCGTATCATCTTTTTTAGTCTTTTTTGTTTCGCATTTGCAGTCCTTCCATTATGGTTTTCAATAGAAGCAAGAAAATTGTAGCCGCGGCCAAAAATGGTTCACAGCTTTATGTAGGCATTGTGCCAACCACTTGCCATCGAAGGGACAATTTGTTGACATTCAATGAATGTAAGTAATATCTTCTATGGATACGATCATTTTTTGTAGCTGTAGGGTCGCAGGGGCGGACTGGGTAGGCGACTATTGCGGTAGAAACGATTCGATTTAAAATTCATTAAAAATCAAAATATTGTACTACGACTTAGCCAAGCACATCCCTGGCTTCGTTAGGATGTCCCCTTTTTGGGAAATGCATTTTGGATACTTACAATTTGCATAAAGTGTTGTTGGAGTCCAAACTGTTTGGTGGTATTTAAATTGATGTTTTTATTTTTACAGTTGGTATTGTTCCGCCTGACACCACAAATTATGATGATTCCGATCGGACATCAAGAACTATATATTTTTTAAACATTATGTGCCCATTCTGCCAACAACAATTTATTTTTGAAATGACACTTATAACACATATAAACACTGCACATTTTCCAAGGCTAATAAAAAGGCCTTATGTAGCGAATAAAGTAAAACTGTTATATTCCTACGTCACTATCTTAACTTTATTGGTATTTGTTATTAATTTATCTTAATAATTTATAGGACCTAATAGCAAAAATAGCTATGGCCATTAAGAGTTTAAAAAATACAAATATAGAGGCCTTATATTATTATTTGAAAAGTTTCGATTGTAGATTCACAAATTTGGAACATCTGAACTACATTTTATTGAACCAAAGGGACGCCATTTTATCTGAAATGAACAATAATTTTAAAGTATGTAAAAAGTAAAAAAATAGCAATACAACAATAATAATAATATACAAATTATATTTACAGAACTTATCACGTTACACAGATGTAAGCAATTTAATTTCTTATATAGAGTCCAAAAATGAGGTGGACACTATTGTAGATAATGACTCAGAAAGCATCACAATCCTCGTAAAAAATTATGTTCAGTCTTCATTCTCTAAAAAAATTGGAAAAAAAAAATTAATAAATTAGTCAAAGATTCCATTAAATTATGTCATACCAAATCAATTCAATATTATTTCAAATTTTTAAAATGTTCAAACAATTTTCCGGCAAACTTACATAATCAATTAAAAAACAATCAATTTTTAAATTTTTTTCAAACTCCATCAAACAACAACGCACAAAATTTCATTTTTTCTTCAATAGAGTCAACAACCGTATCCGATTTAGATTTAAAGATAACCACATTATTTCATTATAACTCCGTTCCATCTACTGATGAGTAAGTATAAAAATATTAATTATATTAATATAATTATATATTAACATATATATTTTTATTATTATACAGTGATCTTTTCAAACAAATTATTGAAAGCAAATCTAAATTAATAAAATTATCTATCCTTAAAAATTATATACATATATTTATCATTCAAACACAAATATTCATAAGGGATGATAATTTTTTAATTAATATGAAAGAATTATTAAATAACAATGTTTTAAAATCTCTTGATTTTGAATTTATGAAGTTTATTAATGTAATGGATAAATGGTGGCATCATTATGCAACCATTAATGATCACCAAACACCTGTATTGTAAGTATGACGTATATTTTAAAACAATAATTAATTAAAATATTAAATTTCAAATAGTAAAAAATAAAAAAAATTAATAATCAACGTAAAATGTATAATTTAACAGATATCCAGATATTAAAGATTACCAATCATTTGATGTGTTAATTGACGATGATTCTGTAATCGAATACAGTATACCTATTTCAAGAGGAGAAAATTGAATTGTATGTAGTTTGTGCATTATATACGTATAATGCACATTCTACTGTCTCACAACAGTAGGGGAACAGGGGGCTAAGTGTTACACGGGGCAATGTGTTACAATAGCCGTTACTTTTTGTACGATGTTGGTAACACTGTAATTTTTTGACCAAACTATCGGCTTCCATGATGGTCAATTAGATATTGATAAGCCAACTCGAACACAAATAAATAGAAACAGTTATTACACAAAACATGAATTTTGATTAAAAAAAAAATAATTTTACGTCGAAGACTTGTTAACTAATTCCCGTCAAATTGTCACATAAGGTAAGTTTTTTTAATTAATTTTCTTACACAATGTCTACTAAATGAAATTATGTTGAAATTTCTTTTGTATGTAAAATATTCAATGTATTAAAACTAAAACAACTTAAAATGGCCGAACGGGGCCAATTGTTACGGGGTAAACTGTTATACAATTTGATGTAACAGTTAACCCCGACCACAGGTTTAATCATAAAACCGTTTACCTACCTATCTTGGTGCCTATTTAATATTTTGTTTTATATTTATAGGTGATTAATATGGTAAGAAATTACAAAAGGAAAACTAGTTTTGGTACAACACCACAAGTTATCTATGATAAAGCGGTCTAAGAAGTAATTCATGGTAAAATGAGCCTCCGTGATGCCGCTAAAAAACATAATGTAAATGTCATGACATTACAACGTTATAAAAAAAAAATAACAGATCCTAGTATGTTCATTATATTATATTAATTTTTTTTTTTATTTTTCATTTAACTAGAGGTAGTTATTTGGTATATTTTTTTTATATTTAAAACTACCTGCTACAATTGGCTGGACAAAAAAAAACAGTATTTTCGACAGAACAAGAAGTAGAATTATCGGCGTATGTGAAACAGTCGTCTCGAATATATTTTGGGCTTACTGGTTGTGATCTAAGAAATTTAGCTTTTCAATATGGACAGGTAAATAATTACAAAATGCCTAGTAATTGGTACGATAATCTTTGTGCTGGTGAAGATTGGTTGTATTCATTTTTGAAAAGAAATAATGATTTATCAGTGAGGACACCTCAAGCTACAAGTCTAAGCAGAGCCACAAGCTTTAACAAACATAATGTTAAACAGTTTTTTGATAACTTATGTTCATTATATGATCGTTTTAAGTTTGAACAACATAATATATATAATATTGACGAGACAGGAGTTACAACTGTACACAGGCCAGCTAAAGTTATAGCTGTCAAAGGGACAAAACAAGTGGGTTCAATAACATCAGGGGAAAGAGGCACACTAGTAACGGTAGCTTTAGCTGTAAGTGCCATAGGAAACACAGTGCCCCCAATGTTAATTTTCCCTAGAAAGAAAATGAAACCATGGTTTTTAACAAATGCCCCAGTTGGATCTATAGGTAGTGCAAACCAATCAGGGTGGATGACTGGTGATGATTTTTTAATCTTCATCAAACATTTTGCCAAAAATGTAAAACCATCTATTGAGAAACCAGTTCTTTTACTCTTGGATAACCACGATTCTCATTTAAACATTGAAGTGCTAAATTTTTGTAAATCCAATGGTATTGTATTATTATCCTTCCCTCCTCATTGCTCCCATAAGCTGCAACCATTGGATCGATCTGTCTTTAGGTCATTTAAAACGTTTACTCATAAGTTCAGTGATTCTTGGATGCGCACTAACCATGGGAGACCAATGACTATTTACGATATACCATTTATTGTCAAACAGGCATTACCAATGGCTGCTACAATGTCCAACATTCAATCTGGGTTTAAAGTATCAGGAATATGGCCTTACAATCCAGATATATTTACTGAGGAAGAGTTCATGCCGAGCTATGTAATTGATCGACCACAGGAAATGAATGACGGTTCACAAGATGTTTCTTATGATGAAACTAATAATATAAACATTGAAAATAATGCAGTCGATCGACCACAAGAAGTGAATGACGGTTTACAAGATGTTTCTTATGATGTAACTAATAATAATAAAACTAATGAAAATAATAACAATAATATTGATCAGCTAATTGAACCTCCTACCACTTCAGAATTGGTTCAGAATAAAATATCTGACAATCATGTGTCACCTGAACTAATTCGACCATTTCCAAAAGCTGGTGCTCGTAAAATGGTTGGTGAACGTCAAGTGAGAAAAAGAAAATCTACTATTTTAACAGATACTCCTGAAAAGGAAAAAATTCAAAATGAGCATAATATAAGACAAGAAAAGAAAAACAAAATGGCAATAAAATATCCAAAAAAAGTAAAAGCATGTAAAAAACTGAAACTTGTTAAGTCACACACTACAGTAGATGCAGAAGATGAAGAAATGGAAACATTTTGTCTGATGTGTAGTGGGCCATATTCACAGTCGAGAAAGTCAGAAAAAGATTGGGTACAATGTTTACAATGCAAGCTCTGGGCTCATGTAACTTGCACGACCAAAAAAAATCTTGACACATTTACTTGTGCCATGTGTTCAATGGACTAATTTTTTTTTACAATAATTTAAATGGTGTCAATTAATTATTTTTAATAACCAAAGAAGGTGTGTCTAATGGTCTGATTTTATTTTTAATAATTATGAATATTTAAACTAGTATGTTTTATTTACCAAAGAAAGTTTTTCTTATGGACTGATTATGTTTTTAATTAATTATTTACCTAATTTAATAATTAAGTTTACCTAAGAGTTAATGTGATATAAATTCTAGTATCTAGTTATTGTTATTATATTTATTTCTGTTTAGGTTGTTTATGTTAAACTTTCAATTTTCTAAAAAAAAGTTGACTCGTGTTAAATAATTTATTTGCCTAAGCCAGGTAGTTTGAAAAATCTATTTTGGAATAAAGGTATATTTTAAAATATATATTATATTCATGTATATTTACAATGTTAATAATATTTGTAAGCACAGAAAATGTATTTGATTAAAAAAAAATGTCTGATAATTATGAATATTTGAACTAATATGTTTTATTTGCCAAAGAAAGTGTTTCTAATGGACTGATTATGTTTTTAATTAATTATTTACCTAATTTAATAATTAAGTTTACCTAAGAGTTAATGTGATATAAATTCTAGTATCTAGTTATTGTTATTATATTTATTTCTGTTTAGGTTGTTTATGTTAAACTTTCAATTTTCTAAAAAAAAGTTGACTCGTGTTAAATAATTTATTTGCCTAAGCCAGGTAGTTTGAAAAATCTATTTTGAAATAAAGGTAGGTATATTTTAAAATATATATTATATTCATGTATATTTACAATGTTAATAATATTTTTAATGCACAGAAAATGTATTTGATTAAAACAAAATGTTTTAATTTACAATAGTTTGTCATCGTTCTATTTAGTAGTTATTATAAATTATTTGTATCAATTTACCCCGGGTGCTGTAACACATCGCCCCACCATGGGGTAATGTGTTACATTATTTTTTTTTTTTTAAAGAATTTTTTCATATATAAAAAATATTTTCTAAGTTTTCAATGTCCGGTGACTTTAATCATTATACATATATAATATATATAACTGAAACAGAAAAAAAAGTGACATTTTTTTGAACTGGTTCCGAGTAAAATCAATAATGACCAAAAGTGTATCATTTAGCCCCCTGTTCCCCTACAATACGGTACTTGTTAATACTTTTACGCTATGTCCTAACTGAATCCGTCTTGACAGCACTTTTATAACACTTTTTTTTTTCATTTTAGCTTGGTAACATTTTTAATCATATCAAAATAATAATGGCGGTGTTGAATATACATTTCATCGCATCAAAAACATCACTTAAAATAATATTAAATAAATTAAACGAAAAACAGTTAGTCCAAAGCAATCAAATAAATAATAAAACAATATATTACATAGATGATCTTCAAAAATAACTATTTATAAAAATACAAATAAAAATTCAACGGCAAGCAAAATTCTTAATATAACCGATGTAACATATATTGGGATTTGGGACTGCTTTGTTTCATGGAGTAAGTGGCAATAATCACGATTCACAAATTCAAATAATTTATTTAATTGTGTTTTGTCATCTGTTTCAGCTTCCAACAAAAGTCTTTTGTAAATTACATGAAATAAAGACATCATGCGATAAAAATTATATTATTAAAAAATTTATAAAAAATATCTGTTTATCAAAAAATTAATTAACAACATAACAATAACACTTACAACGACTCCAGAACAAATACACATTGACTACACTAACCATTTACACAGTTACAAACAACTATTGCAGAAAAAATTACAAACATTAATTACTAAAAAAAATGACTCAACCTTAACAATTGACGAACTTACTGACCTAATATTACAACCCAACAACCAACAAATACAAACAGTAACATTCAACATAACATACAGACATATAACTTAGAAAATGTAAAAAGCAAAACAACAGACTTTTACTCGACCGACACTCAATTAAGGAGTTATATAAAAAAACATTATGATTTCGGCATTTTACTTTTAATACACTTCACTGTACACTCGCGAACGACGAATAGGTACTAAACGATATTATACTGAAATACCTACTAATAACCTGGAAGGCTGGAAATAATAATCTATATAGCGTGTGACTTGTGTAAAATATTATTTAATAAAATATAAATTTGACATAATATATACAGCCCGTGTAAAATAAAAAAAAAATGTTAGTCAATTGACGGAATTTGATTAAAAATACTAGAAAATGAACTAAAAAAGCATAATATGACCTAAAAATGCGAAAAAATGACCTATAAAATTAAAAACGTCAAAAAATGCAAAAATATGCAAAATAAAAGTTTCATAGATGGATTCGTTATTACATAATTCAAATTATGTACTCACAAAGCTATGTTTTACAATCACCAACAAAAAATGCACTTTCCTATGAATTCACAGTCCTAGTCATAATGTATTTTTAAAAAAAAAATGCTTATAGTTAAATTATTGAAATTGGTTATGTACGATTGGGCATTGTGTGAGCAACTGACTGAGGATTTTTTATTCCATGGTATGTACCGAGGTGTATTATTAAATAAGCCCGACTCTTGAATTCAAGCCTGCATAAATTGCACATACTATTAAAAGCCATGTGTTAATAAAAAGTAATAAGTGCATGCAATAATGGATGGTGGTTAAATATGATTTGTTTTTACAAATATGTAATATTTAATGTAAAAAGAGCCCAGTTCATTTAATAAATTAGAATAAAATCAAATTGATTTATATAGATTAAAAACAATGACTGAGGGGCAACAAATGATGTTTTTAGGAGTATTAGTTGGTATGCCAGAAATTATCATGATAAAAAGTAAAATGTATAAACAGCAGTGTTACCTGATTTGGGGTTAGGATTTATCACAGTTTTCAGTAGAAGTGGTATATTATATATATATATATAGTAAAAATATGGTCATAAATGTATTTAAAACAATGTTATAAGAAAGTTAAAATGTTAATTGTTAATAAAATCATGATATTGAATATTGATACAAAAAAAAAAAAAAAATTAAAGTAATAATACCTTTTTTATAGAAAATGCCTTGGCCTTTATTCTCACAGGAGACACAAGCACAATATCTATTGTTTTCACCAAAGAAGTGATATCCGTAATTTACAGTGATTTCATCACCAGGAAGTATACACTTGATCGCAGATATGTTGACGTACGATGGTTGGCCAATAGGAGAGAATATTGCGTTAGATTCGCAGTCGTGGTTTACATATGCTGCAGGACCAAGGTACACATGCTGTTTTCCTGATTTACTACGATGAAATATTGAAAAGTCATTTTCACCATCTCTAATATCTGTGTTGGCAATATAAAACGATTGCCCTCCTAAATCAGTAATAGTTTGACTTTTTTTTATGAGTACATTTGCAACCACCTTAGCCCCATAACCTTTTTCGTTTGTAAAACGATTGCAAGGTTCATATCTGAAATTCAATATATTACCATAAACACATATCGCTCAAATATTTCAAAACAATTTATAACAAGAAATAGCATACCTAAACAAAGCATTTTTGTCTATGGAACTTTCATAAAGATTTTTCTGAAATCTCCATATCCTTTGTTCAACACGCGTCAACTGCAGTTTATATTGTGGTGTCTTTGTTTTGTGGGAACAAAATCCTAATATTGGATCAACAAATTCTTTTGTGTAAATGTCATCTGCCATGCATAAGACAATTGCCAGCAGGCTCGTTAATTATATTAGTCGAACATTATTTTAGTCGTTTAATAATATAATATGTCAAAAACTTAATATAATATGAAAAAATCAATACAATAATATAAAAAAAATAATTGTATAAAATAATGTAAAAAATTAGTATAATAATATAGGTAATGTGTTAATACATTTTGTCATAAATAATATAATATAATAGGTACTAATTATTTAGCACTATGTGTCGCTCCTAATCGTTTGTTCTGTTCAACGCAATATGATAAATTGTGTGGCATTTTTTGTGGTTTCAATATTGTATTTTCAGAATTAAATGGTTTTGGGGTATGTGGCAGAACACTAGAATTAGGTTGGCTCCCATAGCTGTGTTCTGGAATGCGTTTCCACTTCCTGCAGCTAAATTTTTTCTTCCCTTAATTTCAGTTGTACGTCTGGATCTAGCTGTGGGTTGTGTACCAATGCGCTTGTTTCCAATCAATTTAAGTTTCTTGGAAGTTGGATCAAGACCAGAGTATTTACCAAATGTCATCATAGCTGAAAGAAGACTAGCATGTGTCTTTACATTCTTATTAAATGAATTACTCATTGCTTTAATTCCAGGTGTAAAGTAAGTTTCATCTGATTTTATTACATCTCTCATTTTTTGTACCATCTCATCAAACATTTGCAGACCATTACTACTAGCAGTTTCACTTTCATTGTTTTCCATGTTGTCATTTTCTTCCATTGTTACCTCATTGGCTATTGTATCTTGAACACAATTTAAACTAATATTTTGTTTTATTTCGTTTTCAGTATTTACTGATATGGATTGGGGTTGCTTTAGAATTGAACCATACCACCCATTTTCAATTTCTGAGCTTCCAGTGGCAATTATATGTAATGTTTTTCTGGTTTCTTCATTAGTTGGTAAACAAAGCGTAAGAACATCATTTAAGCTTGATGCAACAAATATCTGGTGTTTGCAAGGTTTACCAGTACAACCTTCTGGACATGAACAAATCCCTAAATCCAGGTCTACATGGTAAAGTGTATTCTTATGATTATTTTTAACTTCATATATTGATTCTAAATCTTTAAATTCTAAATGCTCTTTTTGTGATTCAGTTAATATAAATTTTTTTTTTAAATATTGTGCAGGGCGATTAGCTGCAATATCTAACAACTTCATTTCATAAAATGCATCAAGATCATTAACGATAAAAAAAAATAACTGTACTGGAGAATATGCCTTTGTTCTGTCAAGTATTGTATCTTTTACAATCTTAACTCCTGCTTCACAGATGTTATTTGTGTTTTGTCCACGTGTAATCAATGACTGTCTTAAGCAAAGTGCCCATTCATGACGTCGCTGAAATAAACCTACTACATAACTCTCAAACCTAGAATATTGTTTTGTCAAGTCATCGTTCATAATTTCTTGGTAAAATATTTCTAATTCTTCAAAAGTTTTTGAATACAACATTTTTTTAATTTTGTTATAAAGAATTTGACGATGCTGTAATATTATTCCATGATGAGAGTCCCATAAGTACCGCCAAGCTGCCTGTAATTGGAGAAGATGTTTAAATTAATATTTTAGAATTAAAGTTCTTAGATCTTTGACTTTGAGAATGGTCGAGGCGAATGGTATGCATAAGAAAAAACTAAAAATAATCATTGTTATGTTATATTATATTTTATATCCCTATCTGTAATACGTGAAATATGCACAATAGCAGAGTTGATTGAGGAAAAGCTTCACGTAGTGCATTTCTCTCTGCAGCTGAATCATCAGACATAAAAATTTTCGGTCCATTTATTCCCCTTCCACCTAATGCATGTTGTGGGAGCATCTTTTTCCATAATTCCAATCCTAATGAAATAATCTTTGATGATTCACTGGTCAATATTAATATACAAATTAAAAGTCCACCAGCACAACTATTTGTATAAATTAGGAAAACTTTGCACCCATATCGATCAACATTTCCAGAAGCATCAATAAATAATATTTCTCCACTTTCATGTACACCGGTACTTATTCGTTTCATGAGTGGACTTGCGATAACAATAGCAAAATTTCCATCCTCAAGGGTCTCCATCAGAGCACAAGTAGAACTACATTCATCATTATATTGATTTACTGCATTTCTCAGCGATTCCATCATTGGTTCACCATGTGATGCACCAAAATGTTGATTAAAAGTCTTATAATATAGATTATAAACCCATTCTGGATTTGGAAGTTCTCCACGGTCACCAGCATAAACATAATAATTATTTCCTTTTTCAATACGTAATTGTGTTTTGAAAGAAAATAGAGCTTTTGCCGGTGTTTTACCCTCTTCAAAGAATTTTAAAAATGTAGCTTTTACTTCTTCTGATGGTTTTCTGTATTTCAAAACATCAGCTCTTATAATTTCATGGTTATGTATGAATTTAAAATCAACAATTGCTTTGGTATTTTCAACTACCATATTTTCATTATCTTCTCCACTTTAAAATAAAAAAACCATTAACCATAAATATTTGAAAATATTGCACCCTTAGAACAAGCCCACCACAAATTAATATTTATCTATGTTGCTCTAATGTTACGACGTATGATATAATACATAAATTAATAATTTTGTTTTACTTACAGATCATATACTTTTTTCATTTCATGTTCAACAATTTGTATGCAAATAGTAGATTTACAATTAAAATGTTTAGAACAGGGAGTTGCAGTTTTCTTTGGCCTTGTGTTATGATGACAACGATACCTTTTCTAAAAAAGTTATACAAATATTGTTATGTAATTAGCTTTAGATTTTATAATTTATAAATAAAAATAATGTAAAATAATAAATATTTCTAAACAACTAAGAGTTAGGTACCGTGTGACATAGTAATGATGAATTACCTTAAACAGAACACTTGGTAATTCAGATTTTCTTACATTTGTCACTAAATAAGTTGTTTTGCTTTTTTGATTAAATTTCAATATCCATGATGAAATTTCATCATACTTAAAATTATATATTTCAAATCTAACAATAAATTGCCCATTTTCTAAAAACTTAGTATCTTCAACATGATAATTATAACCTTCAGGTAATATGCTCTGTAAATCAAAACTAATTTTATTAATTTCCTTGATAAAAGTCTTTGATCATATGTGTATGGAATGTTAAAAAATTTTAAACGTGGGCATTTCTAATTAAACACTGAGTAAATTAGATACCTGTAAATACTCATTATTTTGGAATGACTGGGTGATGGTATTTTTATCCGGAATTGTTGTTTTTACCTGTATTATAATAATTATTTTTTTGTATAAAAGTTATTAAACAGCTATAATTATATTTAATAATTTGTAAGTACTTCTATATTAAAATGTTCTGATCCTTCATTGTTATGAATCGTCCTTAAATGTCTCAACATATCTTTTTTCATGCCAAAATATTTTTCACATAACTCACACTTGACATTTTTCTTTTGGCTTATGCTATCATCGACTATGTCATGCTTTTCTTTTAAATGTCTTTTTAAAGTATATTTATACTTGTACATTGTTTTACAAATAGTACATTTTTTTTTTTTTTTTTTTTTTTTTTTTTTTTTTTTTTTTTTTTCTTAACAAGATATATACAATCTGTACCCTTGGGCACAATAAGAATATGTGATATAATATTTTTTTTTTAACATGAAAACATGAGGGAAGAAGCCATCCAGTGAAAGCACTACCTAATTGTTTATTTATATATATATTTTTTTTTATATATTATTTGGATTACTCGTTTAGTAAATCACGACACCAATTTCTTTTTAGTCGTCGTGTGGGGTTGCCTGGAATTGTGCGAGAAGCTAAATTAGATATAAGGGGATTAGGATGATATGGAAGTCTGTTATGGAATCTTTTGTAATATGTTATTGCTTCATCGTGAACTGTTTTTATGTTTAGATCTGTGTGGAGAGAGAAGTTGGAGACATAAGGTGGGGCATTAGTGATTAATCTTAAAATTTTATTTTGAACGGTTTGGATTTTATTTACATTAGTTACTTTTGCATTGCCCCATAGTTGTAGGCCATAAGTCCACATGGGCTTGATTAATGATTTATATATGAGAAGTTTGGTGTTTAGTTTAGTGTGCTTGTTAGATATTAGTGGTTTAACTGAGCGTAGTCGTTCGTTTAAGGCGAGTTTTTTAGTTTTGATATGAAGTCCCCAGGTAAGGCGAAGGTCGAAGGTTAGGCCTAAATACTTAACCGATTGGGATGACGGGATTGGTATGTTATTTAGAAAGACTTCTGGGCAGGGAGGGAGACGAAGAGTGAATGTAGTTTGTATGGATTTTGATTGGTTGACTTGAACTCGCCATTTATCATACCAGACAGACATTAGGTCAAGGTGGTTTTGAAGGTTTAAAGAAGCAATGTGAGGGTCTTCATGTACTGATATTATTGCCTTATCATCCGCAAATTCAGCTACAGATGTTGTTGGAGAGGTAGGTTGGTCTGCTGCATATACATTGTATAGTATAGGTGAAAGAATGCCACCTTGAGGGACTCCTGCGTTAATTTTTTCTATATTTGAAAAGGAAGAGCCAAACTTGACTTGGAAGTAACGATCCGTAAGGTATGATTTAATGAGTAAGAAATATGTTGAGGGAAGAAAAGCTTTTAGTTTAAATAGTAGCCCTTCATGCCATACCCTGTCAAAGGCTTGTGAGACATCAAGGAACACGCACGAGCAATATTTTAAATAGTACATTTAAAAATCTGAAATGCAAGTGATCAAACATTTTATCCATTGAATATGTGTCAAGCAGACACTTTGAAATTTAAATAGAAGTGTTTCATACACAAATTTGATTTATACATTTTAACCAGGTTACTATTGTCCAACAATCCATTATTTAACACAACAACACCAATTGTTTTTGACTAATTTATTTATGTACACAGAATAGGAAAGAAAAGAAATAATAGGTAAAATAAATTAATAATTTACAACACGTTCATTGAAATAATCAAATAACAGTATAACATATATTAGTACAAATACCTACAAAATAGGCATATATAAATTTTACTTGGTACATAATATACAAATTACAAGTTTACAAATATAATTTATTTTGTACATAGGATATGATATAATCAATCACATTAACATACAAATTAGGGAACAGATTAGTCCAATCAAATTAAAATACAATATACAATTCATGATTAACATAAACATAAAATGGTAAGATTATAATATCACCATGGTTTATTATATTTTATCTAACGTAGTTGATTATATGTATAAAATATATAATATGTAAATATATATATATATATAAAAAAAAAATGTTTTTCTTAATCACATTACATAGTTTTAGAATTGGTTATGTATATTTGGAACTAGATAACAATGGAAAGTCACATCATCTTGGTATTGTCTGTTAAATGAAAATAAAATAAATATTTTAGACATGTTTACACAGAGAATATAATTTGTAAATTTAGTAGAAATAAGAACAGTGGCGGTTTTTAGTGAGTGCTCCCCCCTTGGATTTTTTTTGCATGTCCTTTTAGATTCTGAGCGGAGCGATGAATGTATTGGTTTTACAATGATGTGTGTTTTTTTTTTATTTTTTTTTTATTTTTGTGTCTGTCATCACGTTTTAGGACAGAAAAATGCTTCGATTTTCTTCAATAGTACCTTTTCTGATAGGAAAGTGAATCTAGTTGGTACTTTGGGGGGTCAAAAGTCAAAATTTCCCAGTAGTTTTCATGAGCGCCTGGAAAAACAAATGAAAAATTATGGGAAAAACGGGAATTTTTACGGAAAACCAATTTTCGACAAAATCGATTTTGGTTTTTGGTATAACTCTAAAAGAAATGACCGTAGAGACATGAAATTTTGACCGAATGTTTATATAAGCATTTTCTACACACCATATCATTTTCAAAATATTCTGACTTATTTTGAGCTGTTAACGGACATTTTCAGTTTCCAATTTTTTTAGTTTTTTTTTCTATAAATGTCAATAAAATTTTATTTGTTGGGTAAAAAATCTTGAAAATTTAATAGTAGGCTTCTAATATATAGTTTCAAAGGCAGATGAAAAATATTAAAAATCCGTAGTCACAATTTTTTTTTATAGGTAATCAAAGTTCAAATTTTGACAAAATACGTAAAAATGACGAAAATGTGCAATTTATTTTGAGTTAGAAATTCATAAAAATTTTTCTTTTTAAATCTAAGATTTGAAAATGTAATACAAGATTCCTCATAAGTTTGCCTAATTTTATCAATAAAAAAAAGTTTATAAGCAAGTCATAATAAATTTTTATGAGCATTTTAAGTTCAAATTTGTACAAGATTCGATATTCACTCGATTTCTCATGTAGCGATTTTCTTATTTTGTTGCAATTCAAAAACAAATAACTGTAGATGCATGAAAATTTCACTGAATGTTTATATAAGCTATTTCTATACACCATTCAATTTTGAAAATATTTTGACTATTTTTCAGCTTTTTACGGACGATTTCAGTTTTCAAATTTTTTAGTTTTTTTTTCTATTAATATCAATAAAATTTTATTTGTTGGGCCAAAAATAATGAAAATTTAATACAAGGCTCCTGATATATTATTCCAATAGCAATTGAAAAATATTAAAAATACATAGGCAAACATTTTTTTTTTAATCATTTAAAGTTCAAATTTGGACGAAATCACATATTAAAATCAATTTTAACGAGTAAAAGTATATATTATAATATTTTTATAGCATCACTGATAATTTTAAGTTAATAATTAAATAATATGAATAATATTAATTCAACTTAGCAGCTACCGTATAATAACAATATCAATATAATTTAAAATATCCTAGACTGACATACCGTCTCCGCTCAGAATCGTTTTTCTTATACAATGATATTATATCATTGAATTCAAATTTAATACCATCCATTATAGTACAGTGATCTACTTGTAGCCTACTGTACAGCTACTTGACCACCTTTTTTTTAATTGAAATTACACTGAATGCTTTAATTGCTTTAATTATGGGGGGAGGCCCAACAATTGAAAATAGCCCCCCTTGATGTTTTATCAAAACCGCTACGGAATAAGAAAATATCTTACATTGCTTTACATTGTGGAACATGACAGTATTTATGTTTTTTTCTTGGCTTTGGTATTATGGCACAATAAGAGTGATCCATATTATAATATTAATAATTAATATGAAATAGCAGCTTTTAACTACTAAAGTGCCGATTTCACGAACGAAGTTAATCACTCGATTTCGATTCTGACATATAGCAAACAGTCGAATCAAACAACAAACGTATCAGATCTCCGAATGAAATCTCACCTGTCTAAAGCCGGTTCAAATATAGTAATTTCACCAAATCGATTTTCCCTGATCGCACCCAATATTGAAGATGACCCAATGGACAACACAAGTACACAACTGAGCAAATTTCGGGAATAACTTTTGTCTTTTAAAAAAAAAAAAAGTTAATCAATAATCACGGTATTTTGTATTCATAGACCTATTCAGTTTTCATATCGGCCCCGTTACAACGTTTCATGCCGCCGCCACCAGATGTCAGCCGCTTCGCTTTCTATCGCGAATACGGTCCGATTGTGTAACGGTTCAGTAGTTCATATTTTCACCACACGCGTAAAGCGCTAGTAGTAAGTAGAGCTATATTTTACTTATAATATTGTAGGTATCCTACATGATAGAATTTAATGAATTTATGATCATACATTTTAAATCTGAATAGATATAATATAAATTAATAATACATATAAATTAAATAATAATACAAGTAGAGGTAGACAGTGGTTCATTTATACTTATTATTACTGGATGGACTATACTACAACAGATTAAATTACAATTAATAATATACCTATAATATTATATTGTCTTACATTTACTCCATTCGTTTCATTTAAACCGTGGTTCAGAACACTGACAACATGATACAGCTTGTAGCCGTGATCACCGTAAACGGCGTAAACCGTAAACCCCATGTTCACAAACTTATCTCAGACATCGCCCATTTAATAAAACAATTGTCCAGAACCCCCCAAAAATGTCAAACTTATATATAAAATAATATTAATACAAATATAATGCAAACTACGACTGCAACAGAACAATACAATTTCAAAAATTAAGATGAAAACGAAATGCGTTGGTCTTTATACATACATTTATATTCCAAAACATGCAGGCTATGAATTATGACAGACATAAACTGGCAGGCAATACGATTTCGCAGAGAATTATTCCGCCGAGAGATTCGTAGTCGGTTCTCTCTCGTACTACACTTGTACACTTAATTATTTATTGACGTGCTTCGACGTTTCGTTGTTGAGCTAGAGTGACGAGGAGATTGCACTTAGAAAAGAATAAGTATATATTCACTGTATTAATGTTTATTATGTTTAACAAAATTACGGACTATAACAGTTTACAATTGTAGAAATTTGTGGGCAGAGGTTACGCTCGGTACCCGAGAACTATGTGCAGTTAAGCTAAAGTAAAATAATTCTAATTCTATGTTCTAATTTAGCACTCTTATATACTTCACTAAAATACATGCATAGGAGTTGTTTACGCCGAATATCCATGAATAAGCAATAGTTACAAAAACATTTATAATTAATGTAATATTTCATATTACATTTTTCTTAGTATCCATGAATACGCATTTTCTAACAAAGAAAGGCTAAAGGACAAAACAATATGCATAAATATCTAATACTAGGAAACGTCAAACTATACGAGTAGGCATGATTTACTACATCGGCCAACGTTTTTTTTTTAAAATTCGCCCAACCCACAAAACCGCAATAACCGTCTATTTCCATAACTTAACTTACTTAACGTAACTCAACATTATAGTATCAATAAAATAATAAAAAAAAATAATAATAAACATAATACTCACAACAACAGCCATTGTAGCAGATCCGAACGAATGAGCGGCGAAAAAGTAAATGAAGTCTGGCACCAAGTTCAAATATCGGCCGATAAACAACGACTCACCCGGCAGTGTTACCTCTTAATAAATAAAATTTATATAAAAAACCCTGTAAGCGCCGAGCTGACGGCGGGAGTATTTAAATGTGAACGCACTAACCAAGTTCTCAAAATCGACTTTGCAAGTTCAAGTGTGATCACTTAGATACTTGGAAATCGGACTAAACATGTTAAATAAAACACAATTGTACATAGGTACAAAACCCGTAAGATCATTATTTAGCGAGATATGAGGGTGTAATTGAAGACCACGGAGCAACAACAAGACATCTCCATTTTTTTTGCAAAATCGTTTTTTCAGCATTTATTATTACAAAAATTTTTTTACGTAATTAGGTGCAACAATCAGATAAATCCGATCATTAAATACAGAGTTGTCGTATTAATGGAGATGTCTGGTTTTTATTACGGTGCAACAACCAGACATTTCCGGAGATATCTTGTTGTTGCACCGTATAATGGTACCACTGTATAAAAATGTGTTTATCAATTTTTTCCATATCAAACTTATATGATAATATACGAGCGTCTAGAGACAGCACAAGAGCAAATATCTTATCAATTATCATATCGTATTTCTTATTTTCTTATCAATTATCATAATATTATAATCGTCATAAAACTACCATAATAATTTTAAGTTTAAAATTTTAATTTTCTGTGGTTAAATGTGGTTTAATTCATAATTGTTAACCTTAGTCCTTAATTTTAAAAGCTAATATAAAATAATTGTTAGACTGTATATAATTATACAGTATAATATAGGTATTGTTGTCTTATAATTATTCGTATACAAATAATTAAAATAAATATATAGGTAAGTGTAGTTAATAAAAATTATAATAATAATAAAATAATTTAAAAATAATAAATATGTAAAAGTTATTAAATTAGTCAAGTTAATGACTTATTGTTCATATGCGTGGTCAAAATGTGGATCTATATGAACATAAGGAGACTCTTCTTTGCCGTTTAAGTCATCTATTATTTGCTGTCTTACGTTCAATGTTGGCTTGTTTAATCGCTGTTCCTCAGGTATTTTTAATCTTAGTTCTTTTGTTGAAAAAAATCGTAACTGCTTTTCGACATTTTTATTGGCTGGTTCACGATTTTCATTTAATGAAATTGCAGCATTGCTCTCCTGTGCATATAATATTTTTAAATTTGTGTCTAATGATGAATTTATTTTTTTCAGCTGTTCATTGTTCAATTTACCCCCCTGTGACACAAACATGCTGTAAAGTTGTTGAATTTTGTTTGCAATACTTTCTGTCGATGGGGCAGTAATTTGCTGTACGCTTGACATTTTCATGCAAATTTCATCAGTTTCCATTGGGTTATTAATACAAGTTTGGACGTTAATTTGGTCCTCATGGTCATCATTTGTATTAATTTTTACGGAATGGATATGCTTACACATATTATTTTTAATTGTATAATCATAACATGTACATGAGAACAAATGTACACAGATTTTACATGCGACACAAATAACCTTACATGCACATGGTTCACATTTCTTAACTAAATATACCTACATTTTATTTAAATGTACATTCAATATTTAGTATTCATTAAAACCAAAATTATATACAAAACATAATATAAATTAATTAGTTATCAGAGAAATCGACAATAAATAGGATTAAAATTAATTAGTTATTAGAGGAATAGACAATAGATGGGATTTGTCATCTTGAATAATATAATGAAAACAAGTCTGTACAAACAATAATAATTTTTAAATATTTTTTAGGTACATAATAATTCCATAACCACCAACGACTTGACTTGAAGATCAATTAACAGCAAGCAACACATGAAACAATAAAAAAATCACAATGTCACGAATATATACAACAGAAAAACATAATTACAAATTTCAGTAATTGATTAATGTATATTACTGATTTTGACACTTGCCTATTTTACATGAATCAATAATTTTCATGGCACGTTTTCCAGTAGCCTTGCTTGAAAACATTCCAGAACGATGGCAATAATAAACGCTTGTGGCTACAGTTTTATCTTTGTTAAATCTTGTCCCCCTTTGTTTAACAAATCGCGACGAAGAACTTACCTCTTCAATGGATTTCCATTCTTCAAACTCTATAAATAATTATGAAAAATCAAAATATTGAATTCATAAATAAGTTAGATAGTGAAAAATTCAACTAGTATATTTACCCTGAAACGAAACAAAACTCATATTAATTATATCCAATTCATTTTCTGCATCTATCAATGGTCTTGACGATTTAATGGTGCGTCCCTCCATGTGTAATTTTATGTGCCTAATTAAATTGTACTTTGTACCAAATTGACGATTACAATGTGCGCACTCAAACATATTTGAATAAATCAAAATTTAAATTATTTAAAATTTCAAAAGACTGAAAAAGAAAAACGTTTTGTGATTTGAAAATTTTCAACGATTATATTATATGATAATTGATAAGAAATACGATATGATAATTGATAAGATATTTGCTCTTGTGCTGTCTCTAGACGCTCGTTGATAATATAGGAATATTATCACAAAATATTAAATATTGTTAATAAATAAAATTGGTATATTTTGTTACTTTTAAGTTGTATTATTTTATTACTTATTTAAAATATATATTTTATTTGATTGTGATCTTACTTTTAGTATTATTTTATTTGTTATAAAATACATATAAGTTTAGTCATGAGTGATATAAGTTTAAATGATTCGAGCACTGATGATTTTTTTAACGATTCTGATTATAATCCTGATTCGCCGATTGAAGTCTCCGAATTTGAAAATATGTCACATTACGAAAATGAAATGATCAATCGACCATCAATATCGACTGCCTGTAATAATAGTAATGTGAATACAGAATATAATGATAATATACGAGTTATTGAAGATTCCAACGAAGAACAAAGTGACAGTGAGGTACGTAAAAGTAAAAAAAAGTACGACAAGTAAATAAATGGAGACGCAATGTATCGAAAAATGCAAAGGCCCAAGGGCTTTCCACACATTAGTTTACGTGGAAAACATGTTAGGGCTCGAGTTACAGGTCTTCCTTGTAAATGTAATAGAAAATGTTTTACTAAATTTAATAATACAGAAAGAGATATAATTATAGATTCATTTAATAACATTGCTAATAAAGAAAAACAAGACACATATCTTGCTGGTTTGATCAAAGTTCAAACAGTTAATAGACATAGACCAAAAAATAATAGTAAGCCAAAAAAATGTTCTTGTTATTATAAAATTCGCATTGGTTCAGCAGAAAAAATTGTATGTAAAGTTGCATTTTGCTCATTTTTTGGAATTGGTAAATCTAGAGTGGAAAGAATAATAAAATGTATACAAAATAATGTACCATATCCTGTGGATAAGCGAGGGAAACAAATAAAAAGAGGAAATCAAAAGAAAGATCAAGTCATTTTTCAAATAGAAACACATATAGTTAGATATAGATAGTTTTCCATCACGTATGTCTCATTATAGTCGTCATAAAAATGAAAGTGTACGGTATTTATCAGCTGATTTAAATATAAGCAAAATGTATGAACTGTACATGATAAAACATGAATCGAATACTTGGAAAAGTATTCAAGAGGGAAATACAAATATAAAACCTAATGTAACATATGATTTTTATCGTAATCATTTTTTGACTAATTTCAATTTGTCATTTGGATATCCCCGTTCTGACACTTGTCAGAAATGTGATAAACTACAGAATTTTATTACAACAGCTGTTGATGAAACATCTAAAAAAAACTTTGAAACCGAAAAACAATTACATATTATGAAGGCCGATGTTTTTTATGCTGATATTTAAAAAAAAAAACATTAGAAGCAAAAATTGATACAAATAAATTGGAGGTATTGGCTTTTGACTACCAACAGAATCTTCCTCTACCACATATCCCATGTGGAGATGTTTTTTTACAAAAGGCAACTTTGGGTTTATAATTTATGCATAACTTCAGGAAGATCAGGAAAGTCATATTTTTTTCTGTATGATGAAGCGACAGGACGTAAAGGCCAAAATGAAGTCATAAGTTTTCTTCACCACTATTTTTCTGAAATAATGGACAGCCAGGTTGAAACTGTATTTATTTTTACAGACAACTGCAGTGCTCAGAATAAAAACAATGCCCTTGTGCAATATTTATACACATTAGCAATGGGAAACTTATTTGGGTTAAAAAAAATTGTTCACCGTTATCCTGAACCTGGTCACAGTTTCCTTCCCTGTGACCGGGCATTTGGGTTAATAGAAAAAAAAAGAAGAAAGCTAGAACGTGTGTTTTTACCTGAAGAGTATAAAAGTCTTATAACAAGCACTTGTAAAAAATTTTCTGTTGTGCCAGTACATCAAGATATGATATTAAATTATTCAGATCACACTAAAAATTTGTTTAAAAAAAATGTAACTAATAGAAACAAAGTTAAATTTTCTATTTTAAGTTATCGTTACATGGAGTATACAGATGAAGGACTTTATGCTAGTATCTCAGTAAATTCAACAGCTAAGGAAAATTTCATTCTTCAGAAAATAAATACCCAATTAAGTCTTCCACTACCATCGCAAAAACTTTATAATGGACCATTACCTATAAAACTGGCTAAGCTCAAAGATATAAAAGATCTCAGTTCAAAATATGTACCTAGTGAAAGTTTGTGGTATTACATAGCACTACAATCAACAAATATTCAAAACGATACTATTGAAAATTCCGGTTCGGATACTAATGAAGATTAGTAGAATGTCATTTTTCAATATTTACCTACATTATTCTACAAGGAGTATTTATTTTTATTTTTTAAAACATTGTTTTTAAAATTTTATACTTAGAAAGTATTAATAAATAACATTATATAAAATTAATTGTGACTGACATTATGTTTTTGTTTAAGTTTAGTTTTTTAACACATTGTTTTTATTATTTTATACTAAGTAAGTTGTGATATTACATAAAATTTGTGACTGACATTATGATGTTTTTGTTTAAATTTTGTTTTTTAAAACTTTATACAAAGAAAGTTTTTTAACACATTGTTTTTATTATTTTATACTAAGTAAGTTGTGATATTATATAAAATTTTATTTGTGACTGACATTATGATGTTTTTGTTTAAATTTTGTTAACTTTATACTAAGAAAGTTTTTTAACACATTGTTTTTATTATTTTATACTAAGTAAGTTGTGATATTATATAAAATTTGTGACTGACATTATGATGTTTTTGTTTAAATTTTGTTAACTTTATACTAAGAAAGTTTTTTAACACATTGTTTTTATTATTTTATACTAAGTAAGTTGTAATATTATTTATAACTTGTGATTGAGATTATGATGTTTTTGTTTAAATTTTGTTTTTTAAAACTTTATACTATTATACTATTATAATATGAACTTAATCTCATAAATTAATTTTTTATGTACAAACTCCCTCCCTTAAAAAAAAATTTTATTGCTCCCCTGTTTGGGAGATTTTTGGAGAACCTCTTCCTGAAATATGTAGTGTTGGTACTTAATAGTTTAGATATTTTTTCAACCTTAAGAACTACTTTATTCTTATTTTTGTTCATTAATTTTTTTCAAATGAAACACCCCCCCCCTCCTCCACCTGAAATTTATTCTTACTACGCCCCTGTAAGTATAGAATTATGTAATATACAGATAATTTATACAATATTATAGGAAAGAATACATTTTTCATATTAATTACATTATTTTATACATTAAAAGTAAAAAATATTTTTACGGTGCAACAACAAGACATCTCCAAAACTTAATTTAATTTTTTTCAAAAATTTAAAAATACATTTTGAAATTTTTTTTATGAAATCAATTATTATGATTGCCAAGGTATTTGAATACATTTTTTGTAATTTTTAAAACTATTTATTCATTTTTAAAACGGTTTTTTGTTTCTCCTGAAAAATTTGTAAAAATGGAGATGTCTTGTTGTTGCTCCGTGGTCTTCAATTGCTCTGCACACATTTTACATAATATTCTACAAACAACATTTGATTTCTTTCACAAAAATCAATTCAAAGGATCAATTAATTAATGAATTGTTAAGTATGGCTGTTGATTTTAGTCCTATAGAAAAACTAATATCTGCTTCTAAGTCTCTCGTTAGGTATATGAAAAAAAATGGTGACAACAATTTGCTTTCTAGACCTTTAGTTCAACATGTAGAAACCAGATGGAATTCCAATTTGGCTATGTTGCGTGCTGTACATGATATGTATGATGAACTTATAAAAATATATGGTGCGGAAAATAGAAAAATGAATGACATAAACAAATCATTATTATCCAAATTGATCTTCTTTTTAACTCCATTCAAAGAAGCATCTGATCAGTTTGAAGGTACAATAAGACCTACTATACAACTTGTGCTACTTCATCGGGCTAAGCTATTAAAACATCTTAATAGTATAGTCTCTGAGGAAAAATATGACGATATATTTAAAAATTTAGCACATCGAACTCTAATTATTTGTAAAGAGAAATTTAAAACTAATATTTATCTTGGTATGCCTTTATTTTTGTGCCCACCATTCAAAAAGCTGAGGATGGTCGAAAATATAGACGAAAGACAAGGTATTAGGTATTGAAAAAGTTAAAATAGAGTTATCAAAATTGCAATCCAACCTCATTTCTAACTACAGTCAGTCTGAACCTGTACCGATTGAAGAAACGATTCAATCAGAAGAGGATAATATTTTCTCTGAGTGGAAGGATGATTGCTTGCCATCAGACAATTATAATGATTTTAACAATGAACTGAACATTTATCAAATGGAATCATATAATAAAAATCAAGATATTTTACAATGGTGGAAGGAACACAGTGATAAACTTCCTCTAATGGCTAAACTTGCATCAAGAATTTTAGCGATCCCTGCTAGTAGTGCTGCAAGTGAGAGGTCTTTCAGCACATCAGGAAGAGTTATTGAAGAAAGGAGAACACGACTTAAAGGTGATACTGTTAACTCCCTTTTATTTTTAAATGATTTCTTCAAAAAGAAAATGTAATTATTATAATATATTATAATATATTTAAATTTTAATAAAAATTAATATCTTTTCCTTTATAATAAATGTATTGTCTTTATGAAATGTTTTTGTCTACTATGTCAATACTGAAAGGAAATAAAGTTTATGTATATTTTTATTTACAAACGGGAGTGGTCGGGTTGGACTTTGAAAAAATTACAAACGGGCCTGGTTGAGTTGGACTTGAAAAAATTACAAACGGACCGGGCCTGGACGTCAACAATTTATATGTTTAACCTTTTGGCCGGATCGGGCCGAAAAAAAACGGCCCGTGCTGATCTCTAGTGCACACCAGCCCGCACTACATACTAAAAGTCCCCCCCGCTTCCGTTTTTTCAGACAAGTATATCTCCGCCGCCTTTGGTGATAGAGACTCGGTTTCTTCACCAAAGGTTTTTGTTCTAAGCCGCCTACAAGTCCCTCCCAAAGTCCGCGGGTCTACAACCCTTTCCAAGGGACTTGAAGGGATCTCCGTTGCGAGTGGTCCGATCGCACCGAGACTCGGCAGTCACGCAAGTGACCCCCCAAGGACCCCGCCTGCCAAATCTCGTCAACTTCGGGCGGCGGCCCGAAAAGCGTACAGCACCTCGGGGGAAACCCCCCCAAGCCCCCCGCACCGCCATGAGCACCACACACCGCCCCACGTCACCAGACCCCTGGGACCAGGAAGAGGTGATGGACGTCCAGGAGCCACTGTCCCCGATGTCAGTATACCTGAAGACAGGGACATTGCCAGACAGTTGTCAGTCTGCCAAGAGGAAGAGCGAGAGCCTACCGGCCACAGCTGACTCACCCGCAAATGGTATGGAAGCTTCGCTCCGGTTCGTGAGGTCGAACCATAGAGTAATATAGAGGCGGCATTCTGAATAAAAATTGAGTCGGCGATAGACTCCTTCTGCAGTGTTACCATTTCACCAAAGTTGAAATACTGTAACATTATTAACACAGAATTGAATAATATATTAATTTGTTTGGAAACATAAACTTTAACTAATAAACTAATAATCATTCATAAAAATGTTTAAAAATGTTTTTTTTTTTTAAAATAATAAATTTAACATAATATTGTAAATGGTGATAAAAAAAACAGCATTTAATTTAATAAATTGAAATAGTATTTATTGTTTTTAATAGTAGCTCAAAAAAATTAAATGTAATTGTCTTTTAAATTTAAATACTTTTGAAAAAATATCAGGAGTAGTTAATGTTTTTCTTTAATTTATTAAAAAATCTCATTC
Organism: Nasonovia ribisnigri; assembly: GCA_027563435.1. Lineage (NCBI taxonomy): Eukaryota > Metazoa > Arthropoda > Insecta > Hemiptera > Aphididae > Nasonovia > Nasonovia ribisnigri. Next base: position 51,191 of record JANEHU010000568.1, read on the forward strand.
AAATTGTATAAGAATATATGATACATATAATCCTAAAATCAACAAGCACTTAAGATATATACCTTCTTAAAATGTAAATTTTATTATGATGAATATAATCTTAAAATATATATCTTCTTAAATTGTATAAGAATATATGATACATATAATCCTAAAATCAACAAAAACTTAAGATATATACCTTCTTAAAATTACAATTAAAAATCTATATTTATATATTATAATTACAATTTACAAATATTATAGGTATACTACAAAGTAAAAAAATAGGTTACTGTCCTTTAAAAAGTGTCAATTTGTTGTACCACATTCTAAGAGATGTGGTTTCGTTATGCGATTTTAAATTATAATTAACTTTAAGTTTAATGTATGTTGATGAAATTGATTTTATTAACAGAGTTACATGGTCTGATAGAGGACTATTACTTTCTGAACTATGGGATTTTATTGAATTAAATATGTTTGAGTTATAAAAATGATAAAGAACTTTAGATTGTAGATATAATGAATTGATTTTTTGGTTTTCAAAGTTGTAAGATTTAAGAATTTTTTCAGTTTGTAAACAAATAATTATGACGTCGTCGCTCGGATAAATTAGACCTCCTTTATCGCCTCCTCTATTTTTAAGATGAATAAGGGAGTTGAATAATAATTCTTTGTTGTTAGAACACAATGAATGTAAACAAGTTTCACAGTTAATAGTTGAAGATAACTTTTTTTTTTTTTTTTTTTTTAAACGTTTATTTAAATGAATATTTACAATCTGTACTAGGGGGCACAATAAGTAAAAGGTTTAGCATAATATTAAAAAAGACAATGAATGGCATGAAGGAGCTTCACATTAGAGGCACCTGAGCTTTAAGATAACTTATGTACAACAAACCCGGCAATATAAATAGTAACTTCTTTAGAGAAATTAGATGTTATATTGTGAGTGAATATATTATAGTCATGATCGTTTATATATGAATCAACTTCTTGGACATTTTCTTCCCGAGAAATTGAATCAATGTTATGGTTAATTGTATTAATATTGATTATTTTTATAGGATCAGAACTCGAATAGTGTAATATGTCTATATTTTCCAGAGGGATACAATTGCCTGTGTTGAAGTTTTCAATGTAAGTTGAATGGACAACTAGTTTTTTGTAAGCGGATTGAAATTGCCTGGATGTAGGGTTATTATTAAAACCCCCCCAATGCTCGTACTGATCCAAAAAATAATTCCAAGTGGTCCTGACTTGTTTTGTACATTTTTATATGGTCTATTTTTTTGGGTTTAATTAAACTTTCATACAATGATAATGCTGAATTTAAACATACAATAAATCCAAAAAATCCAGTTCGCCTGTTTGAGTCAAGTATAGGTACAAACATATCGTTTTCCTTAACTTTTAGCCCTTTAATGTAGTTGGTCATCAAATCCGTAAATGCAATTATCTGCTCAATGTTGTCATCACAAATAGCTTTTTTGTTCTCAAAGCATCTTATTGACCTAGAGTTAAGAATGTCAAAACAAGCATTAAACATTTCAATGAATTTTACCGTTCCATCAACATTTTTAAATTCTTCAAGCCCTAAATTGTACTTGCAGAACTTTAAAGCATCTAACACGGATTGACTCAAAAGTTGACTAGCTAATTTGACTTTCATCTTTTGTTTGAAAAAAAAAATATGGCTCTTCCTTAATTTATTTGCCATGTGGCAACCTTCATTTTCCTGGAGTGCAAAAAGTTTTTTTACAAAATTGAAATCTATCAAGTTACCATCACTATCTTTAAAAATTTCTCTATCCCCAAAAGCGTTACGTACTAACTTAATCATATGGGCAGCATCTAAAAATATAACTACATCATCAAATTTGGTCTTTAATGTGCTTATATTAAGATCGCAACCTAAAAGCCGAGCCATGGTCAAATTTGATGAGCAACCATCAAAAGTCAAGCTAACTACAGAAATACCTGTATCTTTCAATAAGTTAAGTGCATGCTTTGTAAGTTCAGCCTTCTGTGATCCATTCAAATTGGCGATAAGAAAATAGCCAATAGGTATTTTCCAATTTTCATCTATTGATACAACCATAAATACAAGACATTGTTTGGCTTTTTCTAAATTATTGTTGTCCATCCCTGTTCCTAAATCCACTCCACCATAGTAAGTCTTTCCATCAAACTCAAGGTGTTGCCTAATTGCCATTTCATCTAACATCAAGGTGCAAACTACAGGAACAGTTGAACATTTAACTTTCAAAGCGAGGTTTTTTAAGGATTCATTAGTAAAGCCAGGCTTAGCGTCAACATGCGAGTACCATTTAGACAATGTTCGTGCATGCGCCAGAATCGTATTGAATTGCTTTCTAACGTAATTGTATGCTTTAGCTGAGAATAAATGTAAAGACAAAGCAAATTGTCGTACAGTTGGGCTGTACTTCTTTGGACATTTTTTGTTAATGTTTTTTTTTGACCAATTAGTTTATACTTACCAAACGAATCCAAAAGTATGTCAGACGCATCATCAGTAAGAAGATTTTGATTTTTTAGCTGAACAATAATAGACTTCAAAGTTGCAATTTTTTTATTTGCTCGTTTTAAACTTTGTTGCATTGATTTCAATTTTTTGTTTTTTATTTCAACTTCACCTAATAATTTACAAACACCACGCTTCAAAAACAGTCGTTTTGGTGTATCCTTATCAGAAACGGTACTAGCAGCTGCCAAATAAGAAGACTTCATATCTTTCTAAACACACAAATGTATTACTATAATAATAATAATAATATATAAAAATAATAATAATATAATAATAATATATAATTACTTGTATTGTAAAATTTTCACTGTTAGTTTTTGACAGCATTGAGATATTTGACTCTAATAATTTGTCATCTAGTGGTGCTAATTGTTCTGAATCACCTCGGTTACTAGGCAACTAAAATTGAATTTAAAAAATTCATATTATATGAATAAAAAACAAACAAATATAAAAAGCAGGTTCTTATAGCACAATTAAATTGTGTAGTTATAAGAAACTCACATTGACTGAAGAATTTTCCAAAGACATGTCAAGGTTTTGACGCGTACTTGCAGGCGTCGCTTTGTAGTAGGTGGGTGGTTGGATAGGAAAAAACACAAGGAAAACTAGGTTAAACGGCAAGAAAGATAACACTGTTTTTAATTGATGACAATTGCTTTATTGCCGCGAATAAGTGAAAAATGTCCCACAAACGGAGACCGCGAAAACACGTTATTTACGCGAAAGTGAAAAAAAATTAACTACAACAATAGTTAACAAACTTAACAAGCAAAGAACAAAACAAGTCTCTCGGCCGGCGGGTGTATATTCGTACGGAGTCGATCACGTAGTACAGTGATCCGGTTTTTGTCAACGGCCGGTCGACCGTTCCAGGCGCGGTTGTCGCGCGCCGGTGTCGTCCGTCGCCGATTGGCGGCTTGTTTGAGAAGTCATAACGCGGCTTCCGCGTAAAGGCTGTTTGAATTCAAACAGCTCATTACGCGGGACCGCGTCAGTTTATATTAGACTGCAAAGATTCATCAAATGGTGACACTCCTTCACAGCTTATGTTTTTACCAACTATTGCGATAGATCTTTCTGCAGACAAATGTCTAGAAGAACTAACTGTGAAACTATTATTTGACAACATTGATATATCTAATGGTGACAATTCTTCAACTGATGTCTCAGATTGTCCACTATCAATTATGTTAGTAGACAACTAAAAGTTAATAAAACCAAATATTAAAAAAATATAATAGGTAATAACATATTATTTAGTATATAAACTATTACTTTAACTAATTTTCTTTCAATATATACATTAAATGGAACAGAATAGCTTTGACCAACCTCACTAATTTCAGGATATGCATTTTTTGACTGAAATTTGATTAATCAATATTATTTACTGTGTTGGGTAATTATAAAAATATAATAAATGCAATTATAATATGATTTGAATAGATACTATTGTACATAAATAATTTATTTGACACTCACGCTTTTCCCTCTTGATATCTTGATATTAGGGACTGCGGTTTTTTATAGTCTTCTAGAATTTTTATGATTAATAAACAGAGATTGATCAAAATGACTTGAACATAATAGACTATGCTGAGTAATGTTATTTACGTCTGAATTATTTTCAATGACAAAATTTAACCATTTATTCCTGACTGTCTGATCAGAAGGGAACCTATAAATTTTACAATTTTTATTTTTCATTATCTACAAACAAAATATAAAAATAATAGTAATACTACAGTACTACACTCACTTATGGAAAGTTATATCCAATAACTTTGATGACGAAGTCCTAGCTCGATTGCATACAAAACAACTAGGCATTTTTTATGGATATAAAATAAATTCACAAAAGCAAAAACAAAGTAAAAGACAGGAGAGACACAACTCACAATTACAAAATCTCAACGAAAAAGATAAAAAATTATAACAAGCATACACAGAAAAGCCAAACGGGTTATCACTTATTATCGAACAAATAATATCAATGTTTGTTGAAATACAACGCAATCTAGCGGAACACTTTTTTGTAAATAGACTCCTTCTTAGGGTCAATGACAGACGGTTGGTCTTCAATTTTGTTACACGCCGTGATAGGGAACGCCGCCTCTATATTACTCTATGGGTCGAACCTGCAGACTGTTGTGAAGAACGTTAAGGACGCATCAGCGAAGACAAACAAGAAGGAAATCAGCGGGACCAAGATCGTTGAACTGCTTGAGCAATGTTTGGAATCCCTCGGCAAGGTGATGACCAAGAAAGGGAACCTGGTATCCCCCCCCCCATCATCGCCAGCATCAAAGAAGCAAAAGGACGCCGAAACCAGTCAGCGACTTACGCCAGTCATGGTCGACGCGTGTACTGACACTGACCTGACACCTAGCTGGTGGGACAGCGATAAAGTCGCCGAGTCGAAGCCGGCCAGCAGGCGGAAAGCCCTCCGCAAACCCGTCGTCGCCACATCACAGCAAGAGGGACCGACGGAAACCGAAGACGAAACCGCCATGGACACGGACGCTGCCGAAAAGTGGTCCAACATCGTATGAAGACCGAGGAGAGTCAAAAAAGCTGCAGCAGCCGGGAACGACCAGCAGGCTTCCAACACAGTAGCGAAACAAGCCAGCGCCGCGAAGAGCCGCCTGCCATCCTCATAAAGCCGGGTGAAGGAAAGAGTTTCGCAGACACCATGCGCTCGGTCCGCTCCTGTGGGCTCAACGTGCAAGACTTGGGCGCAAGCGTCTCCATGCGCGAGACCCAGGACGGCTACCTGCTGCTGGAGCTGCCCCCAAGCGCGCGAAATCCATAACGGCCGCCAAAACCATCGCCGAGGCGCTCGGAAACAAGCTCGGGGACTCTGTTGGGAAGGTGTCCCAACTTGGCGTTCAGGTCGAGGTCGAGGTGCTCGATCTGGACGCTGTGTCCTCGGCAGCCGAGGTGCTCGAAGCTCTCCGCGCAGCTGTCCCCGCTGGAAACGATCCCGTGGCAGCAGCCGAACGCGAAGTGATATGTGACGTCCGCATATGGTCGGTTCGAGCTGGTTATCAGATCGCGACGGCTAAGATGAGCCGTTACGCCGCGTCTAAAATCACCAAGGTTCCGGTAGGCTGGACAATGTGCCGAGTTCAGCCCAGGACCCTCCCTCCGGAAAGGTGTTTTAGGTGCCAGGCCTTCGGACACAACGCGAGAAACTGTACGGCCCAAGACAGGACGGGCGCCTGCTGGAGGTGCGGGGAGGCAGGCCACCCGATGAAGGACTGCAAGGCTGATAGTGATCGATGCCTGGCGTGCGAGATTGCCGGTCTGAGCAAGACGCCTCACAAACCGGGCTCGGGAGCTTGCGCCGCGAGAAGGCAGTTGGCAGGAGCCAAACCCGGCCAAAATGTATAAATTCTTGCAGATCAATTTGAACAGGAACTGGGTGGCAGAGCAGTTGATGTTCCGGACTGCCAGCGAGACGGATGTGGACATCCTCCTGATCAGCGAGCCGTTCACCAAATACGGACGAGAGGACACGTGGTACCTTAGTTCGGATATATTGGCAGCGGTGGCGGTCACCCAATGGACATCACTCACCCGAGTTGGGCAGGGTTCGGGCGAAGGTTTCGCTTGGATGTCCTTTGGTGAGCTGACCGTCTTCAGCTGTTATTAGAGACCCGGGTCTACGCTGCAGGAGTTTGACGTCTTCCTGGGTAACCTCGAAGATGCCATCCGCGCGAGGGGCAGCGCAAACATCATCCTGGCCGGTGATTTTAATGCGTGAACATGGAGTGGGGTTCCAGGGTCGACAACCCGAGAGGCCTACTACTGTCAGATCTCGTTAACAGCCTCGGGCTGACCCAGGCGAACACGGGCTCCACTCCAACGTTTGTGAGGGGCTCAGCGACGTCACCTTCCACCGAGGCGCGGGCATCACCGGATGGCAGGTCCTGGAAGCCGACTCGCTGAGCGACCACGCCTACCTAACATTCTGCGCTGCCCACGAACAACCTGCACCGGAACGCCAAGGAACGTTCCCAGAGCCACATCGCGGCTGGTCTGCCAGACTGACCGACGCCGAGGCCATGGAGAGGTACTTCGTCACTAAGCCCTTGGATATCATCTTCGGCAGAACCAGCACTGATAAAGCCCTAGCCTCGGCCAGAGCTCTTGATGAATACCTCGCCGGCGCTTGCGACGCGTCGATGCCGAGGAGGAGATCAGGCCCCCCGGGGAAACTTCCCGTCCACTGGTGGACCGACGGGATCGCGGAGCTTCGCCGCAACTGTTTATCTCTCCGTAGAGTTTACCAGAGCTGCCTGAAACGCGTCGGCCAACCCAGCGTCCAGGAAGCCAGAGTCGGCTACACCACGGCGAGGAAAAAACTACGTGCAGCCGAGTACAGACCTCTGCAGCCAAGTCGACGAGGACCCCTGGGGAAAGCCGTACAAAATCGTAATGCGAAAACTCGGCACTCGCAAACCTGGAGCGGATTCCAAGGGCCGAGAGGCCGTGATCGCCGACTCCATCTTCCCCGCGGTCCCCCCGAAGAACTGCGATGAGGCGCCCTCCGCCACCATCAACAACTTTTCGAGGCGTTCGATCCAGAAACCAACACCTCGGTGTTTACGAGGATCATCCCGCCGTTCACCCTCGACGACCTCGCCAAGGCCGCTAGTAGACTGTCGTCGGGGAAAGACCCAGGCCTGTCCGGAATACCAAACGAAACCTTAAAGACGTTCGTGTCTGCATGCCCGCGAGGTGCCTTAAGGACTTATAACAACTGCCTCAAAGCCCTCACCTTCCCACCTCGCTGGAAAAGGGCTCGTCTGGTGCTGATACGCAAGAGTTACGACAAGCCAGCCGACTCGCCCTCCAGCTACAGGCCAATTTGCATGCTGGATACTCCGGGGAAACTCCTCAAGAGGCTGTTTCTACAGAGACTGATGACTCATCTCGACAGTCACGGAGGGAGGAGGAGAGCCCCCAACCAATTTGGATTCCGCAAAGGCATGTCCACCGAGTCGGCAATTTTAAAGGTCCTCGACGTCGCCGCAGACGCAGCTTCCGGAAGGGGCACCAAAGATCTCTGCGTGCTGGTAACGCTGGACGTAAAAAATGTGTGCAACACCATGCGTTGGCCGGTGATCGATGAAGCCCTCCGAAAGAAGAATACCCCGGAGTACCTGATCGAGATGTTCCGCTCGTGGCTTACCGACAGGGAGCTGCTGACAGGCGAGGAGCTGGCTCCCAGACGTATCACATGTGGAGTTCCGCAAGGATCGGTCCTGGGGCCATCCCTCTGGAACGTGGCATATGACTCGCTCCTGGAGATGAAGGTCCCGGACGGTGTGCATCTCGTGGGGTTCGCCGACGACCTGGCAGTGATCGGCGTGGCGAGGACAGGTCAGCTGTTGGAGGATGTGGTCATTCCGACGCTGGAAGCCATCGATGATTGGATGAGCAGCAGAGGCCTGGAACTAGCCCACCACAAAAGTGAGGCAGTGATTCTTTCGGGGAGACGGACCTTCACACCACCTCGATTGCGCGTAGGCGGGCATGAGATTGAGCTGAGCGGCAAGCTGCGTTACCTCGGCGTAATTTTAGATAAGAAGCTCACCTTCGGTCCGCACGTGGACATGGTTGCCAAAAAAAGCCTCCAGGTCGGCAGTGTCCCTGGCCAGGTTAATGCCAAACCTCAGGGGTCCCTGTCAGTGGAAAAAGAGACTCCTGGCGTCGGTGACAGAGAGCCAGCTACTGTACGCGAAACCAGTGTGGGGGCGAAAGAGTTGCAGCCATGGCCAGGTCCCGGACGAACCTCACGCGCTCTCAGAGGACCGCAGCTCTAAGGGTGATCAGGGCATATCGGATGGTGTCCGACGAGGCCGCATTGCTGCTGGCCTTCATGCCACCAGTCGACCTCTTAGCTCTGGAGAGGCTGAGGATCCGGAAGAGACGGGGCACTCCTGCCGGTCCCGGTGCCACGCCACCATCGAAGACCGCCATCAAGACAGTGGAAAGGAAGACCACCGTCGAACTATGGCAAGCCAGATGGGTTGCAACGTCGAAGGCATCGTGGACCAAACGACTTATCCCCGACGTCGGCAGGTGGGTTGGAAGAACCGTGCCTAAGGTGCCTCTGTCATTCCATATGACGCAGGCATTGACGGATCACGGTTGCTTCCAACAATACCTACACCGAATGAGCAGAGCCACCAGTGCGAGCTGCCACCACTGCGAATCCAGGTGCGACCTAACGCTATTCGAGTGCCCCTACTGGAGCGGGCACAGGGACGAGCTGTCCGCCCAGCTGGGCCACCGCACAGGCGTCGCCGACATGCTGGAAATACTGTGAGGTCCGGAGTTCGACGGGCTCCCCACTGACGAGGCAGAAAGAGCGGAGGCACTCTACAACGCCGAGGAGTCGTTCCGCCTTCTCTACAAGATGGTAGAAGGCATCCTTACCGTCAAGGAGCAAGAGGAACGACAAAGGCAAGCTGATCGACGGGGCAAATGAGGAAGACACGAGGAAAAACCGGTTTCGAGACCGGCTGGCGTCCAAGCCGGGTCGCGAAGAGGTAGCGTCAGTACGTGAAGGCAAGGCTGGCGGGCTAGAGAGCCGGGCCGAGAAGGATAGCAGCGATGAACGCGACATTGAGGCTGGCGGGCTGAGCGCTGGGCCAGGAAGATCCACCCCAAATCAACGCCTTAAGCAACATTATATCTTTTGATTGTAGCTCTCCGAGCAACGCTCCCTGGCATACATATACCTACTAGCTTACGCTAAGGAAAGTCTGCCAGGTCATGAGAGCTCGTCGCAAGACGAAGTTATTGTACAATTGTAAATCTGTAATTATCTATTTGTGCAATAAACGATGGGGGCCGGAGGAAAAGTAATGCTAACGCGGTTCTTCCTCCGGTCCTCGATACCAAGAAAAAAAAAAAAAGGAAAAACAAAAATGTATTGCTGGACCAGATAAAGATTATGGAGCTGTAGACATTGGAATAGGTATAATTGATATGTTACCCGAAGAATACGACGCCAAAAAAATTGATTTATCCGTTGATGAAATAATAAAAATAGAAAGAAATACCGTTGGACAACAAGAGAATGACGATTGGAAAAAATTTACAAAACAACGACTTACGGCATCTAATGTTGGAAAAGTTTGTAAATTAAGACCCACCACTTCGCGAGCGAATACTGTAAAATATATTTTATATGATATTTTCCAAGGAAGTTCTTCAACTAGGTTTGTAGTCTATTTATATTTTATTTATTTTAAAATAGTAATTGTTTAGGTATATAATTATTTTTATAAAATGTTTTACTAAGGTATGGTATTGAAAACGAATCAATAGCCCGAAATGCGTTCCAAAAAACCATAAAGGAGAAAATCGAACCAGCGGGATTGTTTATTCATAAGAGGAAACTCTATCTCGCAGCAAGTCCTGACGGGTTAATAGGTAAAGACTGTATCTTAAAGATAAAGTGTCCTCCGAGCATAAAAGAATATACTCCAGAAGAGGCAGTACATAAAAAAAAAATAAAGTACATGATATCCGATGGTGAAAAATTTACTTTAAAAAAAACTGATAATTATTATTATCAAGTTCAAGCACAACTCAACATTACAGAAAGGAACTACTGTTATTTTGTTGTATGGACTCCAAAAGGTAATACTATATGACAATTTTTATCGTAGAATTTAAAATATTATAATTTATTCATTCTATTTTAAACGTATTTATTTTAGGTTTTATAGTAGATAAGATATCCAAAGATGTCAACTTTTGGACATCAAAAATTGAACCATTTGTAACAACATTTTACATGGAATCGTTACTGCCTGAAATCATTGACCCAAGATTCGATAGAGGACTACCAATAAGATCCGGTATACCGACAAAGAAGCTCTAACTAATATAATAATATTTATGTAGCAATATAATACAAACAATTGTTTTTTTAAAGAAGGTACTTTCTGTTGTCAATATATTATAATTTATAGTGAAAATGTTTTTGAATAAAATTATGAACTAGGTACATTATACATTATGTAAGTATGATCTTGTATTTACCTATCTGTTTTGTCAATACAATGCGCGCTGTGACGGTAATAAAATTATTGTTGAACTGTTTACTGATAAAACGAAATAATTACGCGTTCGGGGAACTTACGCACACTAATGATCAGTTACTACACACACATTCACGCAGCAATTCCCAATGAATATAACATATTGCCTATACTCAATCCCTTAAAAACGGTCCGCTTTCAACCGCCTTAAGTATTAATGTGCATCAACAATATAAAGTACCTACATAATATACTTAATAAACAAACTAGGTATTTAAGTGTTGTTTATCAATCTTTATTTAAATCAAATTAAATTTAAATAATTAAGCTTACCTTTATATGGCTTAGAAATTACCACTTGATTTTGTAGTCCCACTAACAATTTTAAGACAGCTTTGACAAACAGCTGTCATTTTTAGGTTTTCCACTTAAAGCTTATAAAATTCATCGAAAAAATATTTATAAGGTGTAGGTGCATTTCTAAGTAAAACATCAATATAAATTAGAGTTGTTTGGTCGAAAAACATAATATCACTTATTGGAACAACCCTAACGAGTTGGTCGGTAGACTACGCTTATTGTATTCGTCTCTCGCGGCTGGTAACACGGGAATTCGTAACAAGGTAATATCGATTTGTGAAGAGTTGGTCGAGACTAAAATATAAAAAAAAATTCCCAATATCTAAGTGCGCGATCGCGGTGGAACTTTACGCACCTGCCCGAAGGAACTACGCGCAACGTCATGTCATTGTTTACAGTAAAAACGATTTATTTTTAATCGGTATGGGTGCACCAGGTTATAATAGCAAATAACCATAAAATAAGTATCGTAAACGATATTTAATATAAACTATAAAAAAATTAGTATGCATGTATTATTTATATGATTTAATAAAATACAATAAGGATATTCATTTTTATGTGAACCCCCATTAATCCAGCATTTTCACTTATCCGGAAGTACCTACCCCGGTCTGATATCTGTCAGATTTCCGAGATTCTATGTAATATGATAATACTTTTATTTATTGAATTTTAGACACTGGTATGTGTTTTTTTTTAACTAAAGTTTTTATATTCAGTCAAAAAGATAGAAAATTTAAACAAGTTTACAAATAATTAGTTTTTATAGCAGTTTAAAAATATTAAACATTCTTTGTGTACCCACTATAATAAAAGGTATTACATTTATTGATAAAATGTTTTTATTATTGTTCCAAATGTTTCTACAAACATTTGTCATATAAGTAGATTAATATAACTAACCGATCTAAATCTTCTTGCAAAAAAAATTTGTGAAATAAAAATACATTACAGGTGGTAAATCTGTAATTGGTTTTGAAACAACTTAAAAAAAAATTCAATAGCACCTAATTTAGTTAAGACTGTTGATGTATAACTTTGGATGTCCCGGCAGAATTAGATAATACTATAATCAGTGTTGTGCACAGATAACTTTAAAATTATCTAGATAAGATAACAGATAATGCATTGAAAATTTATCTAGATGAGATAAATAGATAACACTTAAAATATTTATCTAGATAATAAATAAAAGATAACTACATTTATCTAGATAAAAAAATAGATAATTAATATTTAATACTGTAGATCCGAGGATAATAATAATATTATGTTTGGGCGTTTTTCTTCTTCTTTCCAAGTTAGGTCTGCGTCAAAAGTGTATTTTATAATGAAGAAAAAACTGATAAAATAGTTAATACTATTATTCTGTACCTAATCTATTTATTTAAAAATTAAGATTAAATGTGAATAAAACACTTTATTGTTCAAAATGTATTGTGATACATAATTCCATCAATTAAATATATTTAAATAATTAAGAACATATAATAAAACATCAGAAGAACATCATAGAAAAACATCATTAAATACTTAATAAAAATTAAAACTATATTTATTTATTTTTAACGTAGTTATAAAATATGTTTTGTTATGTTTATGCAAGTAATTAAAATAAAACAATTTTAATAGTTATACCAAAACTAAACATGTACAACATTTAGTTAATGTCGAAATAAATACAATTATACATTAAACTTGTTAGATTTTAAACACATTAACATTTCAAACGTCTTGTCACTCAAACGATTCCTTCTTGGAGTTAAAATTTGAGTTCCATTACTAAAGAGCCTTTCAACTGGTGCTGAAGATGGTAATGTAGTATTGTATTTTAAAAATATATGTTTTACTATTGGATAATGGTCTAGAATTATTAAATCTTTTCCATCTTTCTTTTTGGAATTCAAGTAAGATAATCCTTGTACACTGGCCAAGTTTTCACATCTATACTGATTGGAACTTTCTGATGGTGATGTACCTAGTTGAGAATTGGAAATTGGTGTATAAAATTCATCGCCACTATCATTGTCTGTTGTAGAAGATCCAGATTCAGTATTCATAATAGAACTAACTTCATTGCATTCTAACAGAAATAAATTTTTACAAATATCAAAGAACTCAGAAGGCACCCAACTGAGTTTAAATTTTGGAAGGGTCACTGACGACAATATATAGGGCTTACTTTTTGGATCATTCAAATCAAAAATAAAAGAGTATCGTTTTTCAAGACCTTTTATAATAGATAAAGACAATGGTTTGCAATAGGTCAAATGGCTTTGGTTTAATAGTATACGTCTAATTGCTCTAATGGTTGGAGCAACATAACCTAGGTAACAGGATTTTTCAACTTGCAGTTTATCTAAAGCTGTTGTCAAAGGCTGCATAACCTTAATGTATTCTTTCAAAAAATTCCATTCTGTTGTTTTTAATTGACCCAGCTTCAATTTTTCAAAGCACTCAATTACTTTTTCACGGCAAATCATAATTTTTTTAATCGCATCATAAAATGAATTCCATCGAGTTATTACGGGTAATGGAAATTTACACTTACATATATTAAACACTACATCCGATGCCATTGTACTCCTGCTTACTAAATTCCAGAAGGCTGTTAATTTTCCAAAAGCAGATCTTGATAACATTTTGTATTGATTATTAGTAATTTTTGAAGTATCTACGGTAGCAACTAAATTTAGAGTGTGTGCAGAGCATGTTATATGATTAGAAAGAATTATATCCAAATCATCATTGTCTTCAGAATATTCATTATAATTGTTGGAAGCGATAGTTAAAATATCAGAAACATTTACTACATCTATAATATCATCAGGTTCATTTTCAACATAGTTTTGTAAAAATTCAGATTCTAGTTCAAAATTGTGTTCAGTATTTTGGTCGAAAGCATCCATCAATATATTAATATTTTGAGCATCTAAAGTGACGTTATTTTTTGAAACTGTTTCAGGCGGTGCAAATTGTTGTGCATAAACACGAAAGGCTTTACCAAAATTACTGGCATTGTCAGTAACTGTATGTGTAATTTTTGTGACATTAATTTTATAACTATTCATAACTTTAGAAATACATTTAGCAATGTTTGAATAATTATGGCTTTCTTCTATTCGTTGACATGCTAGAACATATGAAAATCGATTGTATGATTTGTCGTCAATGTAATGCAGTGTCATTCCTAAATAACTTTTATTTAATGAACTCCATATATCTGTAGTAATACATACATACATTTTCTCAGAAATTAAATTTGTTAAGTCAGTTACATATGTTTTGTATTTGTTTAATAGCTGATTACTAATGGTTCTCCTACCAGGTACAAAATTGTCACTAGTCAGGCCAATAATAAATGCTTGAAACGAAGGTTTTTCACATGTTGATATCGTCTTCATTTCTTTAATAATATAGTTTAAAACCAATTCAGTAACCTGAGATCATATTATAATATTTAATTGTTAAATAATAATAGACCAAAAAAAAATGATATAAAAGTTATAATTTTTATAACTTAAAAATTTTGTAACTTTTAGATAGTTAATAACAATTGTAGCCAGTTGGCAGGTACTACACTTCTACACTACTGCATTTTTTAAAAGTTGCATAAAATAAATTAAATTTCTAAATATACTTAAAATTTAAAATTATAGGTAATAGATATTATGTTCTATTAATTTTCTATTACATTTAATTTAAAATTTAAATAAATAGAATTATATTAAAATAATTTATGTATACTAATTCTTTGAGAGTTAATTAATAGGCAATGCCAATAAGCAAATGTATACCTATTCTTTTGAACATTTCCTCTTGAATCCTGAGTTTTCAGTAGAATGACATATTGATAATTGTGTTTGTATTAGTTTTGACTGTTTTGACACACTGTTAGAAGTAGATTTCTCTATTTTATATGCCTTTAATTCGGTCATCAAACCCGGATGCACATGCTATGAAAATATTCAAGTGTATTATTTTATTTAAATTTAAATTATTCAGTAAAATCAGTTATAATGCTATAGACTATAGCAGAACCTACACTATAGTACCCATAGAAATATGAATACAAAATGCAGTATTCCTTAAAAACTATTATACTAAAGTAATTTTAATTAGACTAAATATTACATAATGGCTATAAATTATAATATAATCTGCATATTGACAAAGTTTTTTATTTTGGGTACCTACCTCTACTTTTATTTTAGGTATTTTAGTTTATTCAACTGCATATATTCTTATATTCAATTAAAATAATATAGTACCTATCAGTTATAAACTTATAACTAGGTAGTATAGATATTTTTGAATGTAAAAACTGATACTTTTTTTTCCAAACTACAGATTATGTAAATTCTTTAAAATAATATATTTGCACTTGCCACTTAGTTGTAAGTAGTTAGTAATATACGTTATAACTAATCAAATAATACAATTCAAAATATTTTGAAATTACACTTACTTTATAGTGACTCAATAAGTTCCCAGTGGAACCTGTGTACGCAACAATCTTTTTAAAGCAGTTTAAACATGTAACTAACATTTTTGATCCGGTGTTTGAAATTTTCTTAAAAAATTTACCATCTAAAAGGTAATTTTCTTTTTCATCAATCGTTGCGTTAATTTTAGACGATAATATGTTATCCTGAATATCTGGTTCGCGTTCAGACGGTCCAGGAATGTCTGTTTCATATTCATTGTCCTCATGTTGTCTTTTAAGCGAACGAAAAGATGTCACAAATTTATCCATTTCGAAGTAATATGTTAAAAAATTATATATAATATATTTGTAGTTTAAACTTGAAGACACAATAAGTATCAACAAGACCACAACATTAAACTTCGATATGTAATGACGAGTAACGAATGCGGAAAAAGAAGAACTAAAATTATTCGATATAGCAGACGCTAATGCCTAATAGAATAATAGATACTTAGTAAGCAGTATGTGTATTTTAATTTTTAATAACTAGAAACAGCTGGTTCTATTTTCTCCGTATTTGTGTATACGTATCAAGTATATTATCAATATAAACACAATTAAGTGGTTGGGTCCGTAGACGTTAACGTATAAACCTTAGATCATATACAATGGATGGAGTCATAGCATACTACGCGTATAAAATGAGTTGATGCCAACATTACTATAGGACCTGTGACATCTGCGCATGCGCGACTGCTTATCATAATATATCAATCAGTTTTCCCGCTTAAAATTGAAATCTGAATTTTCAAAACATTGTTATTACACAAAATTACAAATTTTTATTAATTTATATTTGTTAATGTATTTATATTTATAAACCATTTGAACAAATATTTAATTAATAATATTATTATAATGCCGACTAAAAATGCGTGTGTTCTATGTCTACGGTCTGTACACAGGGGGATTTATTATAAGAAAAATAAAAAAAAAGTAACTTGTGTGGAATTTGTGATTCATTTTCAACCGAAAAAGATGATGTCAATGAATCATTGTTGTTAAAATTAAAAAAAAAAGGAAAATTAATTAATATATCATCTGATGTACACAAAATATGTTTGGCATCAGAGTATATCATAAGATTTTACTCCGATGAGCTACTTAAAATGAAGAACGTAAAGATGCATTTAACAATTAAGACACTGAACGAAATAAGCACAGATAATACAATATTCAACACTTACGAAATGAAACAACACATATTAAACCAAGATCCTTTTCATAACCATCGAAGACAATTAATACAATTTATCATTGAGCCATATATATCATTAAGATTAAATCATATAGCCAAAATGCATTCACTTTCGTCTTTCAATGGCAGGCAAGAATGTGCGACATAAATGCACCAAAATAATTTTATTTAAAAATCAGTAGGTAATAAATATTTAGTACCTATTGTCACATTCTATTATTCCGTAAATTACCTTTTGAGTTATATTATATACACTATTTTTTAGTAGGTACACTTGTTATTATTATTTTATATTTATGACTATGCATAAGTACATAATGTTAGTTGTTAATAGTTAATCTTAATACATTAAAGTAATACATTTTATATAATACATAATAGTATTATGAAGGTCTTATTACAATTATAACAAAAAAGAAATAACAATTAAAGAAACTTAAAAAACATATTTTATAGTTGTTACTTGTTAGTGTTGTACTGTTGTTACTTGTTTATCTTAACTGCGCGTCTGTACTCTGCGTCTCTGTGCCAAACATTAATGATAAGAGACCACGCGCATGCGCATATCACCGAGGTCGTACAATGATGTTGGCTTCACAAATAGTTCGTATGGCTCTATCCATTGTATATGATCTAAGGTATAAACTATTTTTAGCTGAAATGTTTTTTCCCGCAATTTCAACTACGACGCATTTTATCGGACCAACGTTCGTACTCACGTACACCACAGTCTATAGTCTGTTATTATCATAATAATATTTATTATTATTATTATTACGAAATGTGGTGAATATTCGGGATTTAAAAATTTCTACATCATTGACTGAATAATTATCTAGATGATTATTCTCAGATAATCTATTTATTTATCTAGATAAGATAAAAAGATAATTATTTTTTATCTAGAAACATTATCTAGATAATGCACAACACTGACTATAATACTAAAATGCTATATAATATTATATATATTTATCGTATCGAATTATAAGATCATATAGATATATACACAATATTAAAATCTAAATATTTTGAATAGGTTTTTGACATTAACAAATACTTGGACTTATCCCGGTAACCGATTACCTTAACTAAAGAAAGAGGAATACACTTTGAATGACAAAATACAAGACGTGCTTGGTCAAACATGATTCATGAACAATACATTTAAGATTATTGTAAAAAAGTACCAACCAAAAAAATAACAAAAGTATGTTATTTAATAGTTTTTTAACATAAGTACCGACTGTAATTTTTAGTGTTATATGAGTAATTTCTCATTTTACTTTTGGCGGTAACCATGATAATACTTATTTCTAATTTACTCAGTGTAACTAGAAATTGTATAGGTAGGTACTAGGCAGTGTAGCGCATTTATTAAATTATTTAACGTGTTCGTTATTATAATTTTTAAGCATATTTCTATTATTAGCATACAAAATTCCAATTTTTTAAATTAATGTATCGTATTTAATATTAAAAAAAAATGTCGAAAGAAGAATATTTCGTAATATATTTCCTATTTGGACACTTTAAGACAATTCTCAAATTGAAAAAAAAAAATAAAAACTGCAATACAATAATGAGTTAATAAATTGTGCTACACTGCCGAGTACCTAACCTATACAATTTCTATTTACACTAAGTAAATTAGCAATAAGTATCACTATATGATTATCACTAGAGTATCAAAATTAATTATTTTGCAACAAATGCATAGATAATAGTAGATAATAAAATAACAGAATAAGATATAATTGAATATTTTTCACAAAATAATTATTTGAATCTATAGAACCAAAACCCTACCAACAGTATGAAAATGGAAGAATATAAATTAGTATGAAGTTATAAAAAATACATTCAAGAATAAATATTGAAAATTAAAGAATATTCATAAACATCATTATAATTGTTAACTTCATTTAGTATTGTATTTTGGTATCGAACTTCCATTTTTTGTAATTTGGCCCATTTTAGTTTTTGCTTTGAGGCGGTCTCTCTGCTTTTCCCATTCACCAATGAAACCATTCATGCGCCTCTCCATTCTTGCACTAATAATCCATGGTCTATCATTCTTGGATAATGACGGACGTATATTCTCCGAAGACGACGATTGATTTTTATTTGCCATTGATACCTATTAATAAAATGCAAATAATACAATTATTTAAAAAAAATGTTTGATCAGTCAAAATGTATGAATAATATATAATTTATTCTCAGTGCCTATAGTATAGGTAATACAATAGGTATATTCATCAAAACGAATTCCCGAATAAATATGTTTATTCCATAAACGTTTAAAATAATAAAATATTACTACACTTTTTGAATTTAACTTACTAAACAAAAACCTATTGGTTTAATTTAAAATAATCTGACGACGTGCTTCCTAGTTCACTGTAGTATTTACACTGATTCTGCGTTCCATGAACAATTATTAAACGTTTAAGGAATCAAATATCAATGAGTGAGCTAATGGTCCATTAAACATGATTCATTTATAATTGAAACATTAAATTAATTAATTTGTATAGAACTATTGCAATCAAGCATAAGTCATTGATAAAAATAAATCTAAAAACATAAAATCACAATAATTAATAACAAAAACAAAAGAGGGAGGGAAAATAGATAGCCACTATGCTGTATAACAATAGCTGTCGATTGTATTTTTGTGACGTCATTGAGTAAGTCACTGTAATGTATTAATGACTAATGTACTGTACATACATTATGTTTGTGTTAAATTTGAATTTAATGATAAATTATTGTATACGTAAAACCTTGAGCAAAGTCTGTCAGCCAATATTAGGTACATTTTATGATAAATTTATACTGTTGTTATAGTAATTAATTTTAGTATTAGATATTTAGATTGACTAATGAATAATGATATCTTATCTACTAATATAATTTTAACCATTTTGTTTAGCAGATAAACTAAAATGTCAGTTGAATTACGAGTTTGGTTTTTACAGCCAAATTGACATTATATATAAATTATTTGTTGATATAAAATATATAAAATTTTAAAACTTGTTTGGATACAAAATAAATACAAATGAGAACTTAAAAATTATTTGCTATGTCTCAAAGCATATAACCATGACAATATTTAATAATTTTAACTTAAAATGCATTCTAGAACATAGGTACATTTAGTATTTTAATCTTAAAACTACTTGATAAAGTATATGACGTATAATTACCATATTATATTAAGATCGCAAGTCAATTTCTAGTTTTAAAATATGTTGTACACACGATGTAGAGAAGATAAGGTGACACCGCTTCTGTATCTTTCAATGGTACAATATTGACGCACAAAATCGCGGGAGTTGGTAGTTCTAAATTGATCACTAGAGTACGCCACTATTCGCACGAAGGCCGACTTTTATACGAGTCGTAACTCGTAATGGAGATTTACATTTGAATGTTAATTAAAAATATTAATTGTTGTTCAAATGTCAATAATCTACATGCCAACATAATGTATTTTATGTTATATTGTATAGATGATTAAAATAAACCAATTTTTTAGAATTATGTACCAATAAATTATTATGTAAAAATTCTAAAAATAGTATATGGTATGTAGCCATATCGTTCAAATGTATCGATTTAAATAAAATGTATATTTATTGTATGATATATATATATATATATATGTATGATTATATGTTAATTTATGAATTGATACATATATGTACAAGAATGGAATTAGTAACATCTACATACAATAGGTATAAAGTACGAGTTTAAACTGTTAATAAAAGCTCAAATATACTACTACCTTCTGACCCAAGTACACTTAAAAATCATAATTATATTTATATAGCATTAAAATAGCATTAATAATGATACATATTTGTATGGGTTTAATAAATAAACTTTTTATGCAATTTTAATTTATTATAATTTAATTACAAACCTAAAAATGTTCTATTCAAATATGTGGTAAATATAATTGTATAATTAAATAGTATAAATAGCCTGAATCCTCTATAATCTAAAATAGATAAATTCTGACCTAAAAAAAAGTGTACACTGTGCACTATCAAATAAAATCAACTAAGTTGATTTTATTCTCGATATTTACAAAGCCCTATGGGTAAAATATTAAAAAAGATAAATGATTAAGTTTCTATAACTTTTAAAATCAGTAAAAAAAAATGTAACAATTAAATTTTAAAAATATTCATTTTTACTTTAGGATAAACAATTTTTGAAGGTTTTAGAACAAACATATTTCTTGTGATGATTAATTATTAAGTGAAAATTATGTCTGTGAGTTACACTTTGATGTCAATATAGCATTACTAAATATGATGAATTCAATATTATTGAAGAAGTTCTAGAAAAACTAGAAAGGACTACTCCAATTTTAAAAACAGAGGCCCTACAATTGTTTAAGGTCTTCCGAAATTTTTAACTACGACACAGCTATTGAAACTATTTTAAATTGTACATTATTGAATAGGATAATTACTTACTACTATTAGGTATCTAAAAGATCAAAATATTTTCTATAACTAATGAAGTCTTAATTATTGACGATAATATAATATCAATCTGACCGTGAAAACTGTACAATGCTTCTTTAATTGACATTTATAGTTGATCAGTGATCTGCTACACAACATTATTAAATTACATTTATAGATACGATTCAATAATTATTGGTCCATTGTATCAAAAATATTATATACATTATTATTTACTTATAAGTTATAACAAATTATAAACTAGATTTCAAAATCTAAATAATATATTTTGATTTTATTATAATATTTTCATTGTGATAAATATAATTACTATGATTTACTTAAATTTTATTTTATTTTTGTTATTTATTAATGTAATTTTCTGTTTTAGATAGACACGTCCATCGACTAAGTCTGTATTACCACAGTGAAACACGTCATTCTTAATATCTACTCATTTAGTTAGTTAATTTCAAGAACTTGCATAGTTTTAAAAAAAAAATGTTATTTAAACACAGTTATTTAGAATTAATATTTTTGATGAATTTATTTTATAATACTATAGGTACTGTGAGTAAATGATTATGAACAATAATTTATTCATCTATTTGTTATTTTCTTAAAATTTGGCCGTATCTAAATAAATATATAAACAATTGTATTACTTGCAGGTATCAATGGCAGATAAAAATCTTAAAACTACTTGATAAAGTATATGACGTATAATTACCATATTATATTAAGATCGCAAGTCGATTTCTAGTTTCAAAATATGTTGTACACACGATGTAGAGAAGATAAGGTGACACCGCTTCTGTATCTTTCTAATGGTACAATATTAACGCAAAAATCGCGGTAGTTGGTAGTTCTAAATTGATCACCAGAGTACGCTACTATTCGCATTGAGGCTTACTTATACAAGTCGTAATGGAGATTTATATTTGAATGTTAATTAAAAATATTAATTGTTCTTTTCAAATGTCAATAATCTACATGCCAACATAATGTATTTTATGTTATATTGTATAGATTATTAAAATAAACCAATTTTTTAGAATTATATACCAATAAATTATTATGTAAAAATTCTAAAAATAGTATATGGTATCCGGGTATGTAGTCATATCGTTCAAATGTATCGATTTAAATAAAATGTATGTTTATTGTATGATATTTATATGTTAATTTATAAATTTGGTATCCGGGTATGTAGTCATATCGTTCAAATGTATCGATTTAAATAAAATGTATGTTTATTGTATGATATTTATATGTTAATTTATAAATTGATACATATATGTACAAAAATGGAATTAGTAACATCTACATACAATAGGTATAAAGTACGAGTTTAAACTGTTAATAAAAGCTCAAATATACTACTACCTTCTGACCCAAGTACACTTAAATAAAAATCATAATTATATTTATATAGGTACCCACCCGTATAATATAAAAGAACAAAAAAAAAATATTAAGCACTTTCAAACATATATATATTATATATTTATGTATAAGTCTATGTTTTACATAAGCAGTCTTGTAAAAAATACTTTTGAAAAAGTATTAGAATACTAATACTAGTATTCGCATAAAAAAGTATTAAAAATACTTTTAAAATACTTACATAAAAATGTATTTTACGAATACTGATAAAGTATTTGAATACAAATACAAGTATTTTTTTTTTAATTTTACACCTTATAGTAGCTGAATACTGACAGCGTGGATACATTAGCCATTAGGTTATAAATCTGATATTATGTCATAACAAGTATATTAATAGATTTATTCTATTCTGTATTCAATAATAAACAATAATCAAATGGGTATAAACGATAATAATTTGATACACATTAATACATTGAGTTTACATAACTGCAATATCTTATTAGTTAGGTACCTACTAATAGATAATTATATTGGCATTTGGCAATATCGTTTCAACGAAAACAAAATTATACATATTGTAATCAAATTTAATATTTGTAAAAAATTCAAAAATAATTATTTATATCAAGTTTATAGTATTTAAATACAAGTATTTACATTTTGTTAAAAATACTTTTAAAAGGCCGTGGTTAAGGTTTGGGGTGGGGTGGTTGAGGTGATTGATACCACGGTATAGTTAGGATATGAGGTGAACGGCTGTGTGGCACACGTTACCATGGTATGGGCAAGGTGGTGTGATGATGACATAGGTAGTCGTGGCGGGGGAGTGTGTGGAGCAGGATGACACACGTTACCATGGTATGGGCTGGGATAGAGCTGTGGTTACATTGAAAGTAGGTTCGGTGGGGGGCTGGGTGCCATACGTTACCAAGATATGGAAGGGTGGGGTAATGATGACGTAGGTAGGTGATGCGTGGGAGTGTTCGGAACAGGGTGACACACGTTACCGATGTATGGGCGGGTGTGATAGGTAGGAGGTGAGTTGGAGGGTTAGATAGCACACGTTGCCGAGGTATGGGATGGGTGGGATGGCTATGACGTATTTTAGTTCGGCGGAGGAGTGGGTGGAGCAGTATAAGTTTGTTGGAGGTATCCAGAATCGGCCTTTTCACTCTACTTATGGTGTACCTCTTATAGCCGTGGTGCCCGATGGTAGGTAGGTGGTGTATAAGAGGTCTTATAGAACAATGTACGATTCGTTGTCTGGAACAGTAAGTTTTTTTTTTAGTTCGGTAAGTTTTCAAATATATTAAAAATGTTGTACGTTTTTGTTAACGCACAAAAAAAGTTATTTATTTGGGGATTTGAAATAAGTTTGGCTGCATGTGCGCTGTAGTGATCCCTCACTAACGCTTATATTTGAATCCAACGACGTTGACGTGTTGCATAGGAGAAGGTTTGACAGAGTAACAAGTTACGCCGTAGTAGTTATAATAAGTTTATTAAAGTTTATTAGGTATAATGTTTGAAAAGTTACATATATAAATTTGAGGACAGAGCGCTTAAGCGACTGCCCGAGAAATTAGTTACTAAAAAATAAAAATTACACTTGTTTAAAAATTACTGGGAATAGACTTAGAATGGCGGCGATGTTGAGGACCAGGCTCAACGACCAAACTAAGTCTTACAAGTATGGGATGGTAGACTAATTCTAATTCTAAGACGGACAGAGACCCGTATTTATATGGTTCTCGGTACGTCCTGAGTGTACACGGTAGGGTCTAGGAGGTGGATTCTTGGAAAAAGGAACTTGTTATTCTTAAGAGCAAGACACGTAAATTCTAATTTATAGTTTTGTTATTGTCAAACTTAGAATACTTATATAATATATATATAGTAAAGTGACCTCGTCGGTTTACTACGTGCCTAATTCTAATTCTAATTTATAATTTTGTTATTGTCAAACTTAGAATACTTATATAATATATATATAGTAAAGCGACCTCGTCGGTTTACTACATGCCTCCCCTCGAAGCTGGAAGTCCCTGACTTCCTTTTCTACTCCAGGTATGTACGTAGTTGTGGATATGAGCCTGCTGGGCTGTTCCTCGGTGTAAGTGGAAACTCGACTATGTCAATACTTTCTAGTGGTACGTCTTGGTTTGGATTAAGTTCTTCCGCTTCTGGTTGAGACTCTGTTGTGTTTATGCTGTTTGATTTTTTCCTTGTGATGACATTATCTATTACTATTACTATTATTGTCATAAAGATAATACTCATGATTACATATGTTGTATAGTTAAAAACATTTTGTACATCTTCAATTTTGTTCAATTTGGAAATAAATTTATTTTGATTGTCCAACTGTTTTTTTGAGTTGGAGACCGAGTGTAAGTCATCCATGTTATTTGTTTTTACGTGATAGTCCTCCATTAAATTGTTGTTATCAGTGTATGGCATATCTTTGACTCGATCTATTATTGATTTTGGGAAAAAGTCGTTATAATCGGCTTTGTAATCGACTTTGCCTGGTATAAGTACATCCCGTGCAGCGTACCCTTTGCAAGTTTCATTTAGTCGTATTATTCCTACTCCTTTTAATGTGTGGCTGGTTGATTCTTTATCTTCATCGCACGTAACGAATATTACGTCGTAGTTAGTAACGTAAATCCATTCGTTTTTGAAACGTTTTTTATGGAATATGGAAGTACCAATTTGAACGTGCCTGATTTCGCAGCTCGGTGGAACTTTTACTGGATCCTGTAGTAGTTGTACTTCACATGCTGGTCTACTCGAACGTGGATGTAAAGGATTACCTTCAGGACACAAAAGGAAATCTCTACCGTGTTTACAGTGAGTATAGTAAAATTCGTCGTAAATGGCGTAATGCTCTTTAGTTTTACTTATGGCTAAATACTTATTACTAGGTTTTACATACACACAATCTGTTCCAGTGCATACTGGCACAGGTATTAAGTTATATAAAATAAAATTATTTTGATAAATTAAAGGTAATGAAATTATAAACACTAAGTTGTCATTTGAATAATATATAGCTATGTCTGAGAGCCTTACTAATTCATAAATGTTTTGTATGTCGAAATCAGTTGGTAAATCAGTGCCCCCAGGTAATGATACTTTAATGTCTTTGACATGTTCTAATAACTCTTTGGGAGTTATTAAGCTTGGGTGTATAATTCCCATTTTAGCTTGTTGTATTATTTCTAATAGTGTGTTTGTTTCTACCATGTGTTTTGTAATTAATAAGCTAACGTGTATAAAATGTTTTGTCAAATAATTTTTTATTTGTTGTTCTTTGGTAATGTTTGTTAATTCGTTTACAGTTAATGTAAATGGTAACATAGTTACATTATTATGTGACACTAAATTATGTTGTAGTTGTACTATTTTAATTTGTTCTTTTATTAGTTTAGATTGTGATGTGTTTTGGGCTACGGCTATATTAAAATTAAATTTTTGTATGCATTCTAAATTACATATTCCGTATATTAATTTAGCTGCTTTTGTCACGAGTTTAGTTAAAGCACTACGTCTAGTAATCAGTGGCGGTTTTCCCGGGGAGGCAAGGGAGGCAGTGCCTCCCTTGAAAATAAAAGAAACTACACGGTTAATGTTATTTAAATTATTAAATATGTTTTGCTTATAATTTCAAGCATAGACACTTTAATAAAAGGGAAATTAATAAAAATAAATATAAATATAAATTTAAATTATGTATTGAACGGACTATGGAGTATACCGTGCACGGTCTCGATCTTTCAAGTCCGTGGTGCTCATCAGCTCATGGGTAAGAGAATGCCCAAGTGCCTGAGCGCCGTGCGGCGCGCCGCACTGCCGCGTGCACAACAGGCGAATATAATATTGTTTATAGTAATAATTTGACATACTGTATTACTATACAATAAACTAGGCTACGACTGCCCCTCCATACATCCCGTGTCTTCGGTTCCCCACTTTCTTAGGAGGCAATCGCTGCCACAGTTATCGATACGTTACATGTGTACACAAATTTACACACACAAACGCACATAAAATATGCTAATAGCGCATGCGCGATTCTCCGCGGAGACTGCACACTACCGTTGCCTCCGTCAGAAAACGTCACAGGCTGTGACTCACAGCGGCTGACCGATAATTATTAATTATTAATTATTATTATAACTTGTGGGTACAAACAGAGTTTAGGCGTTCTCCATGTTTTGTGTGTACAAGTTATATTATTATTCTTTAAAGTTTAAATCATATTATTATGATTATTTAATCCCTACTTTATTCCACGTTATCACTAAATGAGTTATTATCAAATATTAAATATTGCAATTATTGTAATATGTTTATTATTTTGTATTAGGTATAACGTTTTATTAAAGTGATCAGTATTTTTTTGTTTCAAGTTGTTTTTTCATATTTTTTAAAAATGAATCCAATTTATGATCCAATTGTATTGATTTTAGAACATCCTTACAGACGTTGGAGTTCATATGACAAAAATGATTTACTTAGGCAAGGTAAACCAACTCCTTCTCTGACGTATTTGTCTGCAGACAAAAATGGCTCAAAAGTATTTTGTAGGTCTTTCAATTCCAACGTTTATACTAAACATCCATGGGTATGTGGAAGTTTTTATTTACAGAGGTTATTCTGTTGGCCATGCATTTTATTGAGTCAGTCAAATTCTGTTTGGATTACATTAGGCTATGCTGATTTTAAAAATCTTTCTAGAAGTATTCTGAGACACGAAGTTTCCAAAGACCATGTTCACAATTTTTTAAATCTAAAAAATTTAGAAAAAAATACTACTAGTGTTATGGACATAATAAGTGAACATGGAAAATTATTTAAATTACGTTATAATGAAAATGCAAGATTAAATAGGTTATGCATGGAACACATCATCGATTTGGTATTATTTTTGTCTAAACAAGAGTTGGCATTTCGTGGGCATGATGAAAGTGCAAATTCTATTAATAAAGGCAATTTTAAAGAGTTAGTTGAATTACATTTTAGTAGATGCTCATTAGAAGTACAAACGCATTACAAATCGCTGCAGAATAAATTTACAGGTACATCAAAAATCATACAAAATGAAATAATTTCATGCATATCTGAATATTTAGAAAATCATATTAAACATGAAGTTAGACAATGCATGTTTTATTCTATACAAATTGATGATACTACAGACATAACTCAGAAAACACAATGTTCTGTAATTTTAAGATACATAAGTAATAAGTCTGAGTTGGTTGAACGTTTTTTTGGTTTTTATGATGTCAGCAAAGACCATACTGCCGAAGGATTATTTAATTTAATTACTTCCCTTTTACTAGAGTTTAATATTGAAGAAAAATTGGTTGGTCAGTGCTACGATGGTGCTAGTGTGATGGCAGGGCATTTGAATGGTTTACAAGCTAGAATAAAAGAAATTGCACCCAATGCATTATTTACTCATTGTTTTGCACATAAATTAAATTTAGTGTTGCAACATGGATGTAATAGTAATAAGCCATGTCGCATATTTTTTGCCACTTTAACTGGAATATCAGCTTTTTTTCACAATTCAACATCCCGTACTAATGTAGTTGACAGTATTGTAGGTAAACGCATTCCCCAGTTTGTACAAACAAGGTGGGCATCTAGATCAAAAATTCTAAATTTATTAGTTAAAGAATGGATTAACTTTAAAGCAGTTTTTGAAGCTATAATAAATGATCCTCAGTCATCAGCTGATTCTATTTGTGGATCAGTTGGACATTTAAAAAATCTCAAATCTTTTGAATTTGCATTTTTAGCACTCATTTTTAGTGATATATTTTTAATTACAGATAACTTGTTTAACACACTGCAAAACAAATCATTTGACATGGAATATTGTGTAAAGAAAATAAGTATTGTATGTGATCTTATAAAAAACAAAAGAAATGAAACAGAATTCTTAAAAGTATATAATAATGCAATTTCTTTAACCAAACTGCCCAAACCTTCTAGAAACAATGACAATACAGAATTTAACTATAGAATTTTATTTTTTGAAATTATAGACAATATTTTAATGCAGTTAAGTGTTAGATTTAATGATGCAGATAAATTATTATTTTTACAATTAGCTGACGTTACAAAATTTAAAGATTATTGTGGTATATTCCCAAAGTCTGCTTTAGATAATCTTGTAAAAACCTACTCAAAAATTTTTCCTAATGAGAACAAATTAAAAGTAGAACTGGAAGTGTTTTATAATAATGTCAATTATCATAACTTAACACACATTTATGAAATGATTAAGATTTTTGAAAAAGATGGGTTAAAGGAAGTTATGCCTGAAGTATACAAGTTATTTTCATTAATTTTAACCATACCATCTACTAGCGCTTCAGTCGAAAGAAGTTTTTCTTGTCTGAAACGTATCAAGACTTATTTAAGAAACAGTACTTCTCAACAGCGCTTAAGTTCTTTGTCTAAAATATCCATTGAAAAATTATTAATCCAACAGCTTAAAGAAAATGAACCATTTTATGAAGAAATTATTAATATATATGCCAGTAAAAAAGATAGATCTATTGATTTAATATATAAAGTATAATACTTTTTTATATTCTTAATTATTTTTGTCAGTTTAATTTTGTTCTATAATTTTTGTTTTGTTACTAGAAAGTCACTAGTCAATCCATAAACTTAAAACTGTTAACATTTTTATTATTTATTCAAATATGTTTTTATGACTATACATTTATTTAAGTTACTTAAATTTGTATGTGATTTTTACTAGGAAGACACTAGTCAATTTAGAAACTAAAAATTGTTATTATTTAGGTCAATACATTTTTTTGAAATTTTTCTTTTGCATCAATTTTGTAAATATTCAACTATTTGTAACTCAAAACTAAAGAGACACTTTATAGGGTTTGTGTCTCAGTTTTGTATAAATTATAGATGTATATAGTATATTCGATATTATAATTATAATTTATAGGTATACAATATACCTACCAGTAATGCCAAATTGTAACTTAGTAGTTAGCATTTAATTATGTGTTATAGTGAAAATGAAACCGTTCTCTGACAGATTTTTACAGAAAAAAATTGTATTTAAACAAAATAAATGAGTTTTTAGAACTGTGCGATTCGCTTTAATAAGTCCAGATGGGTAGGAACAAAATTGTTGCCTCCTCAAAATTTTAATGCGAGAACCGCCACTGCTAGTAATTATGTGACCAATCGAATCTAAGACTTGTGTCTTTTTATTATATAAATTGTCAACTATAGAGGTTGCTGTTAAAAGTAGGTTGTTACAGTTAAAGTTATTCGTAACCGGATCGTGCATGTGTTCAGCACACAATACTTTTGTTTGGTCTATTACGGTGTTTATGTATTCGAATTCTTCATTATATTTAGTAAGACTAATGTATGCAGTAAGATCCCATTGAGATGTTATAAGTTTCAAAGGTCCCCTGTTTTCGTAGTAAAGACCGGAATGTTGTGTTAATTGTTCGTCGGTGTATCGAAAAGTCCCCGATGCGAACGGTATGGTTATGAGTAAAAGTCTGAAAATTGTTTCAACTTATTGGTCTATTACGTTGAAAATCTTTAGTAGTATAGTAGGTTGTAAAATTAAAAAAATAAAATAATCAAATATAAATAAAAATAAAATGTAAATAAAATGTAAATAAAAAGTAACCCTTTTCCAAAATTAATATGAGATAAATATATATATAAAAAAAAAATAATAATACTAAAATTACATGTAGTAATAACGAAATGTTTAATTGAATATAATATCATCAATCAACTCTCGATATTTTAACCGCAGTTTTCCGAATAGGCAACGGGTCCATAGGACGTCTGTTTTGGGGTTATGTGCTTCCGGAGCACCGTGATCCCCCTTGCACAGTATCGAATGAGCCTCGCTTAGTTTAAGCGCTCGCCCCTGTTTTTTGAATTTTCCCAGTGGTTTTGCAATCTTGGCAAAGTTATCGACGAAACGTCTGTAATAGTTAAGTAGCCCAAGAAAAGATTTAATATCTTTTGCGTTTTTTGGTTTTGGATATTCACGAATGCATTTTAATTTGTTCGGATCAGGTGACACCCCGTCTTCATTAATTATGTGCCCCAAATAGATAACCTCTTTCCGTAAGAAAGAGCACTTTTGTGGCTGTAACTTAAGTTTGTGTACGCGTAGTCGATTGAAAACTTGTTCGAGTTTTTTCTGGTGGTCATTTAAACTAGACCCGTGTACTACGATATCGTCTAAATATGCAGTGCACATTTCCTCGAGACCCATAAGAACAGATTTCATCGCTCGTGTGAATGTGGCTGGAGCTGAGCTCAGCCCGAATGGCATGCGCAAAAATTCGTAGTGACCAGATTTTGTGGAAAAGGCAGTTTTATGAGTATCAGCGGGATTAATATGTAATTGGTGATACCCACTTGCCAAATCTAGTGTACTGAAATACTTGGATGCCCCTAATGATTCTAAAATCTCAAGTAAGTTTGGAAGTCCGTAAGCTTCATTTTCCGTTACTTCGTTTAGTTTCCGAAAATCTACGCAGACACGTAATTTGGGTTTACCTGTCGAGTCTAAATTCTTTTTCTTTACTACTACGAGTGGAAAGTTAAATGGTGATTTGGAATCACGTATAATATTGTTATGTTTCATTTCTTTAATTTGTTTCTCGATCTCTTCCTGATACGCCCAAGGTAAACGGTATGGTCGTATATTAATTGGTTTCGTACAACGCGGTGTATTAATTTCGTGCGTGACGACATCGGTGGCGCTTAAATAGTCCCCCGGCAAATAGAAAAGATCCGCGTATTCGCAGCATAAATCTAGTATACGCTCCCGTTCTTCGCGGTTTAAGTCGTCCGTTTTAATTTCGTTTTTTAATAATGTAATGCGATCGTTTGTTTCTGTGTCATCAGAAGAAACAGTTAAAACTGTGTCAAGATAAGGTTCCCACTCAATATGTTGTGTGGTTAGTTCCTCAATGACAAAAGGCTCTTCAGAAATGTTTATGATATTACTAATAATCGTATCGCGATTTACTGGACTAACGCTGTTGGCAATAATGACGTTTTCGCTCACGTCTTGTTTTTTAATGGTTATGTTTTCGTCGTTTTTGATTAATAACACACAGTTACTACGCGGCGGTAATATAATTTCCTTAAAACCAGTTGGTTCGGGTATGGTCAGTACGTTCTGGCTATAGTCCATAATGACCTTGTTTTGTTTTAAAAAATTACGACCTATGATACCTGATTCTGTAATAGGAAAGTCGCCGAACACGACGTCGAATTTTATGAGGACGTCTACTTCGTTAATTTGCATAGTCGTGACTACGGTGCCTACAGTAAATATAGGTATTTCGTTTATACCTTTAATAGTGCGTTTTTCGTGTTCGTTCACGACTACCTGTCCGTCAAGTGCAGTGATTTTAATAAGATTCATTTCTGCTCCTGAATCAATTAGTAATTTAATATTACGTGGACTGAAATTATGCGAGACACAGGTTATGTGTTCCTCGTTAAAATCGGTGACTACTCGTACGTTGTTTTGTGTAATTTCTTTGACCGTACGAGTTCCCGTATTGGAATTCGCGTTTTCGTTTTCGCTTCTATTTTTCTCGTTATAAATACGTTTCCTACAATCTTTAATGTTGTGGTTATTTTTTTTACAGTACGCGCAAAACCTAACCTGGTCCTGATATTCGCGTTTGACTGAAATAGTAGATTTATCGTCGCGATTATTTATGGGATTTTTGAAATTTGGAGCTGACGAGGTGCTCGCGTTACTACGGCACTCGTTCGCGTAATGACCCATTTTGCTACATTTATTACATTTAATATTTTTCTTATTCGAGTTATTTTTAGTGAAAGTTTTGTTATTGTTAAATCGTCGGTTAATATGTTGTAAGTCCTGCTCTTCTTCAATTGCGATAGTAATTGCTTTTTCGAGAGAGGATACGTCACGCGCACGTAACAAAGCTCTAATTTCCGATCGAGTTCCGTTAACAAATGCAGTCAGTGCCCCCGTTTTGTGCGATGTGGCTACTGCTGCGGCTGCTGCTGGTTCTAAACCTGCAGTTAATGCCCCTACTAATTCGTGGTAACATCGTTCGGTTCGTCCAGCGAAACTACGTACGTCCTCGTCGGAACGTTGTTTTATATTGCTAAGCTGGGATTGTAAATAGTTAATCGAATGTGTTGCCCCGAATACGGTACGAAGGTGGCTTTTAAGTTCTGCCCAGTTGTTAAAAGTTCGGTAACGCACAGCCTGGTATGCTTCCCCCTTTAGTTTGGATAGAATATTTTGAAAAACTATCGTCCTAAGATTCTCATGGATATTGTCCATAACATAATTACATTCTGTTATATACGAAGACAAGTCTGCCTCAGAACCCCCGTTAAAGTTAGGTATGCCGCGCAAGGCGGTGTCAATCCCTAATGTAGTACTCATGACGGTTGTTCGTAAAGTTTGTGGGTTATAATTAACTACTGCCCAACACTGATTAGGACTATCAGACATAAACTATATAATTGCCTAAAAATGACAACTTACAAATCGAACTGCATTGCGTCCTTGGTCTGGTCCTATTATGCGTGCTGACGGCTCTGCTGGCTCGTCTTGATGCTCCGCTTGGCTGTGTTGAGTGAAGTTGCTATGTTGATTGAATTTGGCGGCTTGGCTCGGCTTTTCCTCTTCCGTATGGTATGTCAGTAACGTGGTTGAACTCGAGGTCCGCTGATGTACTCGATTTTGGGTTGGATACCAAAATTCTTCTTTCAGGTGACCCCACACCTGACACCAAAAACGTGTAGTGATCCCTCACTAACGCTTATATTTGAATCCAACGACGTTGACGTGTTGCATAGGAGAAGGTTTGACAGAGTAACAAGTTACGCCGTAGTAGTTATAATAAGTTTATTAAAGTTTATTAGGTATAATGTTTGAAAAGTTACATATATAAATTTGAGGACAGAGCGCTTAAGCGACTGCCCGAGAAATTAGTTACTAAAAATAAAAATTACACTTGTTTAAAAATTACTGGGAATAGACTTAGAATGGCGGCGATGTTGAGGACCAGGCTCAACGACCAAACTAAGTCTTACAAGTATGGGATGGTAGACTAATTCTAATTCTAAGACGGACAGAGACCCGTATTTATATGGTTCTCGGTACGTCCTGAGTGTACACGGTAGGGTCTAGGAGGTGGATTCTTGGAAAAAGGAACTTGTTATTCTTAAGAGCAAGACACGTAAATTCTAATTTATAGTTTTGTTATTGTCAAACTTAGAATACTTATATAATATATATATATAGTAAAGTGACCTCGTCGGTTTACTACAGCGCTAAAAATAAAGATAAACATAAAAATATAAATATAGGAAAAATTGGAGTATGCTTGACAGTTCAGCGGTTATGGTAGTGGAAGGATTTCGAAAAAGTGAAGAAATGTGTGGATTGAGATATCATAAACTTATAGCAGACGGCGACAGTAGTGTACAAAAAAATACTAGACGCAAGACCGTACAAAAATACAACTGTCGAGGACCAGGCTCAACGACCAAACTAAGTCTTACAAGTATGGGATGGTAGACTAATTCTAATTCTAAGACGGACAGAGACCCGTATTTATATGGTTCTCGGTACGTCCTGAGTGTACACGGTAGGGTCTAGGAGGTGGATTCTTGGAAAAAGGAACTTGTTATTCTTAAGAGCAAGACACGTAAATTCTAATTTATAGTTTTGTTATTGTCAAACTTAGAATACTTATATAATATATATATATAGTAAAGTGACCTCGTCGGTTTACTACAGCGCTAAAAATAAAGATAAACATAAAAATATAAATATAGGAAAAATTGGAGTATGCTTGACAGTTCAGCGGTTATGGTAGTGGAAGGATTTCGAAAAAGTGAAGAAATGTGTGGATTGAGATATCATAAACTTATAGCAGACGGCGACAGTAGTGTACAAAAAAATACTAGACGCAAGACCGTACAAAAATACAACTGTCGAGGACCAGGCTCAACGACCAAACTAAGTCTTACAAGTATGGGATGGTAGACTAATTCTAATTCTAAGACGGACAGAGACCCGTATTTATATGGTTCTCAGTACGTCCTGAGTGTACACGGTAGGGTCTAGGAGGTGGATTCTTGGAAAAAGGAACTTGTTATTCTTAAGAGCAAGACACGTAAATTCTAATTTATAGTTTTGTTATTGTCAAACTTAGAATACTTATATAATATATATATATAGTAAAGTGACCTCGTCGGTTTACTACAGCGCTAAAAATAAAGATAAACATAAAAATATAAATATAGGAAAAATTGGAGTATGCTTGACAGTTCAGCGGTTATGGTAGTGGAAGGATTTCGAAAAAGTGAAGAAATGTGTGGATTGAGATATCATAAACTTATAGCAGACGGCGACAGTAGTGTACAAAAAAATACTAGACGCAAGACCGTACAAAAATACAACTGTCGAGGACCAGGCTCAACGACCAAACTAAGTCTTACAAGTATGGGATGGTAGACTAATTCTAATTCTAAGACGGACAGAGACCCGTATTTATATGGTTCTCGGTACGTCCTGAGTGTACACGGTAGGGTCTAGGAGGTGGATTCTTGGAAAAAGGAACTTGTTATTCTTAAGAGCAAGACACGTAAATTCTAATTTATAGTTTTGTTATTGTCAAACTTAGAATACTTATATAATATATATATATAGTAAAGTGACCTCGTCGGTTTACTACAGCGCTAAAAATAAAGATAAACATAAAAATATAAATATAGGAAAAATTGGAGTATGCTTGACAGTTCAGCGGTTATGGTAGTGGAAGGATTTCGAAAAAGTGAAGAAATGTGTGGATTGAGATATCATAAACTTATAGCAGACGGCGACAGTAGTGTACAAAAAAATACTAGACGCAAGACCGTACAAAAATACAACTGTCGAGGACCAGGCTCAACGACCAAACTAAGTCTTACAAGTATGGGATGGTAGACTAATTCTAATTCTAAGACGGACAGAGACCCGTATTTATATGGTTCTCGGTACGTCCTGAGTGTACACGGTAGGGTCTAGGAGGTGGATTCTTGGAAAAAGGAACTTGTTATTCTTAAGAGCAAGACACGTAAATTCTAATTTATAGTTTTGTTATTGTCAAACTTAGAATACTTATATAATATATATATATAGTAAAGCGACCTCGTCGGTTTACTACAGCGCTAAAAATAAAGATAAACATAAAAATATAAATATAGGAAAAATTGGAGTATGCTTGACAGTTCAGCGGTTATGGTAGTGGAAGGATTTCGAAAAAGTGAAGAAATGTGTGGATTGAGATATCATAAACTTATAGCAGACGGCGACAGTAGTGTACAAAAAAATACTAGACGCAAGACCGTACAAAAATACAACTGTCGAAAAGGTAGAATGCCGTAATCATCTCCTTCAAAATGTATGTAACAAATTAAGAGAGCTAACCATTAAAAACATTGAAGACAATTAGTACGTAGAAAACTAATAAGTTCGCCAGAGGCGGCTTGTAAGCACCTTCAGACCTTCTACAAGTCGGTGCTCAGTAGTTTGGTAAAAATAAACTCAATAGAATTTAATAGGTGATAAATGTTGAATACAAATATTTAGAAACGTATCTTATAACCTGTTTTAAATCAATGCTTATGTAATAGGTATATTATAATTTTATTAGATTAAAATATTATATTATAAGTTATAACCAAAATAACAGGACAAATTATTACTGGGATAAGCCCAGAATAATATGTATTATTTAATTATTATATAATATAATATAATATATATTATTAGGCCCGAATTAAAATAAAAAATGCCTCCAGGTCCAAGGATTCAGTGGCCAGTGCGGGCCATTATCTTCTGAAGATTTAAAATGAATAAAATAAAAATTATTTTATACGTATTTAGTTAATAAATATTAATTTAGATCATACATTTACGAAATTAACGAAACAACCTTTCTACATTCTATAACAATATTATTATTACAAATCTGATATCATTCGCACGAGCGTTGCATTTTATCAAACATGAAAGTTCCCCAATACTTCAATAAAAATAGATTATACATTATAATTGTTCAACGAAAAATTAAATTTATTTATATCAAATTATCTACAATCTACATTATGTGCTGTTATCGAAAATTTGATTTATACTTTATAGTATACACTATTGGTAGCTACTAGTTATGTACTACTGCCGTCTGCTACGATCTGCGAGTCACGACGAGTGACGTGTGTTAAAACTTTTTATTTTCATTTATTTTTGAATTTTGCGGCTTTGTATTTCTTTTTGGTACCTATTACTTTTTCTCTCGTAATGTCTTCGTCGGAAAACAGCGAATTTTGTGTGTGTGGAAAAAAAAGACACAATGAATACAACAAATTGGATACGTTTAAATGCATGTAAAATTAAAAAAGCAAATCAGTCTAGTCCAAATATAGCTTCTTTCTTTACTGCAAGTGGCACTTCAAGTCATACTAAAAACCATGAATTAAAATATAGTTCTAAAGACGAATCTGTAAAGAAAAATGTTAGAAGCTTAGAAGCTTTAGCGGAAACTCTTCGTGACGAAATCTTACAAAAAATCTAGAACGCTAGTATGTTTTCGGTCATAATTGATACTACAACAGATAATGCGAAGATTGATCAATTGGCATTTGTTATACGATATTGTTCTGAATATGGTGAAGTTTTTGAGCGATTAGTTGGTATCGATGAAGTAAACGATTCTTCTGGAAAAGGGATGTTTGATGTATTTTGTGAATTATGTGAACACTATGGATTAAACTAGAGAAAACAACTCATTGGACAGGCATATGATGGAGCTTCCAATATGCAAAGTAAGTTAATATAGAGGTTATATACAAGCTCAAAATCCATGTGTCTTACATGTTTGGTGTTTTGCACACTGTTTAAATCTGACAGTGGTTGATGCATGTAATGCAAATGAAAAAGTAATGAATTTTTTTGGAACTATACAAACATTAGTTACCTTCCTTGGTTCTATAAAAAGAACCCATTTATACGTACAGTGCCAAAAGGAATTATATCCATCTACTCAGCGTATAAGGCGTCTTAAACACTTTTCTGATACCCGTTGGACATACCATGACCGGGCGATTGAAGCAGTTCAAATAACTTATGGAGCCATTTTAAAAACACTTAAGACATTAAGTAATCAAAAATCAAATGAAACTGATATGAAGTCGACAATATTGGAAAAAGGTCTACTAAAATCATTAAATTCATTTGAGTTTATAGTAATTATGTTTATGATGAGGAAAATATTTAATTCTACCACACCTTTATGAAATTATTTGCAGTCCTCCAAGTTCGATTTTGTCGAAGCAATGAAACTTGTTAAGGCAACTAGAAATGATTTATTCCACTTATGAAATTTAGGAAGAGAACAACTCCTTGAATGTTTTATTAATGAAGCAAAAACTTTCTGTGAGAAATTTGAGTTAAATGAAAGAAATTGGATATAGAAACGTATTAGTTTAAAAAAAAAATGGATTGAGAATTGTCAAATGACGAAAGATCAAATTCAACCGAAGACAATTTTGTAAGTGAAGTTTATAATATTACACGTGATAAAACAATCATGATGATTGATAAACGGTATCCTAACGCTGATCATATTCTAAAAAGTTTGACATTTTTTTCTCCTGACAAATTTGATGAAGAATATCCTTAAGATATTTTTAAAAAAATAACACAATGGTTAACCATAGTGAATGAGGAAAATTTAAGTGTAGAATTTGAAATATTTAAAAACTATTTTGATGAACTAAAAACAAAAGATCTTGATTTAAATATATCCAAATTATTTATAAGTTGCCAAGATGCAGAAGACACAGAAAATAGTGATGATGATATTCAAACAGAAAGTATCGAAGAAATCAAAAAGTCGGATTTTAAAATGGTCCAAATCTTAAAACTGTTATGGGAGTTTAATCTGGAATCAGCATTTCTAAACTTATATACAGTCTATAAAGCAATATGTACACTTCCTCCCACTTCAGCGACAGCCGAAAGAACCTTTTCAAAACTCAAATTAATAAAAACCAAACATAGGCCGTCAATGGGTGAATCGAAGCTTGACCATTTAATGTTATTATCATGTTCACCATTAATAGATATAAATAAAGAAAAGCTATTAATAGGTTTGCAATGAAATCCAAATTATTACAAATAGAACTGTTGTATCAGTAATAATTTTATGATTATTAATGTTATTTTTTATATTATGATCCGTAGAATATAATATAATTTATAATAATATATATTTTTCTTGTCTTGTATTATTTATGTTTTATATTCATGTCATCAGTTCTGTGGAGTTATGCAGACTGTTGACGCCGCTATAAGAAGACGCACAAAACACTCGCGCACATCAGCCGTTATTTTTATATATTATTTTTTGTTTTAATTATATTTTGTGTCTTGTGAATTATATAATATGCAAAACAGGTATCGGCACGTTATTTGCCGCCGCCGGCTCGCCGGTGCGCGTAGCATAACACGTCCGCCGCAATTTTTGTCTTTCTCCGTACGTCACCGTGAGATAGTCCGTTGTGTCGTGGTATTTTATTTGACAAAAAAGGTGCTTTTTATTATATCATACCTTTTTGATACACAAGGTGCCAATTTAAATTTTACCTTTAAAATACTCGGCGTCATAATTATTCATTTGTATCGTTATAATTGTGTATTTTATTTTGTGTGAATGTTATTTAGTGTATTATAGGCATAGGTAGCAGCTGGCCAGCAGCGCACCGACAAAGCCGTGAGTTATTATTTTCATTGTTATTTTATTTATTATATTAACATTTATTCTGTTGAGCCAAAAGGGGCGGCTTTCATTTGGGCGAATGACCCAAAATAACATATCATTTGGGCGAATTTATACATATCATTTGGGCGAGATTTACACGGACCTTTAATTTATTTAATACATCGTTTGGGCGAACTATAAATATATATTTATAAAAATGTATGTAGACTAATACGTTTCCCTTCCCATTTTTAGAGACTTAGGACTCTCAGTTAACTCTAACTGGTATGGTTAAAAATGTATTGTCATATCGTCATATGCTTTATTATATAATATTTATTATCTTAACTATTTTTTTTTTATTAGCATGGTATCTCATATGCCCATTTGTTTAATAAAGTGTCAAAATTATCATAATTAGATTAGATGTAGGCAAAACATGAAAACCCACATGTTTTGTCTCTGCCTTAGTACAATCTAACAAATTATCGTTCACTATCTATATTAGTAAATTGGTCTCAACAATCAGCCGAAACGATATAATAATAATATTTAGCTGTAGTAATGTATACGTATGTATGTTACTTCCCTATTATTCAATAATTTATAAATTCGCCTAAACGATCGGTTAATTTCTCGCCCAAATGATATGTGCTTTGCTGAGGTAAATTTTGGCGTATTCGCCCAAATGAATGACGCCCGCCAAAAGGGCTATATATCTTTTAAGATTAATTATCCGAGCCTTCTGCTCTAATAGCTGTTCTTAGAGATTACGAGTATAATTGTGTTATTAAGCCAGAAGGGCCATATTTATATTATTGTTATTATTGAATTGTGTTCGGCCATAAGGGCCGCGCATTTATATTATTATTATCTTGATTGGCTATAAGAGCTGTTATTATTATTATACATTTTTTACTTGTTGGGCCAAAAGGGCCGTAATTTACTTTCTATATTATTATATCATATTTTATACCATATTTATTTGAGTTACCAATTATTATAGAGTTACCTATTTGTCCTTAGATTTTAAGTATTCACACAACACATATACACACTTACACACCAATACATCACATAGCTCACTGGTATTTGCGCGGCGAACCCAACCAATTCTAGTTGAGCTATACACAATATCGGAGCTATTGAATTGGCTCCCTAACTCAGGTAATCGTCATTTTTACGTATTTAATTGGCTCCCAAGATTTATGCATTGAGTTGGCTCCCTACACATTTATTTTATAAATCAATTGGTTATCAAAATTGTTTGAAAATAAATTCAACTATAGGTACCTACGTCTTATACGTTAAAAATATAAAAGTTGAAAAAGTACGCGACTGTAATATTCTTAGCGACACAGTGCTGGTTAGTCTTGAAATTTACTATCAATTCGTTAATCCGATAACGTATTTATACAACCTATACAGGTATAGTATAGTATTTGACTGATATCATTAAACGTGGTAATCGCAGTACTCGCAGTTCGTATCCGTCGCAGTTCGTATCCGTATTATTCGTAATTCGTACCTTTACATAGAATATAAAATGAATTTGGTAGAAAAAATGACAAGTGAAAAGGGAGAATTAATTTTAATAGTTAATAAGTTTAAATTTAGCTACCATAAGCTTCTCAAAAATGCATTTAAACGATTCAAATGTACCTACTAAACGAGGATGCAAAGCTTATTTGAGAATTTGTAACCAAGAAAATGTTGTATGGGAATTTATTTTAGTTAAAGTCGAGTACTTTTTGAATTTTTATATTTTGAGAACCACTTGTTGAAAATTATATTGGGAGCCAATTCAATATTGCCTGTCTTGGGAGCCAATTCAAGTCTTGACTAGGTACCTAACCTAATATTAGGAGCCAATTCAATGGTCACCACACAATATACACAACATTACACAGTTCGGTCGGTGTGTGAGTGAAGCGCACGAAGTATTTTGGTGACCCGGCATCACGGCCTATTATTGTTCGTACCCGGCCCGCACATATGGTGACCTCGACGTGATCTCGTATTATCTAAGAGTCATGCGTAACAATTATTTTCATTGTTATTAATATGTTATAATTATAATTGCCATTTTATACCTTTCGTATGCGAATCAAGAATATTCGGGTGAAATAATCTAATTATTTTATTATATGAAAGTCACAATAAATAACTAGGTCAACTAAATACCGTTATAGAATTTATTAATTACTGTATATATTTCTTGAATTCGTTGCGTTAATTGAGATCTGCAATATATTACTTTATACGTGCATATACTCGTGTGTTATTACTTCCTCGTAATTGCATTGGATTAAGTCAGCATTGTATATTATTTCATGATGGCTCTCGATGAGGATAATGAAAAACAAATGATTGCATTAAGAAAAAAACGTGGAGAGGTTAAGGCCTCGTTAACACGACTTCGTAAGTTTGTTAAAGAGTTTGATCATAATGAACAGTCAATTTCTCTCCTTGAATTTCGACAAGAAGAATTGCCTAATATAAATAAAAAGTTTCAATGCGAAATTGAGTTAATTACAGAAGAACCGGAAAGGGAAGAAGAAGAACGGGCGTCATTTGAAGAGAACTAATTCGAGACAAGATCGCAAATGCAAGAAATTATCAGCACCCGAAGCTCATCAAGTACTGTAGGCCCTAATGCATCGTTTGGATCGTCAAGTAATACAAACCGTGTCAGATTAGCACCTATTCCATTACCCACATTTAATGGTGATATTGAAAACTGGGAAGCATTTTATGATGTTTTTTGTGCGTTAGTTCATAATGATGAAGGACTTACTTCGGCGCAAAAATTATATTATCTAAGATCCTGTTTGAGTGGCCCAGCTTTAGATATCGTTAGTTCAATCCCGATGGTTGATGGAAATTAGATCAATAGTACCTTTTCTGATAGGAAAGTGAATCTAGTTGGTACTTTAGGGGGTCAAAAGTCAAAATTTCCCAGTAGTTTTCATGAGCGCCTGGAAAAACAAATGAAAAATTATGGAAAAACGGGAATTTTTACGGAAAACCAATTTTCGACAAAATCGATTTTGGTTTTTGGTATAACTCTAAAAGAAATGACCGTAGAGACATGAAATTTCGTAAAGGAATCGTAAATGCGACTCAATATCTTTAATCTAATTGCCATGCCATAAATAATTTACGAGACAATATTTATAATTCGATTAATCATGTATTTGGTAACCATTCTAACTGCGCTTCATATTTTTGTGACAAATCAAAAAGAAAATATAAATTTATTAGAAAAATTGCAGCTTGTCGACAATGACTTTTATTTAAATATGCTTGTACACCATTAAAACGACCACTCATAGCCGCAGCCACGTTATATCCCTGTTCAACCATAAAAGAACAATCTATACCAAGATTTATTAGATTATCTAATAAAGTTTGAGCGAGGCTTTCTCCCGTTAAGCTAGTTACTGGGACAAATTTTAAAAAATCTTCACGTAATTTTAAAGTATTACTTTCTAGATATCGAACACATAAAGAAAATTGCTCTTTACATGAAATATCAGCTGTTTCGTCTGCTAATATAGAAAATACCCCGGCAACTTTTATCTTTGAAACAATTGAATTAACCATTATATTATTACAGCAATCGATTATTTCATTTTGGATTCTGGGACTAATATATGTTGCATTAAGTGATGATGTAGATATATGTTTTTTTAAATTTATATCCCCGCTTTGAACTCTTAATCGTAATAAGGCACGGAAATTTCCGTCGTTTTCAATCGGTTCTTTAAAATCAAGTAATCCAGAATCTCTGTGCCCCCGAAGAGAAATATTTTGTCGTCCACAAAATATTATAGTTTCAACTATGGGCGACAATTTTGAACGA
This sequence comes from Nasonovia ribisnigri, assembly GCA_027563435.1. Lineage (NCBI taxonomy): Eukaryota > Metazoa > Arthropoda > Insecta > Hemiptera > Aphididae > Nasonovia > Nasonovia ribisnigri. The sequence goes on from JANEHU010000568.1 coordinate 94,425, forward strand.
TTATCTTGTACTTGTAGTCTTAAAGCAGAATCTAGTTGCAAATCTATCGAAATTTGTTTTTTTTCTGTAATAGCTAATCTACTCTGGGCACGAAGAACAGCCATTTTATGATACTCGGTTATTTCATGATTGCGGAAAATTTCTACAGCATCTTTCCATTTTGAAAAAGGAATTTTTACGAGAGATTTAAGTGAAACACTTCCTACACCGCCATGGGGCAAAGAAAAAAATACACAATATTTACAATAAGCTCCATCCGTTGTTTTTGAATAAGCTAACCACTCCCATCGAGAAAACCAGTTAAATTGAAATTTTAAATTTCGTTTTCCACTAGTAGGAAATTCATAAGATATATCTGGGTACCATAATGCTTTAAATATGGATAACTTCGACTCATCTGACGTATGTGTTTGTTTAAAATAATTAGCAATATCATTATTATTCATACTTAGTACTACTAAGTATTAGATTCGTCTTCGTCTTCACTCGTTTCCTTTTTTTTTTTGAAAAACATCGTTAGAGTAGTGTTAATTAATTTTCTTTTCTTATCACTCATATTGAATAAAAAAATTAATAAAAACAATTAATTACGTTTAAAATAATAAATAATTGTATAAATACAACATATTGAACACACTACACGGAACGAGAGTTCAAAATAAAATGAAATTGAGCGAGTATTTACGTTGATTAGTGTAATCGACTAGTACCTAATCGTCGATCGGATATTTGTAGATTAGTTTAGTTGGTGTATTATATTTATCATTATGTCAAATCGCATGATTCAAAGTAGATAGCAACGATATTACGATTACAAAATATTACCTATTATACACATTACAAGCATACGTATATATGTGTATGAACTTAGAACTTTGCTCATAAGCAACCATGTAATAAAATGTAACATGGAATGACAATAATTATTTCGACAAAAATAATGTTAGCTATATTTTAACTGACTGTGGGTCGGTAGCAGTTAGAGTGCTCGGGTCAGGATTCTGATTAAGCTGATGTATAATGTATATATCAACAATAAGCGTAGACAGTGTAGTATTCAGAGTTTAGTATATTATAGGCGATTCAACATTAAACATAAAAAGGAAACGGTCGGCTACGGTCGCCGGGGACGCGGGACAAGTCGGTGTCACCGGTCACTGCGAATATTTCGGAACTACTGCTGGACATGCCGCTGCCGCAGTCGGCCGTGCCGGTATGGGGACGAGACGCAGTGTGACCACCCTAGGGCACACAGGGCCTCGGCCCTTACAATAATCGGACATAATAATAATAATAATTAGAAAAATTAAATCGCCGCTAACAATAATTATTAACGCGTTATCAGGGCCAGACCAGACCGATTACAGAACCTTTTAACCCCCCCCCCGTCGGTACGCCACTGCATCCTGGCATGTATTGCACACACATAATGTAGTTTTTCTTATTTTCTTTGTGTGACATAATCTACATCTTTTTCTAATAGGAACTTTCTGTATTAGGTGCAATGTTTGTTTAGTTTGAACTTTTTGAATACTAAAGCGCTTTGTGTTCGAAATACCAAGTAGGTACAGTACTAGCTACATCTCTTCTGAAATCTAAATAAACATATGTCCATAGCGTGGAAAAAAACTTTAATGTACCACCGTAAACATGTCCTTGGAGTTGGGTAATAACTAATCATTTGATCTGCTCTATCTTTACCTGACATATTATTATTATAATCAAAAACCATAGCTGGTTTAAATTTACTCCTTCCAAAATTGTCAATTACTGAAGTAAAATCTAAATTATGTTTGGTTGAAACCATAAAAACATCGCATTTGTCCCTCCATTTTAAAACATGTATATTCCCATTCTCTGCGTGAATTGCTTCCCCTTTTTTAAATTAGCATTCATTACTTCTTTTAGATTTTCTTTCCGGTTTTTCCTCAATGTACCCACAACATTTGTATTATTCTCTAATAAGTATTTTGTCAAAGGTATACTATTATAATAATTGTCCATTTACAAATTATGGCCTTTTCCATAATAATTTGACATTAATTTGTCAACAATCCCAAAAGTAAACGGTGTGTCGTTTTCAATTGTTCCTTTGCCTTTATAAATTACCAGATCTAATACGAACCCATCGTTAGTACATGATTCAAAAAATTTTATACCGTATTTGTGGGCCTTGCTAGGAATGTACTGGCGGAAACTCAATCTCCCCCTCCATAATAACATAGATTCGTCTAGCGAAAGGTTTTGATTTGGGTAATGACTTTTTTGAATATTTGTAGTTATATGTTTTGTGATGTTATTTATTTTATGTAAACGGTCAGATCTATCAACCGAATTCGGATTGTAAAAACATAAGTAGCGCAAAATATTTTCATATCGATGACGACTCATTGTTTTCCCGAAAATCGGATGGTAATCTATTTCATTCTTAGACCAGTGAGAACGAAGTGTTTGATATTTTAAAAAGCCCATTATAATTGTTAGCCCAAGAAACTTTTTTAACTCATCTACATCAATATCTTTCCATCTTCCTAGGTTTGAATTTTGTTTTAGACCGTTACTTATAATATTATTTGCTCTCATATTTATACACGTGACTATAATATTATATAGCTCGTCATCAAAAAATATATTAAAATAATTGTAAGGCTCGTCATTTAGTAAATTACACTGAAGACCTGGATTACCAGTAAACTCAAAAATATGAGGTTTTTAATTTTTATCGTACCTCCACTCATCATTTGCAATACCAATACTATATTCAGAAATATTATCAGAATCGCTACTTGTGTGATTAGATTCTTGCATACCTGGCGGTAAATATTCATCTGAACTACCTAAACATCATCAAAAGAGTCAAAATTATCGTCCAATAAATTATTTACTGCATCAGGATCCATATTTTCTATGTGTTACCACTGTAATCCGTAATGATACCTGTAATCAAGTTTCGACTAACGCACTAAATTATACTGTGGCCGTGAACGATAGAAAGAATAAATATTATTTTGACAAAATTATCGTTTGTTATCATAGTAATGTATTATCTACAAATCAATGAATTGCCAAGTTATCAATAACACGAACTAAGATATAGAGGACTGGACACGACGATGAAATAACGTTCCCTAAAAGTATGTAGAGTGGTGAAGTTACTGGTGGGATTTCCACCTTTTAGCAACACTAACGCTATCTAGGTGAAGTAGTTATTTTCTTTTCATATTGTTATATTATTAGGTATATAACTATAAATATAAGTATATTATTTACATAAACTTTCGATTTTGATTATGTGTAAATGTAGTATGTACATTTACTTTGTATAAATAATGCCGATATGAAAATTTGTTGACATTTTATACTCAAGTATACAATTTTTTAAATAAGAAAAAAATGGTTAATTTTTGTTGTATTTTAAACTGTCCAAGTCGCAAAACTGGAAATAGAAAAAAATACTCTCTTTTTTCTATACCTAAAGATGAAAGGATTAGTAATGAGTGGAAACAAGCTATAAGTAAGGTAAATGGCAAACCAGCATCTCTAGCATCACATGTATGTGAATTGCATTTTGATCCAAATGATATTTGTAGATCTTTTTCTGTATGGAATCATGGAACAGTTGACGTTGTAAGTACTATAATATAACTTGTTGTGAATCGTGATTGATTACCCATTTAGAAAATTAAATTAACTTACGTGTTATTGTGCCATGTATTTTGTAGAGTGATTTTTGTATTAATAAGAAGAAACCTAAATTAAACCACAATGTAATTCCTACAATATTTGATGAAATATTAAATGAGCAACAGTTAATAGACATAAAAACAGAAGACCTCAATGAATTTAAAAAAGTATACTTTCATATAAGTACCTATCTCTATCGACTATCATAAAAATATTTTTTTTTTCAAATATTATTTTATAAAAAGTTAAAAAATAGCTTTTTCTAATTTTTTAATATGTATTTACTATTTTTACACTAAAGGTATTAAATAAGGTATTTAATAATTTGAATAAACTTAAAACTCATCAAAACATTGGTACCTAACTATTTACCTAATACATTATTTTTTTACTTTTTAGGGTGATTCACATTTAGAAAGAAAAGCTAAACTAGATTCAAATGTTCATAGCTCCACAGTATTATTTTCTGAGGTATCAAATCCTGTGATTTTTCATGAAGAACCAGTACCAAATTGTCGGAAAAAACTTATATGGCCTGAAGAGACACGTAATCAACTATTACCAGGGATTAACTTTGGTGATGTATGTATCTATTTGTAAAATTATACCACTGTTTTTCCAAACATAATAGAATTTTTTTATATGCATACAAAAAGTATATTTTATAATAATATGAATAATACATTAATAATTTTGCAACTGCATTCACTTTAGGAATGTATGATTTATTCATTCAATGAATTATTGAAAAATGTATAATGTGTGAAACTACCTTTGGGTTGGAATTATATTCATGATCAAATAGCAGTAACATATTTCTTAATAACACATGAAAATGTTAATGAAATAAAAGCTGTGGTCTATAAACAAATTGTTATATCATCTGATTTAACAATTCATTTTTATGTTAATGACAAATTACTGAAATTAGAAGACTTAAAAATGATAAATTTGGTATATCCATTAAATGCTTTAAGTATAGAAAGAGCAGTAATAGCATTTCAGATTTAAATATTTGTGTTGGACGTTGGTGGTCCAAAGTCAACAAACTTTCCAGGTTTGTAAATCCCTATTCATAAACATAAAATGTAAAAATTCTAATTATGCTATTTCCAGGTATAAAAGATAATAATGCTGAACTAAGTTCCAATAAAGTATGGCATAAGTTAGACTGTCCATATATTATGTACACTTAATAGTAATAGAAGTATTAAATAATTTTTACTTTTCCATTGAAATTACACATAGAATATTATATTATTTGTAATGAAAAAGAAATAATTATTTATATTAACACACATAAAAAATAAATTTTTTTAATCGATTTCGTCTTTCAAAAGCGACTTTTAATACAATCTTGAGATTAATTGAAAATGAAATAACTCCTCCTTCTACAAGGTAAGTAGACTTTAATTCCAGATAATAATTCTAGATACTTATTATTTATTTTGTTGTTTCAGAAACAGAGCAATATTACCACCAAGTAAATTGTATATGATGTTAAGGTACCTCGCTACAGGTTCGTTTTTGTTGTGTGTTTCTGACTTAGCTGGAGTCAGTGAATCATCAGCCTGTCGTTACGTTCACCAAGTTTGCAGAGCCATAGCGAGGCAAAGGCCAAATTTCATTTCATTCCCAATTAATGATGTTGATGAAAAGAGGACAGTCAATGGATTTTACAGACTAAGTAGATTTCCAAGGGTAGTAGGAGCTGTTGATTGCACCCACATAAAAATTCAGTCACCAAGTATGCATAACAATATAACATATAAATACTATTGTCATCTGCTATGTTCTGTTTTATTCAACCATTGTGTGTTGTAATTTTTTAAGGTGGAGATAATGCAGAATTTTTTAGAAACCGGAAAGGTTGGTTTTCTATTAATACCCAATGCGTTTGTGATCCACGGCTCAAAATTATAGACATAGTGGCACGATGGCCAGGATCATGCCACGATCAAATAATTTTTGATAACTCTATTGTTAAACATAAATTTGAGACAGGAGTCATAAAAGGCTACCTCTTAGGTGACGGTGGCTATGAAGTTAAGCCCTACCTTATGACTCCTATTCTCAACCCTACCACACGAAGCCAGCAATTGTATAATGAGAGCCACATCAGGACAAGGAATGTAATTGAAAGGTAAATATTGCTTAGATAGGGATGACGGGGTAGAATCTGTGGCTTGGGTCAATAAAGGTAATTCCAGAATATTACATTTTTGGCCTTTTTAAAATTGTAATGTAAATGTAAATGTTATAACATTTTAAATTAAAGTTGATAAAATTTATTTAAAATTGTGTAAAAATAAATTGTGATAAATAAAGATAACTTCTCTGTTAAATTATACATTTAAAATAAGTTTATTCATTGCAATGTTGTAGATGTTTTGGTGTTATGAAAAGGAGATTCCCCGTTCTAAGTAAAGGATTAACAGTAGACTTGAAAAATACACAAGCAATAATAGTTGCATGTGCTGTTCTACATAATGTTTGTATTGAAATGCATGACACACTTCCAGATGATGAGCTGATGGAAGAAAACAATAGAAATAATGATGTTAACCATAGAGATGATCACAATGTTAATTTGGCAGGAACAAGGGGTAGGCATGGGAGAGATAGACTGGTGAATGATCACTTTGCCAATTTACAGTGAGACTAAATTAGAATAGTACTTTATTTTAATTTTTAATATACTTTTATATATTTATATTATTTTAATAATTAACAATTATTTATTTAATAATAAAAATTACATTTGCAATTGTTTTTGAAGAAGTTGTATCTCTAACTTCAATTTTGTCTCTTCCAAAAGTATGTTCCTCTTCCTCACTTCGTTTATTACAACCTCCTGCTCTAGACATTTCATCTGCATTGCCACAAGCTCGTCTTTATGCTGCAATAAATTTGTTGCCTCGGCAGTACGAGTCTTCTTTTTTCCTGAAAACAAATGTGTAAAATTTCATTAATTTCATTTAAGAATGATAACAGAATCTAACCTCGCAAAATTAGGATGTGAATGATCTAAAAAATACCAAAAAAGACTTATGAAAAAATGCTTAAATGACCTAAAAAGTAAAAAGTGTAAAAATTGAAAATAATAAGTTTAAAATGAATACCTATGTATATACTATATAGTTATAGTTTGATGAATTACCGTCTTGCATTTATGCAGTAAACCAAATCAATAGCTCTTCAACAATAGTACAATATTATTTTTAAAAATTCAAAAATGATCTATAATATGAACAAAATGTAGTAAAACTAATTTCAGATATTCTGAATCAGGGATGCTTGAAATGAGTTTTTGGGTAAGCTAGCATTGTATAGAATTAAAGGGAGAAAAATGTCAAAGTCATCAGCATCTTATTTCTAGTTATCAATATTATGGAAATTATGTGTAATGTTTACTCACTGAAAGGGGTTCTGAGAGGTGTGCTAACTTTTGACTTTAGGTGTTGAGGAGTCACCACATTCCATTGACTGACAGTTGTATCTGAAATAAATCTTTACTATTAGACTGCTATTAGCCTACTTTTAAAAATGTTATCTATGGGTAGATTATTGAATGAGAAATCAAAGAAAACTTTAGTAAACATACGTGGTTGAGTTGGTTCAGTTGTGATCTTTGACTTGACAGTTACATCATCGGGCATAACTGAAAAAAAAAAATATTTACATTTTATTTAAAAAAAATTCTTACTATTAGAGCCAGTATTACAATAGTCGATTCCACTAACCGACTAATAGCAGATTATATTACAGACAGAATTTGATGGGTTTGGAGTCCGTTACATTTAACCGGAGATAGTAATGCTGGCCCTTAAATGTAATCTGATCTTACCAGTCACAATCCATGAATCACTATCGTTATTGTCAATCATTGCAAAATCGTCTGAAAAATCATTTGAGGCTGAAGGAAAATACAGGACATGATTAATATGATCTTACCATCTACTTCATCGTCATAATTATAACCTGAAGGAGGCATGGCATCAACTTCACCGTCACAATCGAAAGTTGAAGGCATGCCTTCAACAGACAGTTGCATCATGTCCTTAACTTTTTGTTCAATATCATTCAGAGCTATTGATTCGTTATTCCCACCACCTGTTTTTAGTCGTTCCAGTCTTGAATTAAACAAAATAAAATTATCAATAATGGAGATATATGAATCGTCAGAACTGAAATATTGATCACACTTACCTTATCGAAGCACTTTTTTTCCGCACAAGTTTTTTAATATTCTTGTACTTCAACTGCAGTTGCGCTACAGTGCGTGGAACTAATAGCGCTAGGCTATTGAATTCCAAGGCCAGTTTCTTCCAGCAATCTTCTTTATCTTTCCACATGACCGCATCTGTTTTCTTATTTTCCAGAACATGTTTGTTGGCGGTAACTAATTCAATAAGCAGTTCCTCTTCCCTGCTACAGAAATTAACGTTCCTCGCCCTCTTATTTACTTCATTCGAGTTACTCATATTTGTATTTTGTAATAAAATATTGTCGTCAAGTATCAGTGAACAAATTACAAAACACAATACACAAATACATTTGAAAAACGAACAGTAATCCAACGATTTTATCATGTTTATCAATGTTATCAGTGAAAAATAAATGTTATCATTAACAGGCCGCCGGAAAAGGCCAATTTATGGGCCAATTGTAAGCTAACCTCAGATTAACTAACTCTCACACAAAAACCCGTGGTGAAACCGAAAAAATGGTAACTCTGGGTTACTGGGTAACTCGGAGTTAACTAATCTCAACTTTAACTCCTACGTGGTGAAACCGGGCATTACAGTATTATAACTTATCAGTTATCAGTAGAAAACTAAAAAATAATATTATTATGTTATTGGCCACTGGTCGTTGCAGGAGCGCTAGTGAAGCTAAAAGGTGGAAAAACCATCCGTAACTCCGCCACTCTACATATTTTGAAGGAAACACCCCGCACACCCTCCAACAATATCGTTTCCAGTCCTCTATATCTTAGTTCGTGTCAATAATCAAACTGAAAACATATGCAAGTATTATACAGTGTAACCTGTAAAAAGGAATAAAAGTATTTGAAAAAAATATGCCTACAATGAATATTACTTATATTGCTATCTAGTGGTCAGATTTAAAAACCAAATACACCAATCGATAAGTAAAGAAGTGTTTAAAAAAACCATAGTATCATAATATTTATTAGAATAAACCAGAGTCGAATAATTCCGTATACAAATCAATGGACTTATCTGATGTCAACTATAGTTGACACTTGGCCGTGAACGTAAATATTAAATATTCCATAAATTTTTGTATTCGTTCGTCATCAGGCTGAATTCTTATTAAATAATTTGTAAAACAGTTTTCAACTTCGCTCGGTGGTAAGTACAAAAAAAATTTTTAGGTAATTACCTACGTTTTCGGTTTTTAATAATCACCACTGAATCCTAGATTCTGGATCTTTCACCACCAACTTTGGCCTAGATGAAATCTACAACCTTTAATATTTAATTGTGGTCAAACTGTTAATAGAGCTGTGTGAATTGCTACTTCAAAATCAGCATAAGCAATTTCAGGTATAAAATCAACATTTTGTATATTGCATTCATTGAATATATGTGTCAAAGTTTGTGAATAACATTCAATACTATTAGAAGGTAGCAAACAAAATATAATAGGAATATAGTGGTTGTTGTGAGTAATATGAATAGTGAACATTCGTGTAAACATTTTACAACAACTTTTAAATGTACCATCATATAAATTGTATAAGATTTACATAGAAATTTTAAATTTTTAGTTGTTGAAAATGTAATTATGTTATTTATACCGTCATTAATTAATAAAAAGTCTTCTTCATAATTTGTTTTTATTTTAAAATCAATTAATGTTTTATGAATATCGCTTAAACTTTTAGAAATAGTCGGTTGAATATTTTTTTAATTAAAGTACAATCGTTATGTGTTAGAGTTTCTATATCATTTTAATTCATTACGCAACAACTTAGATGGCCTTTCACAGGGATTTTCTTGTGCTTTTATTTTTAAAGAGTTACTCACTGTCAGCCTGGTTAAAATATTTGCTTCGTCAGGTTTATAGTTGTGTGGGATGTTTTTTTCAATAATTATTTCATTTTCACTTCTAAAAAAACATTTAAATGTTCTTTTTACACATCACCATCGTTCGATATCATTTTTTAGACATTTATGAAATGAAAACTTAAAACCATCAATAACATTAATACGTTTGCCTTTTTCACTGAACTTAATATTACGAGACTTGCCGATTGTGTATGGAATGTGAATACATATTAAATAGTGTGGTATATCAGTGTAATATACAGTAGGTATTGTAAGATATTACTATTATAATACCTAATCAGTGCATTTCAATTTTCAACGGAAAGTACGTGATCCATATTATATTTAGTCATTTTATTACTACCATAAGATATACGGACTATAGACCGACACATGATTTTACCGGAAAAGACCGGACCCAATTCGTACAGAATTTAAAACTTAAATTATTTTTGCACCCAACTCGGATGCAGCCGTCTGTGCCATATTTCGTCTTCATCTGACAATGGTTATTTAGTATGGAAGCGAATAAATAATTTAGAAAAAAAAATATAATTATGAAAATGTGTTTTACTAATGATAATGGAGCAGAGTGTTGACAGACTTTTGGGTTATGAGTGTTACTATTTTAAAATATGCTTAATAATATTACACGTAAAATGTAATTTCATAAGACTATAAAAATTCAAGATATGCACTAACTATCACATAATTTAGTATATTAAAACTGTTCAGAATATAAAATTTACGTATAACAATTTTCCACTATACTATCAAAATAATAGTGTACTTAACAGTGAATAATTAAAAATACAAATTTCAGAATAGTTGAGGTATCATTATTGTTAATTTTTTTTAGTTTTGTTTTTTGGTGTCGAAGTATTTCCATTTTTAGTAATTTCGTCCTGTTTAATTTTTGCAGCGGGGTCTCTCTCTTTTTCATATTCTGCTACACACTTATTCACACGCCTTGCCATTGATACATTTTCGAGCCATGAAAGCGTCAAGTGTGGATTATTCTCCGAGGACGACGGTTGATTTTTATCTGCCATTGATACCTGCAAGTAATACAATTGTTTATATATTTATTTAGATACGGCCAAATTTTAAGAAAATAACAAATAGATGAATAAATTATTGTTCATAATCATTTACTCACAGTACCTATAGTATTATAAAATAAATTCATCAAAAATATTAATTCTAAATAACTGTGTTTAAATAACATTTTTTTTTTAAAACTATGCAAGTTCTTGAAATTAACTAACTAAATGAGTAGATATTAAGAATGACGTGTTTCACTGTGGTAATACAGACTTAGTCGATGGACGTGTCTATCTAAAACAGAAAATTACATTAATAAATAACAAAAATAAAATAAAATTTAAGTAAATCATAGTAATTATATTTATCACAATGAAAATATTATAATAAAATCAAAATATATTATTTAGATTTTGAAATCTAGTTTATAATTTGTTATAACTTATAAGTAAATAATAATGTATATAATATTTTTGATACAATGGACCAATAATTATTGAATCGTATCTATAAATGTAATTTAATAATGTTGTGTAGCAGATCACTGATCAACTATAAATGTCAATTAAAGAAGCATTGTACAGTTTTCACGGTCAGATTGATATTATATTATCGTCAATAATTAAGACTTCATTAGTTATAGAAAATATTTTGATCTTTTAGATACCTAATAGTAGTAAGTAATTATCCTATTCAATAATGTACAATTTAAAATAGTTTCAATAGCTGTGTCGTAGTTAAAAATTTCGGAAGACCTTAAACAATTGTAGGGCCTCTGTTTTTAAAATTGGAGTAGTCCTTTCTAGTTTTTCTAGAACTTCTTCAATAATATTGAATTCATCATATTTAGTAATGCTATATTGACATCAAAGTGTAACTCACAGACATAATTTTCACTTAATAATTAATCATCACAAGAAATATGTTTGTTCTAAAACCTTCAAAAATTGTTTATCCTAAAGTAAAAATGAATATTTTTAAAATTTAATTGTTACATTTTTTTTTACTGATTTTAAAAGTTATAGAAACTTAATCATTTATCTTTTTTAATATTTTACCCATAGGGCTTTGTAAATATCGAGAATAAAATCAACTTAGTTGATTTTATTTGATAGTGCACAGTGTACACTTTTTTTTAGGTCAGAATTTATCTATTTTAGATTATAGAGGATTCAGGCTATTTATACTATTTAATTATACAATTATATTTACCACATATTTGAATAGAACATTTTTAGGTTTGTAATTAAATTATAATAAATTAAAATTGCATAAAAAGTTTATTTATTAAACCCATACAAATATGTATCATTATTAATGCTATTTTAATGCTATATAAATATAATTATGATTTTTAAGTGTACTTGGGTCAGAAGGTAGTAGTATATTTGAGCTTTTATTAACAGTTTAAACTCGTACTTTATACCTATTGTATGTAGATGTTACTAATTCCATTCTTGTACATATATGTATCAATTCATAAATTAACATATAATCATACATATATATATATATATATATCATACAATAAATATACATTTTATTTAAATCGATACATTTGAACGATATGGCTACATACCATATACTATTTTTAGAATTTTTACATAATAATTTATTGGTACATAATTCTAAAAAATTGGTTTATTTTAATCATCTATACAATATAACATAAAATACATTATGTTGGCATGTAGATTATTGACATTTGAACAACAATTAATATTTTTAATTAACATTCAAATGTAAATCTCCATTACGAGTTACGACTCGTATAAAAGTCGGCCTTCGTGCGAATAGTGGCGTACTCTAGTGATCAATTTAGAACTACCAACTCCCGCGATTTTGTGCGTCAATATTGTACCATTGAAAGATACAGAAGCGGTGTCACCTTATCTTCTCTACATCGTGTGTACAACATATTTTAAAACTAGAAATTGACTTGCGATCTTAATATAATATGGTAATTATACGTCATATACTTTATCAAGTAGTTTTAAGATTAAAATACTAAATGTACCTATGTTCTAGAATGCATTTTAAGTTAAAATTATTAAATATTGTCATGGTTATATGCTTTGAGACATAGCAAATAATTTTTAAGTTCTCATTTGTATTTATTTTGTATCCAAACAAGTTTTAAAATTTTATATATTTTATATCAACAAATAATTTATATATAATGTCAATTTGGCTGTAAAAACCAAACTCGTAATTCAACTGACATTTTAGTTTATCTGCTAAACAAAATGGTTAAAATTATATTAGTAGATAAGATATCATTATTCATTAGTCAATCTAAATATCTAATACTAAAATTAATTACTATAACAACAGTATAAATTTATCATAAAATGTACCTAATATTGGCTGACAGACTTTGCTCAAGGTTTTACGTATACAATAATTTATCATTAAATTCAAATTTAACACAAACATAATGTATGTACAGTACATTAGTCATTAATACATTACAGTGACTTACTCAATGACGTCACAAAAATACAATCGACAGCTATTGTTATACAGCATAGTGGCTATCTATTTTCCCTCCCTCTTTTGTTTTTGTTATTAATTATTGTGATTTTATGTTTTTAGATTTATTTTTATCAATGACTTATGCTTGATTGCAATAGTTCTATACAAATTAATTAATTTAATGTTTCAATTATAAATGAATCATGTTTAATGGACCATTAGCTCACTCATTGATATTTGATTCCTTAAACGTTTAATAATTGTTCATGGAACGCAGAATCAGTGTAAATACTACAGTGAACTAGGAAGCACGTCGTCAGATTATTTTAAATTAAACCAATAGGTTTTTGTTTAGTAAGTTAAATTCAAAAAGTGTAGTAATATTTTATTATTTTAAACGTTTATGGAATAAACATATTTATTCGGGAATTCGTTTTGATGAATATACCTATTGTATTACCTATACTATAGGCACTGAGAATAAATTATATATTATTCATACATTTTGACTGATCAAACATTTTTTTTTAAATAATTGTATTATTTGCATTTTATTAATAGGTATCAATGGCAAATAAAAATCAATCGTCGTCTTCGGAGAATATACGTCCGTCATTATCCAAGAATGATAGACCATGGATTATTAGTGCAAGAATGGAGAGGCGCATGAATGGTTTCATTGGTGAATGGGAAAAGCAGAGAGACCGCCTCAAAGCAAAAACTAAAATGGGCCAAATTACAAAAAATGGAAGTTCGATACCAAAATACAATACTAAATGAAGTTAACAATTATAATGATGTTTATGAATATTCTTTAATTTTCAATATTTATTCTTGAATGTATTTTTTATAACTTCATACTAATTTATATTCTTCCATTTTCATACTGTTGGTAGGGTTTTGGTTCTATAGATTCAAATAGTTATTTTGTGAAAAATATTCAATTATATCTTATTCTGTTATTTTATTATCTACTATTATCTATGCATTTGTTGCAAAATAATTAATTTTGATACTCTAGAAATTTTACTCTAGTGATAATCATGGTAATAGTTATTGCTAATTTACTTAGTGTAAATAGAAATTGTATAGGTTAGGTACTCGGCAGTGTAGCACAATTTATTAATCTATTGACCCGTGGTCATGTAGTAAAGTATAAAATTATATGTCTTTTAATTATTTAATAATGGAGAATTTCTAGTTAGTTATTTAATGTTTAAAAATTAAATTATATTTTGATATAAACTAAAATTTACTTATGTATTTCCCGTGTCAGTATACTTCAGTATTACATACCTACTTGGCAGACTAAAAAATATTTAAATAATTATTCAGAATAATTTTTGAGAAAATAAACATTTTTTTCAAATTTTTGTTTTTATTTAATATTTTAATTTGTGCAGTACAAAATATTAATTAGTATTTCTAGAATGTAGTAGTCATTTCAATGATAAATCTAAATACCCATAATGTATCATAATTTAATGAATTTTTATAATATTCGTTTTGAATTCTGTTTGTCATTAGTTGGTTAAAATGAATTGGTTATGAAGTGAATAACTTGTATCTACTGTACGGAGCAATTGTATTTTTTTTTTTATTAAATAACAACAAAATTAATCAAGTAGGTAGCTCTTTGTAATTATCCTTTTTACGTAAAACATCAACTAATTATAAAATATTAAAATGTTAAAATTATACAAATAAAATCTATGTTAACATTCATTTTTAAATTCTCAATCATATTGTATACAAAATTTCACCAATGTATTGTGGATAACACTTGTACGACCTACTGTAACTCTTGTCTGCAGGTCATTGTAAGCTTCCTATGCAGTATGCACCATCGTGTCTTTTACACACAAAAACATAATGACCAATGTTTTTAAAATTTAAGAGTCCACTGTATACAATTGCAGCTCTTAATATCAGTTTTTTTTTAGGTTAAGAATAATTGGCAAATTTGCGACAGACGATTTTTTTATAACCATAACTGATTTCCAATTTCTATGGTCACTTCATTTTCCTTCGTACAGTTTCTGCAATGTAATATTTCTCGGAACGATTTTGTTATCATTGAATCCAAATTATTAAAGCTATTTAATCTTAAATACAATAATTTTTTTTTGTTTTGCCACTCAAATGAACAATATTTACAGGTATACGTTACAGTTGTACTTTCTATGCCATCACATATCTTCTCAAAGGACGTTGAAACATTTCCTTCGCAATCAGTCTGTCTGATTCACAAATGTCTTTTAATAATATAATTCGTTGATTTATGAATTCTTTTGAAAATCCTTGTGTTACCAAGGTTTTTATTATGTCATAAACCCCAATGGATTTATAATTTGATTCAATATGCATGCTATATTCTTGACTATCACAAAATACACAGAATAGTGCTTGGATTATAGCATCAAATGGTGGGTACGTATTGGACAAAACAATTGTTGAAACTCATTGTTATAATTGGTATTTTTAGTTTTATTTATTACATTTCCGTTTTTAATTAACTCTATTTCCATTTTTTTGTATTCATTAGAATGCATTATTTCCGGAGCTGGAGCCACATAGTACGAAGATCTTATTATTTTTTTCCCCAAACCTCACCAATTTTCAAATATTTCAGCCGGATTTTCAGATTCTAATTCAATATAATTTTCATTCTTTTCAATAATGTCTATTAAATTATCATCACTTTTCATATTTTCTTCAACTTTCATATCATGATCAAATATTTCTACCGGCTTTTCAGATTCTAAATCAAAACAAATTGCATTTTTTTTTTAAACTTATCTTTCAAATTATCTTCACTTTTTTATTTTCTTCAACATTCATATTATCATGATCTAATTACTTGAGCATACCTTCAATTTTTTGCACATGTTTACAGACAAATTTATCAGCGCAAATAGGTAGCTTATCTTTGTTGAAAGATCTATTTTGTCCATGCGATTTCGGATATAACGAATTACTAATTACGATTACGATTCACGTTTGTAGTATCATAATATTGTACTTGTATTATCAAGTAATAACATCAACCAACGACGAACAGTTCTTCGCAGGAAAAATTTTTCGTATGATCCATTTCCTTATCACACTTATACCATAGGTTACCACGTCCGTGGTAATGATTTTAAACCACATCACTTATCACGGTATTATATATTGATTGTAGATTTATTAATTCCTGCCAAATGTCATGATTTTGGCGGGGAAATATGATTTATACGATTACCCATCAGACCTATAGATATAAACAATGTTTTTCGTAAAACTAATAAAATTAGCCGTATATGGTACATCACCATGTTCTCTACTTATTCATTGCATTTTATCTTATCGCCTTAATTTGGTCATAAAAATAAAAGTAGGGTACTCAACAATAAATTGGAGATTTCGGGATTATTGGAAGATAGCCTATTTTAGTAGTGTAATCCTTGTGTCATCACAATCATAGTTAACTTTTCTTGTTTAGCCAGTGCCGACTAGTAGATTTTCCGGTTACCCAATTTTAAGTTTTATTTTGACGTACAATTTTTTTTATAAATCAGTATATTATTTTTAATATGTTTTCCTGTGAGGTTTGCCAAGCTGAATTTATGTCCATTTCAGGTTTAAATAAGCATTTAAGGAAAAAAAATGAGGGTTTTAAAAAGCACAGACTTTTGAAAAGAAATGTGTACCTACTTCTGTAATGATTGTGATAAATCATTTAATCTTAAGTCAATGTTAATAAAATACGTCAAAGGTCACATAAATACCACTGAGCATTTGAACATGTCATGTTCATTTGCTACATGTACCAAGTCTTTTCATACAATGAACGGATTGATTTCCCATTTGCAATCGAATTCACATAATATGAATATTGAGTCAACAATAGTACATTTTAAAAACATTGAAGGTAAATATTGAATATATATTTTGATTCTCAAAATGAATTCAGTGTTTAGCTTCAAAGTGATTTTTGGGATTTTCAAATTTTTTTTGGATGTAATGGTTAAGTTTTAAAGAAATCACCACAAATGGAAGCAATAAAAGAAAAATTGAATTGCAAGACAGATTTTTTACAAAAAAAAAGTCATCAGCATACTTTATCTTCTTTAGAGAGCAAACACGTAAGGCAATCATTCTTAAACATAAATAAAGAAACGTTGAATATAAGTGCAACAGCTACGTTTGATCACTCTTACATTTAAAATAAATTTAGATTTTTAGTTATATTATTGACTTGAGCTATTATTTATAACAGTAACTCCTATATTATTTGAATTGATTGTAATAATATGAGTTTTGACGTTTTGGGCTGTACGTAAGTAATATTTTAATTTTAATATTTTAGATTTTTAGTTATACCTATAATTGACTTGAGCTATTATTTATAATATTTATTTTCCATACCTGCTTATGAATGTATATATTATCGACTAAATGTCTGAATGTATAAAAACTAAAAATACAAAAAATATACAAAATATATACAATATAATATTGTCATAAGGATGTGATAAGGAAATAGATCATACGAAAAATATTGTGATAAGGATGTGATAAGGAAGTGGATCATACGAAAAATGTTTCCTGCGAAGAACCGTAGTTCGTCAACCAACGTGGTTTATTATCAAAAATGTTCAGTATGCCAAACTCCTTCAAAAAAAATATTTTTCGTGTGCTATCAAAACAGGCGTGTAGTGGACATACTGTATAATTGAATTACACATTAAAAATCCTAATAAATGAGATACTCTATGAGAACTCAATTAATAAAAAAAAGATTGTCCGAGATTTCATATGGAATCTCATGGCAGTCAAATGAAGTTTTGGTGAGATTTTATATGGAGTCTCATTGCAGGCAATTGAAATTTTCAAAAAAAACCTTGGCAGCCAAGTTGTTAAAGACAATTTCATAAGTTATCGTCTAGGTCAGGGGTCACCAAATGGCGGCCCACGGGCCGCTTCCGGCCCGCAGACTGAGAGAAAAAGCCAATAATTTAATACGTAATTATTATCAAGGGTGGCTGTTGTAATAATAAATGTTGCAGGTAATTTCTTATCTTTGTACATTATTACTGCTTTATTAGGTTTTTTCGGCTGCAACAAATATTATACTAGGCAGTGAAACATAATATCTTATCTTATCGGTTTTTTTATTTATTTGAAATTTCATTACGACAAGTCGACAACTCATGAAGCCACAGATATTAATATACGTATAACACGTCAGTCCGTCAGTTATCAGTGAGACGGTGGTGTCCGCTGCGACGTAATTTTTTTCGTCCGTTTTGTTTATTATTCAAAAATAAATTTCAATCCCGACTCACCAACGAACACCTTGAAATCAGTGTTGCCATGTTAGCTGATTTAAGGCCAAATCTAGCCTTTTTTGATCTGATCTAGCTGATGAATTATTTGATCTAGCTCCTGGCCTTTTTCCTAGCTATTTATCATTTTTAACTAGCTTATTTCTGGCTTTTTTTTTTTATACTTTTTACTAGATTTTATTTACTATATTATTATACTACTACGTCTACAACTATTATAGTATAATATCCTAACCCGTGTGTTAAAAACTGGTTGTGATTCGAACAATAAAAATAAGTACCTGGATCTATTGTATCCATTGTAGGTGAACAAATAACAGTAATGCCATTAACACAGTCCACAGATCATGTAAGGTCCTAGTAGACTCGCTTAAATGGACTTGTTTTATTTTATCTGTGCCATTAAGATAAAGAGTATAAGACTAGAGAATATGTAGTATTCTAACGCTATTAAATATGTTACCATATTATAGTATAGAACTCTAGTACTATAGTAGGTACATGTAAAATATAAGAATATAAAAATATAAATAATTGTTGGAAAACTGGTATTTTATATTTTCCTAATAAATTGACGAGAAAAATTATTTCTTGAATTGCAGTTTAGTACTCAACAAATCATTGAGTTATCATTTGAGTATTATATCCAAATTGTTTGAGATTAACAAATTACAAATATTACAAATATTACAAGATTGAAGAAAATTATTTTATTTTGTTAGGTACTGATTTTTGTATATAAATAATTATATTTTGTTTTATATATAAAATACAACTTAAAATATTTCACGTAAGTGGCATGACATGTTCACACATTAGTGTACATTCTTATTAGAAATTTATTTAATTTTCTTTTTAGTATGGGAAAACCGCAATATTCTCAAAAATTTCGACAAGCCTGGCTACAAGACAAATTATTTAAAGAGTGGCTTCAAGAATACGTAAAAGATTCAACAAAAGCATTTTGTAAAACTTGTTGTGTAACTATCCGAGCAAAGCGATGTGATTTGGTGAATCACGGAGAAAGCCAAAAACATAAATCGTCAGTAGGAGCCATCAATATTCATCAACAAAACAGTATTAAATTTAAACCAATAAGCTTAGAAACAAATCGATCCGAAGCTGCCTTATCGCTTTTTGTGAGTAATCATTGTGCAATATTACCAATTGATCATCTCGGTGAATTGTGCAATACACACTTTCCTCATAATAACATAAGAATTCATAGAACCAAATGTTCTAGAATTATTATTAATGTCTTAGCACCCTATTTTATGTCTAATTTAGAAAGAAGACATTGGTGATATGTACAGTTTGCTGATCGATGAGTCTACCGATATTGCTGTTCTTAAATATCTTGGAATAGCCATTATGTATTTAAGTAAAAGTCAAAACAAAATAATTACTACTTTTTTATCCCTTGAAGAACTCGTCGAATGTAATGCAATGTCAATTGTAACAGCTATAAAAACTTGTCTAAAAAAATTTGATTTGGATATTAAAAATATGGTTGGGTTAGGTTCTGATAATGCAAGCGTGATGTTTGTCATTAATAACGGTGTCTTTAAAATGTTAAAGGAAGACAATCCTAATTTGATTTTAATTATATGTGTTTGTCACTCATTACAATTGGCAACTTCCCAAACTTGTGCTCATACTATCCCAAGACATTTGGATTTTTTGATATCTGAAACATATAATTGGTTTTCTAAGTCAACACTACGACAACACTCATATAAAGAAATTTTCAAAACTATTAATGATGGACATGACCCACTCAAAATAGTTCAGTCCTCAAATACTCGTTGGTTGTCAGTCGAAACCGCAGTAGTTCGCATCGTTGATCAATGGCACGAACTCAAGACTCATTTCGGTATCTCTAGACAAAAAGATAGATGTTATACAGCTGAAATGTTGTATTCAATATACACTGATGATAAAAATCTAGCATATTTGCTATTCTTGAGACCATTGCTGGGGGAAATTCAGAGAGTAAATAAACTATTTGAATCAGAATATGTTGATTCAACAAAACTGGCCAAAGATTTAGTTGCATTAATAACTTCATTTATGAAATTAATAGTTGTTCCTACATATACATATAATCCTGCCAAATCATTAGATTTCACTTCCCACTTAAATCCCAAACCTTATTTAGGTTATGGATTTGAAAATCAAATAAATGAACTTAAGAAATTAAAAAAAATATCAGAAGGCGAAGAAAGGGAATTGAGTGATAGATGTATTGCTTTTGTAACTTATATTATAAAACAATTTCAGCAAAGACTACCCGATAATATAAGCATGTTGGAAAAAATTGAAATACTATCTCCAAGTAATACATTGAAACAAATAAAAGATAATATAAATCCAATATGTGAGTTTTTTGGATTTCAAAATAAAGAAATTGAAAAAATTGATCTACAGTGGCGAAACATTAATTTATTAAACTGGAAGAATACTAATTCAACTGTAGAGTTTTGGAGTGAAGTGTATTCATTTCAAGACTCTGCAAGTCATAATCCATTTAAAGAATTAGCCAAATTGGCACTTACTGTATTATGTATACCTTGGTCCAATGCAGCTTGCGAACGAGTGTTCAGCCAAATGAATTTGATAAAAACAAAGTTGAGGAACAAAATGAAATCCCCAATGCTAATAAGTTTACTTCATATAAGATCTGGGTTGAAGAGGAATAAAAAGTGTTGTCACAATTTTGTATTACCAGATACCGTTATCAAAAAAATTGGTACAAATGATGTATATAATGTTGAAACTGAGTTAAATGACAATGATGATGATAATATTATAAGTTTTGCAGACTTTCAAATTTAATTAAAAATATTATATTATTATAAATTATAAGCTTTCAAAATAATTTTTTTTTTTTTCATTATATTATTATATTATTACATATTTTTGTTTTGTTTATTTATTTAAATAATTTTTTGCTAATATATATTCTACCAAACTTCAAAACTTTATTATTAATATTATTTATCATGGTTTTTACTTATCAATTATCATGAAATCTTGAATTTTGTTATTTAGCCGAATTCTGGCCTTTTTTTATTGTACTGTTGGCTTTTTTCCAAAATAATATCTGGCAACACTGCTTGAAATGGTGATGAACAGGGTTGGGATTTTATAGCATTTGCATATTTCTTATGAGATGTTTAAGAAATAGCAGAGTAAGCTAAAAATGTGTTTCATGATACACAGAACTCAAATTAAAAATTTTATTTTGCATATATTTGCATATTTTGCGATTTTTTAGTTTTTAGTGCTTATTTTGGACTTTTTTTGTAATTTTACCTATTTTTAAATCAAAATCGGTTATATTTTATAAAATTATATTTAAGTAAACGTGTTTTTAGATTTTTGTCAATTTACAAATTATCAAGTACAATCTCGATCTCAATCGGCGATAATAATATATTATATAATATGGTATAATATTACGATAAATTCATATTATTTGGTTCTAATTTTAAACTTTTGTTATCTGTAGATTTCGTTGGTTTTTTTTTCTTGATGTTTACTGCGATTAATAATCGCCGATTATTTACGAACGAACGTTTAATGTGTTGTAAACTCAAATAATTTTATTCAGTCCACATTCGTCTCATGTCATTGTACTCGTTTCGTAAGTTACGTGTTACGTTGCATTTTCGTCTTTTGGTTAAATTCGTTGTAATTTTATTTTAAAATGCCAAAAGTTAAATCATCTCTTACGTGTAAACTAAAAAGTATTGTATCTGAGTACGGTGAAGAAGTGTTTAAAGTTGACGAATGTGTTTTATTTTGTCAATTATGTGAATGTAAAGTTAGCAGTGAAAAAAAATTTAACATAACTCAGCATTTAAAAACAGATAAACATATTCAAGCTACAAAGCGCCATAAAAATAAAATTGAAAAAAAACAACAGTTTCTTACGAGCTACCAAAAAAAAAACTCCTTTAATGTTGATTTATGTAAAGCATTTATAGCAGCGAACATCCCTTTAAATAAATTATCTAATTCAATATTTCGAAAATTTCTTGAAACATACATTAAAAATCCGATTCCAGATCAAACCACGTTAAGAAAATTATATGTGGATGATATATATAACGAGACTATGGAAAACATTCGGTCTAAATTATCTTCTAAGCGAATATGGGTCAGCATCGATGAAACAACCGACGTCGAAGGACGCTACATAGCAAATGTGATTGTCGGGAGTCTTGAAACCGATCGCCAAGGTGTTGTATTTTTACTTCATACTGAAGAACTTGAAAAAACAAATTTTTCTACTATCAGTCAGCTATTCAACAAGTCAATGGGTATATTGTGGCCGAACGGAGTACAACATGAACATGTTCTTTTATTTGTATCAGACGCCGCACCATATATGGTGAAGGCTGGGACGGCTCTCCAAGTTTTCTATTCTAAAATGCTACACGTGACGTGTGCTGCCCATGGTTTGCATAGAGTAGCAGAACACGTTAGATCTCATTTCAATTCAGTGGATAAGTTAATAGCAAGTGTTAAACAAGTATTTCAAAAAGCTCCAAGTCGTATACAATTATTTAAAAATGAACTTCCTGGAGTACACTTGCCGCCAGAACCAATTATTACGCGTTGGGGAACCTGGATTAATGCAGCTGCCTATTATTGCGAGAATATACAAGCTGTTCGTCATATTATTGGATTACTCGACCAAGAAGATGCGATTAGTATTCAAAAAGCAAAAAAATGTTTAGACAAACCTAATCTTGAAAATAACTTGGCATACATAAAATCAAATTTTTCTGTTTTATCTGTAGCCATTGATAAATTGCAAGGAAAATGTCTGTCTTTAGCCACTTCATTAAATATTATTGAGAATATCGAAGAAACATTTAAAACACTAAATGGTGAACATGGTAAACCAATAAATCTCAAATTAAAAAACGTATTTGAAAAAAATAAAGGTTTGTCTAAATTAAAACAAATTTCAAATATCTTGGATGGTGAAGAAAATAAAAATATTGGTGAATTACTTGGTGAACTTACATGTAATGATATTGTTTATTTCAAATATGCACCAATTGTATCAGTGGACGTCGAACGCTCATTTTCGACATACAAAACTTTGTTGGCAGACAACCGCCGTAAGTTCAAATTCGAAAATCTGGCCAAGCATTTAATAATTCAATGTAACACTCAAGGTAAACATTTTAAATCGCTTACTTTTTATTTAAAATGTTTGAAGATTATTAATTGGGTAATTTTTTACAGCGCTTCAGGATTCTGATCAAAGTGACTATCAGACATCAGAGTGAATGATTTCAAAACTTAAGTAACAACCTATAATAATTTGTAAGTGAAAAATTTCTTAATTAATAAATTTCCTTTTTTTTGCATATTTTGTTGTTTTTATTGCATATTTTTAGCGCATATTTAGCGATATTTAAGGTCATATTATAGCGCATATTTATGCAATTTTAAGTGCTATAAAATCCCAACCCTGGTGATGAAGATAGCGACCACAAACCACAACCCCGACTTAAAGCAGCTAGTTGAAAGCAAGATCTGCCATTTTTCTCTTTAAAAATATTAATTATTAATTGTTTCATAAATATATTGAATTTAATTATATTTTCATTAGTTTTAGTTACATAATAATAAATAAGTATTTTTTTATTTAGAAATAAAATATTTTTGGCCAACCGGCATATTATAATAAATATTATGTACTTTGAATTTGTATGGCCCACGAGAATTTTTTGAATTCTTAATGTGGCCCGCGGAAAATATTAATTGGTGACCCCTGGTCTAGGTCATACAACTATTTATAGAATTGTAATTGAAACTTGTAAAAGTATAGTAACAAATTTAATGTCAGAAGTAATGCCACAACCCACAGAAGAAAGATGGAAACAAATTGCAAATGATTTTTGGACCAATTGGAATTTTCCGAATTGTATAGATGCGTTGGACGGAAAACACGTCACTATTCAAGCACCACCAAATACTGGTTCAAATTTTTTTAACTATAAAGAACATTTTCTGTCGTGTTACTTGCATTAGTTGATGCACAGTACAATTTTATAGCCGTAGACGTGGGCGCTTATGGAAAAAAACAGTGATGGCGGAATATTAGCACACTCTAACTTGGGAAAATCGTTAGGAAATGGTTCATTAAATTTTCCAAAAAATGAATTTTTACCTGGAACCACCATTTCTGCTCCTTACTTTATATTAGGAGACGAAGCGTTTCCTCTGAAAACGTACTTGATGCAACCATATCCAGGGAAGTAATTAAATGATTCATTAAAACGAATCTAGAATTATCGTCTTTGTAGAACTCGTAGAGTAGTGGAAAATTGCTTTGGGATTTCAGCACAAAAGTGTCGTGTTTATAACGGGAGGATATAATCGAAGCCAGAAAATGTGGATTATATTATTTTATTAACATGTGTTCTTCATAATTTCATAAAAAATATAATAATAGTGTCACTGAAAATGTTCAAAATATGAATGATCTAACTTCAAACATAACTTTGAATGATATACCTATACAAAGAGGTGGTGCTGGGCGAGCAGCATTTACAACTCGAGAATTATACAAACATTTTTTTAATTCCTCAGCTGGTTCAGTGCCGTGGCAAAATGAAAAAATTTAAATAATATTTTGTTTGATTTACATACTTTTATATACTTTGATATTATTAACTAATAACTATTAAGTAAACTAATTTAAAATAGTGTACAGTAATTATTTAAAATAATATACCTATATTATTAATTCAATTGTATTAATATTTAAATTGATGCGATTTGTTTTGAAAAAAAACACATAGACATTAAACTTGATTTATTGAATTTTGAATGTAATACATATTATTATAATAATTAGTAATTACCTATATTTACGTTAAAATACATTCCGTGCATGGAATAATAAAACAAGTACCTATTATTTATTTTCTATAACCAATAATCTAAACAAAATTGTATCATTGTATAAAAAAATGTTATCTTAAAAATTAGGTATTCGAAATAGTATCTGAACATTGATTCGATCAAAATCTTAAGGGTAAAAAAAAAACCATCGATGAAAAAATACAATATTCAAAAATAATTCTGAGCAGATTTTATAATTAATTTATAAATTGGAATTTTTTGATATTTTATATTGCCCAGAGAACGAATTTAAACTTAAAATATATTTTGTTGGTAAGTAATATAAACTAAGGAATTTCGCTATTTTTGTATTCGATTTTGATTCTCAAATATTTAAATTTAATGTTTTAAATATTTTTAACTATTTAAATAGTTTACACCTTTTCGTGGTCTTAATGCATTTTGACAAAATTGAAACTCTAATAACAATTATAAAAAAAAGTTGTGATTTCATTTTTGGTAACTATCAAAAAAAAGGTTATAAAAATACATGTTTAAATTTTATGGATATAATATTAACTACTTATAAAAAACCTTGTTTTTAATTTTTAATCCTTGGTATCATAATTTTAGTTACCAGTTAAATTTATTTCATCTCCAATACTACGCCAAATACCATCTTTATATCTACTGTCCATATACTTGGCATGTGACAAATCATATAACTCCACGTGAGACCGAACCATCTCAATGAGTTTTTCATCAATATTCATTATTTTAAATAATATTAATTATTATAATATAATATAATAATAATTAATTATAATAATATAATTCAGTAGGTAATAGGTATAATCAATTTAAAACAAATTTGTCAAATTAAGATAAAATTCAAAATGTAAATTTAAATAAGTCATTTGCTGCAAGTCACTGGATATGTGCAGTTGAAGCTCGCTAAGTGCAGACTGTCTCAAAAACAAATCGGATGACTGTTTACATTTTTCCGTATTTTCCATATCCATATCAGTGAAATCCCCAAAAACATTGTCTCCGACTAATTTTAAAATACGGAAACGGATGGTGCGGATACGGAACGGACATGTAAAAACATGCCCATTTCATAACGTTTAAACAAACTTTAAACGTCGGACACGGAACGGTTATGTGTAAATAGACATTAATAAGTTATTATTTGGACTTAGAAATATTTTCAATATAAAATCCAAAAATTGTTACTTTGATTATACGGTGTGTATATCCATACGCCACAACTCATCAGTGTTTATACTTTAATAATCACAACTAGTAGAAATACATTGTGCAGTCTACTACAATTATTACACCTGAGTCCATTCTTGATTTCACTATCTGTCACCTGAACGAGTCGGCTTACTACAATAATATAATATAGATGAATAAATAAATATATAATATGTATTTTTTATTTTTTGATCAAAATAATATCTTTGGTCTAACCTCTAACGACCATGTTAAATTGTCCCTATTATGCCATTTATAAAAAATACCAAGGAATTAAATCGAATGGGATGTCCTATTTGACGATATAATTTTTGTATTTGTAATATAGCTCCAGCTAAAAAAAAAACATAACTTTGTTTTATATATTATTTTTAAAATATGTTCAATTCAAATATATTTTTTTTTTAAATCTGTCATACCTTTGTAATGGTATGAAACACCATTACGGTATTTATATTTTGTATTATGCATACACATGTATTTGATATTACATATTATTAGGGTTCGGGACTTGTTGCATTTGCATATTGTTTAATAATGACTGCAGAATAGTCTAAGTAAGATATACATTTTTTTTAAGTCATTACGGATTGAAATACAAATATTTTAATTGCATATTTCACCGTTTTCCGAGTAAAACGCATATTTCATAAATTTTGGCAATTTAATTGTTATTTATAGCATATTTACGCAGTTTTCGTTTTATGTTAAGTACATTAAATAAATTTTATTTTAAAGGTAATATTATTTTTTTGTACTTTCATGAGTCGGTCAATATACCTAATCATAGAGCAAGTCAAGACAGGGCAATAAAGGAAATACCTAATTGATTGTTTCTCCATATAACTCGGTTTATGAATAAAGAAAATATAATAAATTAATAACAATATTAACTGGATTTGGCAATTAGGGAAATACCAAATATTGTTCCTGCGTATACTGGGAGCGCGTATAATAGCCGAAAATATATCAGCCGATCCGTATTCTAACCGAAAAATATTTCAGCCGAAAAATAATTGATTGGACAAGTATATTAGCAGAACCGTATTTTAGCCGACAAATATTTCAACCGACAATATTTTAGCCGACAAATATTACAACCGACAGTATTTTAGCCGACAAATATTACAACCAACAGTATTTTAGCCGACAAATATTACAACCGACAGTATTTTAGCCGACAAATATTACAACCGACAGTATTTTATCCGAAACGTATTAAAGCCGAATTTACACCGATAAGTGTTATCATAATCAACTTTTTAAATTTATTACATACCTAGTGATAGTACACAAATACACAATATAATTTTATATACATATTAATTAGTAGGTAAATATTATTATTAATATTTTATTGCATAAAATTACATATAATGTTCAACACTTCAACCTTATTGAAAATAAAAATGCCGTAGTGGTGCAATTAATAATACCATTGGTTAATCAATAATAATACCTGATGGATATAACAGTTACAATGACCACACAGAAAACCACGGTCTTAGAAGATGTTCTTCCCATAAAAATATTGTTTTCAATTTTTAATCAATAATATTTGTGCTTGTATTTTATTTGAATGTACCTATATCTGTAGTTTTTTTTATTCATTTGATTTAAAATAATCATTATTGTATTATTCTCTATCTCTATCACAGGCTTGATTAAAATAGAGATATTCATAACAATTGTATAAATATTAAATAATGTAGGTATTATGTTAATTTTTATTGATGTTAAATAAAAAAAAAACAAATATAAGGTGATAAGAAACAGCAATTTAATTTTTGTTTCTTGTCAACGTGAGCATTTATATGCAAATGGATGTCCTTAACATCTTTTAATTTGAATTTTAAATGGAACTGCAATTGAATAAAAAATGCCACCCAAAATTATTATTTTCAATAATTTAAATAAAAATAAGTGTAGCTACTTACTCAAAGCATGACATAAAACCATGGAAATAAATACCACAAAATATAATTAATACCTAAGTACTTTTGTTAACCTGTTTATTAATTTATAAGAAAACCTTAAATCACATGTTTTGAAGGACATAGTAAACTTATTTGACTATACCCAATAAAGGTACAAAAGTAGGCAGGGTATTACTAATTTTGATTTGAGTTTTGCATGTATAGGTAACATAAATATAATTTTGAATATTTAACATATATATCAGTCTGATATTAATACATACATAATATGTATTACATATTAAATTATGAATGATTAATTAATACCAAAATCTATAAAGAAGTATTAAATTAATAATATAGGTACACCTTGTACTCAGTACAACAATTTTAAAATTAATAGCTTAAATAGTTATACAACTTACCATTATCCTTAATTAAAAAATATGAAACATGCATTGCATTATTTGTATTATATCAGAAAATATAATATTCTAAATTATAATACAAATCCATCTTATTTAATCATTATTTCTAACAATCTATAATATAATATAAATTTATATTATAATTTAAAATGTACTCTTTTGTGTAGGTATACATAGTAGGTAATATTTGGTCACTGTTTTTTCATTGAGTTCATTGGTGGCGTATGGTGCTATTTAAAAATATATATAAATTATAAATAGCCAAATAGGTGTATTATAAAGTAATAAAGTATAAATATGTAAATATTGTAAATAGTAATGTATTTTATGGTATGCATTATTCAATCAGCCTGGTCAGATACTCAAATGAACATTTTACTGAACTGTAATAATAATAAATAATTAATAATATATTATAATTTACAAATATGGGATCATCATGTTTAAAAATTACAATACTTATAATAAAAACCATTGAGACATTTAGTCGGTATTGTAAAAGCTTATTAGATATTACCATTTAACAAATATTATATTTGTATTTTTATATTTTAAATTTTAGTAAATTCCGCGGTATTATTACTGTAAAAATTAACTCTTGTAACTTGTTATTTTATATTATTATTTTTTTACTTTTGTCCTTTGCTTGAAATACGAAATACCAAGTTATGTACCTACATAGAAATAATACATATTTATAATCATAAAACAGTAGACAAAGTTGCATGTATTGTCGATAGCAAAAAAAGTTTTACTACCCACAATCAATAAGTCTCAATGGACATGTAATACTTAGTAGCTCAGTTAATCATATATTCTATATTCATATAGGTATTTTGTACAAAAAAATATACTATAATATTTTTATATTATATAAATATTTTATTATAACTCATAAATACGTTGATCTGTGGTTATTGGAATGTATAGTCTATAGTATAGGTGTTTATAAGTATTATTTTTATAATAAAGTACCTATAGATAATATTATAATATTTTATATAAACAGCGGTGGATTTTCAAAATTTATTTTTTTTGTAGAGGATGGGTCTTGAAAAATAATAGGATGTAAAAATGATATTTTGTAATATGTATTATTATAAATTGTATAGCATTACATAAGCGTCTGGAGTTCCCATAAAATGTAGTTAAACGGATGCTAATGTGTGGAAATTAACACATGTCATTTTTCCTGTGTAGAAAGTTACAATAATAATTTTTTATTGCATATATCATTTGTTGGAATTAAATATATACATTTTTACCCACTACTCATGTAGAAACTTACCCCTTTAAATATGGTATTAATAGTTGGTGGTATACATAATATTAATGTCGAACTATTTAAAATTCGGGGTACACGTTCTTCTATGGTAGTCTAAGACCCAAGAGGTCGAGTGTACCTTATGTCATTGTAATGGATGTGTTAAATTTGAATTCAATGTTAAATTATGTTATTTCCCCCATTTTTTATTGTTTATTATTTCATTATTATCAGTTTATTGATAAACGAGCATAAACATAAAAAAATTATATAATATATACGCCCTACATATCCTGGTGACAGGCCTGACATATAGGTTGTCTATTACCAAGGTTTAAAGTTGCTCAAAATGGAAAAGGGTACCTACTGTCGGTGTACCCACTTTTTTATTTTAGCGTTTGTCACATTCCTACAATAAACCATCGAGGAAAAAGTTGTTGAATTTAGTTTGAGAAACCAGCATTTTTTTTTCGATTTGCTAGAAAAATAAGTTGCTTTCTTTAATATCAATGATACAAATATAATCAAAAACTTAAATTGCCTATACTTTCTTTTATCGATTTGTTTATCAAACAAAATAATATATACTATAATAAATACTCTATTTCAATGATTTTTCGTACCTACTAGCTTATTTTTTTAAAATTCAGTTATAAAGGGGGTTGCATTTTAAAAGCATAGACAGACTAAGAGTCTAAGACATAGTCCCCTTGCGGTTTGCGTCCCTTCATTTTAATACCAGCAGATTTAGGCCTGGAATAAAATGTTGCATATAAATATATAATTGCATATCGAGGTTTTTGTCAAATGTCAATACATTAGTATATAATTATTTATAAATTATTTTTACATTTTATTTTAATAATATTGCCATCTGATTATAAAAAGAGTTATTGTTTTAATTGTTATACTTACTGTTTATATTATGTAATATTATGTATTAGGAATTTCGTTTGGTTGATTTTATATAGATTATTTTATACTTCTTATTATTTGTATACTAATTATTAGGTTATTATAATTATAATAATTAAATAAAAATAAAAAATTGTCTATACATCGATTTTGTTTTATATCATACAATATATTATATTATTAATTTTTATTGTTATTGTTATTTGTTTTACATCAATATTCAATATAATATACTACCTAATATTTAATTCTAAATATTTTAGAAGGAGGCTAATATAGGCAATTAAATATACGAATCAATAATCAACGTAAAATTTCGAATGATCGAAGGTTTTACCAACCATTATTTATAAACAATGTTACCAAACTGTCAAATTTCAAGCCTAATTTTAGTTGTCGGCTAAAATACTTTCGGCTGTAATATTTTTCGACTAGAATATTGTCTGCTGAAATATTTGTCGGCTGTAATATTTGTCGGCTGAAATATTTGTCGCCTATAATATTGTCGGCTAAAATACTGTCGGATTTAATATTTTCGGCTAAAATATAGCCCCTCCGTATACTATCGGTTACCGTAATGTACTTATGTATAAGGAAAAGAAGTATTTAGTTTGTTTTCGTGCGCGGCGGCTTTTTTATGTCGTTATTCTTGTCGCTCTCATAATTTTAAAGATGCCGAAAATAACGAACTATACGCGTATTAGTCAATATATCACCGAGTTTGGAGAAAATGTTTTTTCATGTGATGAATTCATTTTGTATTGTAAATTTTTTGAAATCAAAATAAATACAGATAGGCGATATTTGGTTGCTTAACATTTGAAGATAGAAAAACATAAATCTGCCAAGAAACGTAAGCAATATCAGATAAAAAATAAATCACAACAACTAGTTAGTAATGCTATGACTTCTAAAAAAGTTCTTTTAACCATGATTTGTGTAATACCTTGCTCTCCGCAAATATTCCATTAAATAAATTAAACATTCCTAAATTCAGAGAATTTTTATTAAAATACACAGGAAATTACATTCCATTTGAATCAACTTTGCGAAAAGGTTACGTCAACGATGTTTACAATCAAACACTAAACAAAATTAGAATGTATGTTGCCGGAAAAAAATTTGGGTAAGCATAACTGTGGCTGAAACCGTCCGTATTCTAAATCCTAGTCGATAAAATTATTGCTAACGTAAAAAAATTCTCCATTTCTCCATTTAAATAATAATTTGACTATGCCAAAACGGGGACATGTTGATTATGATAAATTATACACAGTGCAACCGCTGATCAACAAACTAAATGAAAAGTTTTTTTCAAATTTCAACCCTTCTAGGAATATTGCTATAGATGAAAGTATGGTTGCTTTCAAGGGAAGAACCACAATTAAACAATATATGCCACTTAAGCCAATCAAACGAGGAATAAAAATTTGGGCAGCTGCATGTTCTAAGACTGGATACCTACTACAGTTTGAAGTATACCAAGGCAAGCAAGGAGATCCAGAAATTGGCTTAGGAGAAAGAGTTGTGACACATTTGGCTAATCTTTTTATTTTGATGGGTTTTTCAGTAATATTCCTATGGTGAAAAGTATGGTTGAAAAAAATAATTTTGCATGTGGTACTATCAAATCAAATAAAAAATATTTTCCATCTAGTGTTCTAAAAGATGACAAAAAACTAAAACAAGGTCAGTTTGATGTAGTTACTTCTAACGAAATAACTATAAGTAAATGGAAAGACAGAGGAAAAGTGTGTAAATGTAATAAGTAATATGCATGATGGCAGTTGTATTGGTTCTGTTTCTAGAAGAGATAATCTAGGAGTTAAACAAGTAGTGAAGGTTCCAGCTGATATTGTAGACTATAATAAGTATATGGGGGGTGTCGACCATTTCGATCAGTTTCATTCTTACTACAATGTGGCCTGGAAGTCCAGAAGATGGTGGATAAAAATATTTTATTATCTTCTAGATGCTTCTATAGTAAATTCATTTGTGCTATATCAAACAACAAGTAATCTCCATGACCCAAAGTCATCAAAATTTACACACCTAAATTTCAGATCAACATTAGCAAATCAATTAATTGGTGATTATTCTTCAAAAAAAAAACCGGGTATTCAAAAGTCAATGCAAAGAAAATTGACAAAAAAAACTGGAAAAGTGATTGTTGGCAACCAATATTACCTTCAAAATATTGGTGATAATTTACCAACGAAAGGTACATATCGTCGCTGTGGATATTGTAGTACTAAAGAGACACAAAAACGTTCAAACATCATTTGCAAAATGTGTGATATTACACTTTGTTTAAAATGTTTTACACCCTTCCACAAGAACCCCTAAAACACTATTTTATTGCATACTATGCATACCATTTTATTAAATTTAGCCTGTAGGCATGTTTAAAATATTTTATATTATTATTAATTTAATTTTGTTTTTTTTAATTTTTAAAAAGGAAAGGTTTTGTGATGTACTCGTATTTACTTCTACTTTGTTAGTTGTAGTTATTTATTAAGTCTGAATATGTTATAAGTTTATAATATGTATTTGTTTCTTTATTTATTTTTTAACTTTTACTATTTTGTTTAATACTATGTACATTTACTAATTACAAAAGTACTTAAGAACTTTCTATAATTTTTTGTAGCTTTGTTTTTTTTTATGATTTTAAAATAGCAATATTTTGTTGTATACTTACTTTTACTTTGTTAGAATTTTTTAATTATTCTTAAGGTCTGGACATTGAATTTAAAAAAGTCTGAATATGATGTAACTGTTATAAGTTCAAATAATTAGTATATAATATGTGTTTAAGCTATTTCTTTTACCAATATTAGTTCAAAGTTATACTATTATGTCTTATATAATACATTTATACACCTACTTATTAGGTATATTTAAACTTAATGTCTTTAAAGTATTTTATTTGAGTCTGAATTTTAATTTTGTTGTTTTATTTATAATAATTTTGTTGATTTCTTTGCTTTTTAATAAAAAAATAATATTTAGTATTTGTTTATTTAATTATTTTGAATATAATATATAAAAATTTGTGAATGGTCTGTGGTAAATATATATACCACCTTACTTAATTATACATGAGCAGTGGTAAATATATTTACCACCTCAAAAACAACCCCTCAGAACTACCCTGATT
Organism: Nasonovia ribisnigri; assembly: GCA_027563435.1. Classification (NCBI taxonomy): domain Eukaryota; kingdom Metazoa; phylum Arthropoda; class Insecta; order Hemiptera; family Aphididae; genus Nasonovia; species Nasonovia ribisnigri. The sequence continues at coordinate 128,851 of JANEHU010000568.1, forward strand.
GAGGGATGTTGTAAATAACATAATTTTTAATGTTCTAATAACTATAGAAATTGGAAAATATAATTTTTTTTTGTCTGTAGTAAGCATAGAATTATGCCCTTTAAAGGGTTAACGAGGTGGGGCATGTGGATTCAAGATGCTCTAAAGATAATAAATAAAATATTGTGAACATTTTGAGATTGTAAAGTCAATTGTAAACTCGTTGAAAAAAGAAGATGTAATATCTATTGAAACTTCACGAAAATATATCGAACAATAACATATTCAAACTCAACTTTTTTTTTTTTTTTTTTTCGTGGTATCGAGGACCAGAGGGGGGACGACCGCGTTAGCATTACTCCCACTCAACTTGTATTCATTAAATCCAATTTCTTATTCTTACCAAACGCAATAACGTGTCTTGAAAAACATGGAATGTCAATTGCCAGTTCTATTTCGATAGTAGAGGACGCAAAATTAAAATTAACGCAAATAGGTGGAACACGAGGGAAAACGGTAAAAACTAAAAACAAAAATAGAAACTGTGTTGGAGAAAAATGAAAGTTACAAATTGATGGTTAAAATTTTAAATATTTTATCTGGGGACCAAGAAAGTTTCGAGGGTTTACCTGAAGACTTAAAATTAAATGACTTGGTATATTTTAAATATGCGCCGATAACGTCAGTAGATGTGGAAGTTCGTTATCAATTTATAAAAATATGCTGACCAACAACAGCCGTGCGTTTAAATTCGAAAATATCAGAAAATGTCTTATTGTACAGTCAAATTTTACAGGTAAACAATTATTTTTAGATTTAATATTAAATAAAATACCAAACCTTTTTTCATTGTAGGAGAAGACGAAGAAAATGAAATCAAAAATATACAGTAATGTAATGTTTTATATCAGGGTTGAAACGTATAATACGGTATAGTATTATAATACACATAATTATAAACGTTTTATACCGTATAAAAATAAAATCCCTAATAAACAAGTAATAAATAATTATTATTCAATATACATTTGTAATTTAAAGTTTCAATTTAAACTAACAATAAAATAAGGAAATTATAAATTATAAATAGACAATTGTGGTACTATTAAATATTAATCTATTTAATCGAATCTATTATTATTTATTAACGATTATAATTATCTTATCGAGAACGTATCTACTATTTAATATTTCTATTTTAAATTTTTAAAATACAATTAATAAATATTAAATTCATTGTACTTGTGATATTTATAACACTTAATATTTATTATTTGTGTACAATTAATTGTTTAAATTCATCACAAGACATTAAGTAAGTGGTATAGTTCATTAGTGTGTGTCTTGTTCTCGTCGCGTTCGTACGAAATACACAGACACAATATTTCATAATTTAATTTGTTACGAACAATTTTAAATATTTTTAATTCTTAACTTAACAAACAAAAATGACTGGTCGTCCAACACACAGTGGTTGGGATGTGAATTATATGCGGCACATGGACCAAGCCAAAGGTAAAAAACGTGAATTAATGTACCTAGTTATTATTTAATTTGTATTAAAATAAATATTAAATACGTACATAATTCTTATTTCTTAGGTAAAAAATTAGCCAAATAGCTAATTAGCTTTGTTCAAAAATATTGTCTAATACCAGTAAATCTCGTTTATTGATGCATCGCAATACTTGTAATACTTCGAAGTTATATAAAACAGGAACAACAGGAATTAATAAATCTACTCCCACTCAAAATAACCATAATGCAGAACCACCAGTGTTAGAAGTAATGGGAAGAGCATCTTCACCTATCTCACCAATAGCGTCAAGTTCAACATCTGAAACTCAAGGTAAACGGAAACATGTAAATATATTTGAATCGGATTCAGATCCAGATGATCCATTTTATAATTCGAATTCATCTATAACTATGCCAAATTTAAGTTTAAATACATCCACTGTATGCTCAACACTTACATTAGAAACTGAAAATGCTATTCTACTCGCAAATTCTTCAAGTGAAAAACAATTGCAAATGTCTGATTATAATGATAGTTTTACTTCAACAAATTCTAATACATTCGTCACGGTAAAAAATAAAAATAAGCAATAGGGTACTATTCAACGTTACCATGATAAAATTACAAATGCTGAAATTGATTTAGTTAACTTTAAATTGGGAAAAATGTTTTTTGGGTGCAATATTCCATTTTCTGTAGTCGAATCTGTACATTTTAAAGAATTTTGCCAATCATTAAGACCCGCATATAAGCCACCATCTAGAACTACTCTATCAACAAGCGTTTTAAATAAAGTACACGATAGTTTTTGTGCTGCTATAAAGTTTCATCCAAATTCAGCTTTATTAATAGATGGTTGGAAAAATGAGGGAGCTAATACAAAAAAAGTTGCTATTGTTTACTACACAGTTCTAATGGTGAAGCACTGTTCTTAGAATCATTTAATTTGACAGGTACTAAAGAAACTGCATCAGAACTTTGTAATATAGTGGACAGATGTATATCTTTAGCCTTAGATAAACACAACACCAATATTTACGCAGTAATTAGTGATAATGCGGCAAATATGATTAAAATGGGCAAACTTACTACAATTTGGCATTTGACCTGCAATAGTCATACTGCCAATTTGCTTGCGAAGGATCTTGTATCAAAACCATTAATAGATAAAGCAAAAGTTTTACTAAAAGCATTTCATGGACCAGATGCTGAAAAAGAGTTCAAATATCAAAAAAAATCAAGGAGGTCGACGTATTCAAATACCCTGCGATACTAGATGGTGGTGTACATATAGGGATTCATTTAAAAATGTATTAAATAATGTTACACCAATGAAGAAAGTATTAGCAACAAGCACGATTATATTTGACGAAATAGTTCATAAATATTTATTTGATATGATTTTTTTAAAACAAATATCTGATTCAATTGAGTTATTTAACCCTATATGTGAACTTATTAATGTCAGTCAAAAATCCACTTCATCAATCGCCGATGCAGCTGAAGCATGGTTGGATTTACCGAATAAAATTCCAATAAGTGACAATGAAGAATTTGAATCAAAAATAAAAAACGACAAAATTATGCATTGAATAAATATTTATTAACAGCAAATTTTCTTCATCCAAAATATCAAGGGAAATAAATGACACCTGAACATAAAGATATTATTGAAGATTTTATTTTAAATTCTGCTGAAATTGGTCCTGAAGGCTTAAACAGTTTTATTGAATATAAAGAAAAAACTGGATTTTTTAAAATATTATTTGAAAAGCAAACATTATCAACAACTGCATTTTGGTCTTTTGCAAAAAATAAGCATCCAGAATTACAAGGGTTGGCGTATAAGTTACTGAATTTACCAGCGTCAACTGCCCAGTTAGAAAGAGTGTTTTCTAACTGGTCATACATCCACAATTCTCTCCGGAACCGTTTGAATCCAGAACGTTCCAAAAAACTATTGAGTACTTACTACTCACTTAAATTAAACGAAAAAAATCAAAGTTCATCAAATGAATATTAATTATTATTTAGTAGTTCATAATTTTAATATTTCAGTTTAAGTTTTAAGTCATTGTACACAGTTAATTTTGTTTTTACTTAATAAGTTTTATTTAATAAAGAATAGAAATATCAAAGGAAATAAAAAAATTAAAAAACTTTCATTTTGTAATATGTAAACAAAATAGTTGAAAATACAAATATTCTATAAGGCAACATTTGAATTTCAGAGTTTACTTTGTATTTTGTAATAATATATTTAATTTTTATATAATATAATATAATAATATTTATTTTATAATTTTATATTACCATTTTTAGTTTTTAGTGTTTTTAGTGTTTTTACCTACCTAGTATATTTTATATTTTTATTTTTAACGAATTATAAAAATTAATAACCTAATTTAATATTTGAAATAGGAAAAGTAAGGTTACTTTTAAAAGTTTTAATTGTTTAAGAGTTAATTTCAAAAACAAAACATAATATACGTTTTAGTCATTTCATACGTTTTATACGTAGAGTATTATACGTGTAACGTATAAAACGTTTTATACACGTATATTACCAACCCTGTTTTATATTAATTATATTGTTGTCAAAAAAAATACTTATTGAAAAATGTTTTCTAAATTTAAATGAATAAATCAAATTTTTAATTGCTATTAAAAAAATATTCAGTTGCATATTTTGGTTATTTTAAGTACATATTTTCTATAATTTGTATGCAATAAGTCCCGAACCCTACATATTATATACATATTCCAGAGATGTCATGTTATATTCGTTTCATATTATTACTGAGTCCCATCATAGGTATGAGTTTTTTTGATAACTTTACAAAATGTATAGTAATAATTCTTCGGCTTACCTATCAAACACGTTTACCGAACTAGTCTCGTTTTATCCCTTGTTTCGTGTAAAATATAATATGATATTAACTTTTATTTCAATATACGTTAAATCAAACTCGGTATAACTAAGTGTCTCGCCTAATATCATTAACATCAGAAACCTTGTATTCTCGCCGTTTGGTTTTAACTGTCACTACTCACTGATGCACCGCGCACAACAAAATATATACAACATCTTAATTGAAGTTTCAATATTACATTAATAATATAAGATAATATATTAAAATAATTAAAAATTAAAACCTTAATTATAAAATAAAACAAATATATAATAAATTATAGAGTCAAAATTGAACATCTAAACAGCATTCTAATTATAATAAATGTAGTTATATTATTTATTATACGATTAGGGTTGCCACCTCTCCGGGTTTACGTATAAATCTACGGGCTCCGGGTTCAGAGAATTATTCTCCGTTCGGAGATTAAAATAAGATAACATACGATTTATAGTCCTATATTTACAACGTTTATATGCAGCAGTTAATGCGCATTGATTTAATGCGCATTGAGTTAATCCGGGAGTTGGGTGCATATACAGGGCCGTAGCAAGGGGGGGGGGGGGGCAAGAGGTGCCTACGCCCCGGGCGCAATTCCCGAGAGGGCGCAAAAAATGAAAAATTTGCATTTTCTCGGGAGGGCGCAAAAATTAAAAATTTGAATTTTATGTTAAAAATTACACTCGGAGAGCTAGTAAAAGTATAAAACCAATAATAGTTAGTAAATATAATCTATCAATGTACAGGAAGACCTTACACTTAAGAAATAATTCTTAATAATTGAATAAAAATAATTACAGTTTTATGGAAATGTGGAATTACCAAATACCAATTATGTTTGCGTTGTCGCCGAACATTTACATCTTATATATCTTATATATCTATTATTATTAATATTGTTATGATTATGTAACGTGATTACGTGATTGCGAACCGATGCGTCCGTCGCAATGTTTACGAGTTTTGTATTTATTATTATTTTTAATCATGTGCGGGAGTGCATTTATTATTCGTCGTCTTAAATCGTCGCGTTCACGTATTTCTTTGTAATATTATCTTTGTCGGGCGCTATTTCCCGTGTTAAACATAATATTTTTTACAAATTATTAATTATTATATCGTAGCCGTGGTAGATCACTGTTAATTATATTTTAATATTTTATATTATCTAGGATAGGCAGCAGCTGGCCAGCAGGCATAGCGAAATTGTGAGTTTATTTAATACATTTATTTATTATTACTTTTTCTCAACAACTCAAATAGCTGTATAATGTATATTTATTATTTATTTATGGTATTGGTAAGAGGGCCGTTATCTATTGTTTTCTGTATTATCTATTTGTTGCTGTGAATTTTTTCTATATAGTTTATTCGAGCTTTTTACACCACTACACACCATACCCAAAAATTAACAGTTCGATCGGTGTGCAAGTAGCGAAGTATTTCGGTCACCAGGCGCGCGTACCAAAACTGTACTCCCGCCGGGTACAAATTTTAAAATTATGTTAATAATACATTTATTAATATAAGTTGTTAAAATATTATTATATATAATGTTAGATTTGTTTTATTTATTTATATATGTATATCATCTTACCCCGGGGAAATGTCAACTTACCCCAGCACATGGGTAAGATGACGAATTTTGTTTTTTTTTTACTTAAAAAAAAAATTGGTTTAAATTCAAATGTTGACACTGATATTTTTTTACAACTTTTCCACAAGTTAAATTAAAAATTGGTGTAGAAATTGGACTTGAGCCATAATAATTAGTCATTTAAGAATACTTCAAACTTTAGATTCGTCAACTGGTCTCCCCTAATTAGCTACTTTTTTTTGACAACGATTTGTTGAGCCTTTATAATTAAGAAATCATTACTTTTAAATATTAATAGCTATGTAATTTTTAAAAAAGGGTCCAAAAACATTTAAACATGGCTCCAAAATTATCCGGTGCAGCTTTCAAAAAATTAAGAGAAAAAAAAAAAGAAACTCAAAAATCACTTTCAAAAACAATGAATACCTGGCTATCTAAACCTAAAGTAGATCTACCATTAGACCATTTAGACCCAGATAATCATATTTCTTTATCTATCTCTTCTAAATTAGTAGAACTAGAAGAAAATCAAGTAGAAAAACTTAAAATACTTGTGGACTATCCTCATAATATCAAAGACCCAAAACAAAAAGAAAATTTAGATTTGGAAGTTGAAGTTCCAAACGAAACTTCTAAAGCTATATTTTTAAATTCCGCCACTAAACAAATCCTATTTATATTTTAATAAGTTATTGATTTAAATAAAATTAACATACGCTTACATAATTACAAGGCAAAATCATTATTTATATTGCGTTTATAAATAATATTCAGTGTTGAGTTTTTTTTATAAATTAAAATACTTAAGGGCGCATTTTAAAGTTTTGCCCCGGGCGCAATATTTGGTTGCTACGGCCCTGTGCATATAAACGCATTTTTAATTCGCATTAAACTAATGCGCATTTATTAGTTAATTCGATTCGTCAAATTGAATTAACTCTTACTCCGGGATTAAGAAATGCATGTAAACGCTTTAATGCGAATTCATTTTTTCGCGGGAATTTCAAAATGTAAAATTATAAAATAATTTAGGTACCAATATACAGTGCCCCAATTACAAATTTGAGGCCCCGGTTCAAAAATATTTTAGAGGCCCTTTTAGTTTTTACTGTAGCATTGGCGGACATAGGGGGGGGGGCTTAGCCACCAAATGTACCATTAGTCCCCCCCCCCCCAAAAAAAAATATAAAGTTATTTTGTAGTAATATGGAGCTCCGCGTTCTCGTACCCAAATTTCTCACACTCTATCATAGTAGCAAGTAGCAACGACGGTGGCGGTGGCAAGAGTTGACGGGAAGATTTAATAGTGGGAATGCGCGAGATCGGACGAGTTTTGGTCGCCGCCGGGTAGCGCTCTCTCAGTGGCACACATGAGTACATGAATACAATTCCGTTGTAAAAAGTTTAACTAAATTAAAATGTATTTTAATGTTTTGTTGTATTTATTAAGTAACAATCTATTTTAAAGAATACTTTTTAAAGTTTGTGTTTGATCTATCGTATTTTGTTATAAATCACAATATTATGGATCCTGATCAATTAATTAAGTTATACGTGGTACAGTACATTGAAAATAGGAGAAAACAATCGGAAAGGGCTAAAAAAATTCGTTGGATAGTTAAAAAAAAAAAGAGTCAGAGTCAACAAAATTTGAGGTTGGCCCTAATGAATCTTAACGTTTCTTATTATCAACAAACCATGGAGTGTTTAAGAAAAACATGTACAATAATACCGTCAATAGAAATGCCAAGAATGCGACGTATATACGCTAAAGAAAGATTTGAAAATGCTTTCAATGATTTTTTGTAAGGAGCAGTTCTTGGTGGTCTTATACTGACTTTGGGCATTTTACCAGTCTGCTCTGGGGTTAAGGCATCATCCGCAGTATTATTAGTATCAGGCATTGCAAAAATTGACTGGTCTTCCTCAATTAAAGGGTCTTCGATAACATTTTGAGTGGAAGTTTCAAGAACTGAATCGTTGTTTAGGTCTAAGATTGAATCAACTCCATTAGCCATCAGTTGAGATATGGCTCTGTGACCGATGAGATCACTAAGGCGATCATACCATTTATGAGTGACTTTGTTGTGCCCACTGGTATTATTTTTGACCTGCATTTCCTTGAACATTTTTTTCAAAGATTTCCATTTAATCTTTACCTAAAAAGTATATAAAATGTGTAATAAAATAACATGTTGCAGAATGATATATAATATATTTAAGACAGTCGGTCAAATGTAATGAGTATTTGGTAGTCATTGACTAAAAGTACCAAGCTTATCACTAAAATTGTGTACTTACTTCACTGACAGTGTATTCACTTATAAGTTGCTTATTTAATTCATTAGCAACCATCTTAAAAATATCTTCATTCCGATATCGTGATCCGTCCAAATGCTCCATGATTTTTTTTTCTTCAAAAATATTTATCATCGTATTGACAGCAGTGTCCGACCAAATGACTCGTTTTTTTCTTGTACTTATCATCGTGATGAAAATTAAGTAATTGTGTTACTAAATTACAAAATCTTCAAAAAAATAGGAACAAATCACAAATTTTGAAATTTAACAACAGAAATTTAAGTTATTAATATTGAAAGATAGCACTGTGATAAAAAGTATGATAATTGTTTTGGTCATGGAATACAAAGTATAAAACATGGACTACAAAACAATCGCATTAACTTAAATTTAATTCGACATCTAATCTTGATATTTTTTATGCATATAAACCCGCGCCCTAATGCGCATTAACTGCTGCATATAAACGTTGTAATAGACTTGTTTTTATTATTATGCCTTTTTTTTTATTAGTTTCCGGTATAAAAATCATTTATTCACGATAATAAGAATAATAAGATTATGAACTACGGTTTATGAGTCTACGATTACCATTTTATGAATCAGTTTCAACATCACAGTCGAGTGTGTTTGATCGAATCCGAATATCTGCGTTTAATTTGTGTGTCAGTGTAACCATGCATTGATATTTATTTTAGATTTATTAATTATTATCATCATGGAAGAATTTGAACATAATCCAAGAAAAATCAAAAAGTATGAAACTAAGTTTAAAGAGTCACGGTTAACTAACGAAAAATATAAGAAATGGTTAGTTAAAATAGATGAGAAAAAAGCGAAATGTTCATTTTATAACGTTAATTTTACTGTTAAGCTATAGATTATATAGATTATACTTATACTACATTATACTAGTACTACATACTGGTGTATATTAGCGTCTAGCTGATGGCCTTTTTTTTTTTTTTTTGCTTATCGGCCTGTCTCCGGGGCTGCTTTCTTTCAAAGATGGCAACCCTATATACGATATGTGGGTATCCATGTATGACAGGTAATCGTCATTTTTATTACTTAAACAAAATATATGTAAATAATGAAACAATTTTGTATCAACAACATTAATTCCTTTTCCTGCTAAATAGTAAATTAAAGACTATTGTGACACACAAACTAATCAATAGAAGAACTAGGCGATATATTAAATACTATAGAGTATAGATCATAAATAAATACAAATATACAAGATTGTCATACCTTTTTGCAAAAACGTAGATCAAAACATCACTTACATTATTATATCTATAAGTACTAGATATTTATAAAAATATATATAAATATTATATTTAAATTTCAAATATATTATTGTTAGCCATTGGTTAAGTGCATTAATATATTTTTATGATATAAATGTAAACACTACAGCACTTTTTCCAGAATGAATAAAAATACCGACATTAAATGATCATGCATATGTATTCAATTTTCAATTTATATTAATTCTAAAATTACATAATTTTATAGGTACAACCTATATGAATAAATATTTATAATATATTAATGTTTGGGAGTAAGTGTGGGGGGGGGGTATTTACGGTTGGTTTGAGCAACACGGGTATATGTGAGGCGGGGATTTGTCGCTAAAAACCCACCTGGTCACCCATCCGGGAACTAGCGACGTCGAACAATGTTTGATCGCAGCACGCATTAGCGACTGCGGCCTACCATCGCACCACACCAGGCCCATTTAGTTAAAATAAAGGTATTATAATAATTATAAATAAATAAATGTCATCACTGAAAAGTACTCATACCTATCAAGTATCTATGTACTTAATGTTAAAATTGTACTTATTCCAATCAAATATATCTCCTCAATACTCATAAAGTTAATAAAATTGATGACCAGCATAATATTTTTAAAAATATCTATACATTAAGTACACTTTTAAAATGTACCTATTATTTACCAATCAGAAACTCTATAAAAAACATTATAACCTAACTTCATCAACACAGAATAAGTTACAACGGCCGAGTTTAAAAAAAAGTTAGAAAACAACAAGATAGGTATATGATGTTGAAATAACATTTTATTTTTAACCAAGAATAAATATCAGACATCTAGATATAGCAACACAAAATATATAAAAATTATGTTTTAAGGATTATGAATAATTAACACCATATTGATATTATTGATTACTTTAAAAAATGTTTAACAATAATTCTTCTGCCTACCACATACACGTGTGCCAAACTAGTCTCGTTTCATAGCTTGCTCCGTGTGTTGTCATCATTAAATTAAAATATATCACACACATTTTTTTTAGAAAGACATTCTATGTACTGGACAATCTGTAATACATTATATATTATATTTGGCAATCGCAAGTAACTTTTCCTCTATTGCGAACAAATTAACAATATTAAAAAATGAAAAATGAAAAATAATAATACATATTATTTTTGTAAGACGGCGCTTAGTCTATGCAACTTTTATACAACACAAGACTAATAATTAACATAATATCAAGTTATAAATAAAGATAAGTGGTCGGGCATATTTTTCCTAACTTATTTTTATGCCACTCTACTCCGCTCATCAAAACATTAAATGCTTATAAATTATAACTAATTAACTACTTGTTTGAAGTTCAATTTGTATGTATTAAAATATTCCGAAAATATTCTGTTAGTGAATATGCAATAATAAATGTACCTACGTGTCAGCCAACATAAAAAAAAAAAAAAAATTACAACGGTAAGAATTTTAAAAAATATTTTTTAAAAAAGAGGAGTCAAGTGAATGTCGCTCCTCTGTACAGTAGGTTACAAGTAGGTCACTGTATAATGGATGGTATTAAATTTGAATTCAATGATATAATATCATTGTATACGAAAAACGATTCTGAGCGGAGACAGTAGCAGTCAGTCTAGGATATTTTAAATTATATTGATATTGTTATTATACGGTAGCTGGTAAGTTGAATTAATATTATTCATATTATTTAATTATTAACCTAAAATTATCAGTGATGCTGGAAAAATATTATAATATATACTTTTAATCGCTAATATTGATTTTAATATGTAATTTCGTAATATGAACTTCAGATACTCATAAAATTTAATAAGACTTTCTTATAGACATTTTTTTTTTTTTGATAAAGATAGACAAGCTTATGAAGAATCTTGTACTACATTTTCATATCTTAGATTTAAAAAGAAATTTTTTTATGACTTTCTACCTCAAAATAATTTGTATATTTTCGTAATTTTTACGTATTTTGTCAAAATTCAAACTTTAAATGCTTATAAAAAAAAAATTGTGACTATGTATTTTTAATATTTTTCAACGACTATTGTAACAATGTATTAGGAGCTTTGTATTAAATTTTCAAACTTTTTTACCCAACAAATTAAATTTTATTGACATTTATAAAGAAAAAAAACTAAAAAAATTGGAACATGAAAATGTCCGTAAACATCTCAAAACAAGTCAAAATATTTTGTAAATCTTATGGTGTATAGAAAATTCTAATATAAACAACCAGTGAAAGTGCATGTATCTACGGTCATTAGTTTTAGAGTTACACCAAAAACCAAAATCAATTTTTTTCTAAAACCGATTTTGCTTAAAAATTCCCGTGTTTTTTTAATTTTTAGTTTATTTTTCCTGGATCTTTTGAAGACTACAGCGAAATTTTTACTTTTGACCCCTAAAGTACCAACTAGATTCACTTTCCTATCAGAAAAGGTACAATTAAAAAAAATCAAATCATTTTCAGTATCCTAAAAGTAGATGACAGACACAAAAAAAAATAAAAAAACACACATCATTGTAAAATCAATACATTCATCGCTCCGCTCAGAATTTAAAAGTTAAAACCAAATTAATGAAGAACTTTATAAAAGGTCTAATGTTTAATATTTTTGATAGTTTTATATTTATATACAATTTTTAATGTGAAGTTAAAATCTTGAAATTGTTTATCAAATAACGAGGTGATGATTGATATTTGCTTTTAAATAATGACTAAGATTACTTTGTTTATGTAAGTATATCCAGTTATTTTTAACAACAAGAATTAGTTTGCTAAAATCAAATTTTCTATGTAGTACATTGGTATTTGGTAAGAATGAATCTACGCAGTAGACGTAATATGCTAATACCTCACCAAATATTCATTATCTACGTGATGTTTATAATACCAATGTCAATACATCTAAATTTGACTTAATTTGAGACCAGCACAAAGTGAATCTTATAACCGAATGATTCTTATAGAAGTGAGAAAAAAACAACATATTTATGAATTTTACTACATATTTTGCTTTAATTTTAATCAATTAATCTACTTTAATACAAGTTATATATTACTTAATAGTGAATTAATGATAAAAATATTTAATTATGTTGCATTAAATAAGCACTTATGTTAACAACAAAAAAGACGGCGTTGAAACTCGAATGACGACTGATTGACGATTATACATTGTATAACGATTATACCGTCGACTTTATCGATTACGATTGCTGTGCCAGGCAAATGGTAATTGAGAGTATATTTATACCTCACACTACAATAATAAAATGTGTTTTACATTGTAATAAGACAATGTTAAATGCTCTCAGAAGCATACTGTACACGCCATTTAGTGATCACTTTAAGTCATTCGAATATTAAAGAAAAACACGTATTTTAGTGTTACGGGCATTTACACGTGATAAATACATAGGGAAAGAGTGCTGCGCTGGTGCGCACTACAGTTTGAAGTATCTCCATTCATAATCATTTATTTTAAATAACGATTAAATTAATTAATTTAAATACTAATAATCATCTGAACTAACCTATCCTATTTCCATAGGTATGGACCATCAACGCCTACTTTGGAATACGAAAACGTATAAAACGTTAAAAAGTAAAAGCACAACCGAGTCGCAACTCGACGAATAGCGTAGATACGAGTCGGCAGCAGTGCTAAATTTGATTATTGCCTCCGAGCCGAAGACGCCGGGAAAGAGCATAATATCCCCGACAGTGTGGGATACGTCCGAGTTTCGTACCAACTATCATACCCACCGAGAGATCTACTGTATTTCCCGACATAAATTAAACATATTATATGATATGGTCATAAAGGAATCACCCCTCCCCATCAGTCAATGGAAAAAGGCCCAGAAATAATTCCCACATAAGGTAAAAAAAAGTCCAAAACACTAAGAAAATGTTAATTAATTAAAAAAGTAAATTAATAAAGTGATAAAATATTAATTACAATAGTACCTACCTCCATATTATTATAATAATGCAATTAACAATACAATATGTCAATCACACCTCTTTCTTATGTTATGCTTATGACCAAAATATATAGAATATAAAGATACGGATTATGATATTTCTTATGGTAAATAACAAATATTATATATTATGTACAAGCATTTTATACATAAAAAACAAAATACAACACTGTAGAAGTGTAAAGAATAAATTTTTCGCTAAACTATTTTCCGGGACTTTATTTTCGATTACTCCGTGAACATGCCCATTCTCGGCCTAATTGCGACCTAATATTTTAATATTAGTTATTTAATATTAATTCAAAAATTATATGAAGTATTTATATAGACTATTTGTCTGTTAAAATATAACATAGTAAAAACCATATAGAGTATAAAAATCTTATTCAATACCACAAATTGTTCACGGGGTGCTATGTGTATTTGGTAATTTTTAATATTTTAGATAATATATTTTATATGCGTTATCAGTTATCACTTTTTATATCGACTATTGGCGATAGAAAGTGATAAGCTGTAATGGTAGGTACAATTTATATTATGTTATTTTTTCAGATCCACCCCCCGCCGGCCAAAAAATTGATAAGTTTACCATCACCAATATAATAAACAACCACAGAAATATAAAACAATATTGTTTAAAATGTCTGTGAGAACGATATAACATATTATAACATAACAACATGAGGGTACATACTAATAGTTAGTACACCTAATGTCCTAATATAATATTTGAATCGCGAATCGTACTTAAGTGTTGTAATATATTATTATATTACATTTATATAAGTACAGAAAAAAATTTTAATGTTTGCTTATCGAGTTTAATATATTAAGTAATTTATAAATAACTTAAAACTCCAAAGTCTTAATTTCTCAATTTGACTATGCATCAAGCATCATCTTTAATGAACACTAAATGTCTAAAAAAAATAAACAAGAAACGTGTGTATACGTTAATAGACTTGTCATTTTGATTTTCGCCTGTCGTCAGTTTATACAGTGCTCATATTGGTAAATACATAACTTTTTTTTGCAGGTGTTAAGATTATTACATTTTATTGTAACACCTATATAAATGAATTATTTTCTATTATTATTTTTTTGCATATTATGCCCAAACAACCATATCCCATAGTTCTATGTATTTTAAAAAGCTAAGTGAAGCACAACAGTATTGAAGACTAGTTAATATGTATAGTAATTAATGTACCTCATAGTACTGAAGATTTAGAAGGAATTTATTATGGGAATAACACCCGATGATGTTTTTTTAGAACACAATAGTTATTTAAATTATATTTAAGGTAGCTGTTTAGAATATGAATCTAAAAGTGATGAAGTAATTGTTGGTAGTAAATTATTAAAACATTGTTACAATCTTACATTTTAGTTAATATAGGTACTGGGTATTTATACATTAAATCATTATTAGTATAGTAGCTTGGTTAGGTACCTTATATTTTAACTGAATATTCTCCCAATGATATAAAATAAATATTTTACCCAAAAATGTTAGAACTGTTATGAAAACTACTAAAGCACCATTGATTTCTAAGAAAGTTGAAGATTAAGAAGAACTCTAAATCAAGAATTTTGGTTACAATTAAAATGTAATATATAAATATAAAAAGAATTTATTGAAACATGTTAATTCATTTTGATGGAATACAATTGAACAAAAGCAATTAAAATATGATAGGGTTTATATCATGTGATATTAAAGAAGTAAAAACGGGTTATTTTATTATCGGTATATAATATGGATCTAAAGAGAGCTTAAATACTTTATGTATCTGAAAGATGTTATTAGTAAAGCTCATAATTTAACTGAAAAAGGTATATTAATAAACATTGAAAACAATAATATGCCAATGAAGTTTTTTATAATTCGATGTATTTGTGATGGTTCTGTTCATTGAAAGTTTTATTATAGATGTCAACAAATTATTTATGTACATTTTTATTTTTTTAGAGTTACAATTATGGCTGTATATTCAATTTATGAAATAAACTTTAATGAAAGACCAATGAATGCAATACTATCATCCTGGCTAATATCTGGAACATGCAGTAATATCAATAGGTTCTATGAATGGTTTTCCCAACTTGATTCTCCGGTTCAAAATTTGGAACAACATAATTGTGATACTTCCTTAAATGTGGTATATAATAATATTTTTTCAAATAGTTTTTATATTGTATTAATTATATTTATTAGTTTTGTTATAAATTGCCAACTTGATAAATATTTTATTATTATTTATTAATGTATAAATGCATACAATTCTAGAAAGTTTTGAAAGGGTAAGAAAAATAAATCAAACGCTACTAAAATGAAACTGTGTGTGAGAAACAACAGCAGAAGAAAAAAAGAATTCTCAATATACATTCCACATATGATGAAGAGGACAATGACTTAATGTATCATATATTATATTTCAATGAGAAGGCTAGAATCAGAAAGTCTTAATTGGCCATTAAGTTCTGTACAACTATGTAGTCTATAGGTATTATCATTTTTATTTTAGCAATATAGCAGTACCTATAGAACTTCATTAATTATTTTATTGTCTACTAGTTAATAATATTGGTTCTGTACCATCAAAAATAATAAATAGTTCTCTAAGTAAAATGTCTTCAACATTTTCTAGCAAATACATCCAAATAGTACATCTAAATCAATAACTAGATAAAGGTGATTTACATTTTCTAACAACTCATAACAAAAGTATTCTAATTTATATGGATGTATTTTTTCAGATAGTTTGGAGTTTATCTAGCGATTGTTATATCGATCTATTGAACTACTAGAAACGATAAGTATGATACTTAAAAAAAAACTATCAAAATGAAAATAAAGATGTTCGAGGGGATATGCAACCAAATTTTAATTTAATGTAGGATATTATCAATGTATATCTATGAAAGATAATTGTCAACATCGAAACAAATTTACGGTAACCATCTTCTTGGAAATTAATGGTAGTACTACTAAATATTATTATATTATTATTGAATTTCTCTTATTTTTCAACATTTGAATGTATTAGTAGAAAACTAGGTGTCGTCAGAAATGTAAATTATAATCCACGAAGCTTTCATCTAAGAAATACAACTACAAATATTGTATGCACATTAATGAAGATAAATTTGTTAAAATAAATAACTATGATGGAAAAAAATGGTTGAAAAAATGCATTTAAGCAGTTGTTATTAAAATTAAAATTATATTATTTTATGTAACTATAACATTTAATATAAAATATATTGGTAACTAATGCAATATTAATTTCTGATTAATACATGCCATTTATTCCATACGTACAAATAACACAGATGCTGAAATTAAAATTAAAATTAAAAATAAGTCGAGATTAACAAATTAGCTCATAAAAAAACTGAATAGAGGGTATAGTTGAGATAATTCTTCACAATTTTGTTACTTTATTTTTGTTTTTAAAATAATTTCAAACATGACTTCTAACATTTTGAGTTACTTATGTGTAACTAGTTGACTTTATATAATTTTAATTAAAAATATATTTATAGCAATAATTACTTGAGTTAGAAATTTATGTTGACACAAGATATATAAATATAAATATAAATGTATAACCTAAAAAAAATCTGAAATTCTGAATTGAATACATTGTTAAATATGAACTGTATACAAGTATTAATCAATTGGAAAGTTATTAATATTTAAAAAAAATCAATTTTAAATCACAGTAAAACCAAAAAAACTTATTACATTTTGTCATAATATATTGCATTAAAAAAACTTAATTTAATTATTTGTACTCCATTGTGAACTGGGTAACTTGGTTAAGGAAATAATGTAAAAACAATTTTACATAATATGTTAAAATTAAAATACTATATCATCTCATATTCAAACATAATTTCTGAGAGCTATAGCGAGAATCTTAACGTCACTCAGTATTATGAATCAAATTAAATATTTTGGACTTCAATAAAAATAATTTTCTGAGAAATATTCTCTAAATTAATTTTTAAACTTTTTTAAACTTCCTTTCCACTAACAACTGTCAGTATGCAGAGCTCATTACATGCCTAGCCACACATCAATATATTAATTTTTATTGTTATTTTTTTATTGGGACATTGTTAGAATTAAGTTAATTTTTGTTTATACAAGACAAATTAATTTAATTCTTGCTTTTTAAACTAATAATACATTATCTTCATAAGTGTATACTATATAATCTTCATTATCGAATTCCTAAAATTATTTCTTAAATAATGTTATGTTTTTTAGCTGTCAAAATCCGATGTTTAATTTAATGTGCGTGAAAATATCAGTGAAATGTGTAAAATTAAATCACATAAAGCATAATCGATTTTTTTATAGTTAAAAATACAAAACTATAACTGATGATAAAATGATTGAACAATTGAATTCACCGGCAATTCTAAACAAAATAATTGAAAAGTTCAAAAACGACAATTTTGAACACAATGTGAAAATGTTGATGTTGAAAAAGCAGTATAATTCCAATTTTGATAGAACATACAGTTGTGATTCTTTTATCATGAACCACTTTTTATTTCATAAGCTATTAATGTTTTTTTATATAAATCCAACTTGTTATAACACATTTTTTATTATTATTATATTATATAAGAACTTCTGTAATATGAACTACAATTAATACATCCAAATGGCATAACGTGTTGTATCGCTCTTATACGTAATCATGAATGCAATATAATAAATTAATGTCTAGATATAATAACATAATATTATGTATGGTTTTTTGTAATATGTATGAACAAATCAAATATATGTATCAATATTCAAGGTGTAACATAAAGACCAGACAAATGAAATAACTTTAGTTTCGATAAATACTTAAACTTTGTTTAATTTACTGATGCTTGCACTACACGTATTAATATTTAACAGTATAACAATTTTAATTATTTTTTAATACTAAACATTATAAATTTTTAATTTTATTAAATATACTTGTACTTGCTTTCTATAATCTAAATATTATAGTTAAAATTTATTACTTTTCAAATTAATGAATTACTTCAATCAATTTTGATATTTAAAAAAAACATAAAAAAATAAACCACTTGACTTAAATAAATGTTTTTTACATCAATCAAGTTTTCTAAAAACCAGATTTACTAATTTTAATTTGATAGTTATTTTTTTTTTCGTTATTAAAAAATAAAAATAAAAAATGGTATATTATACAATATAATGTAAGTAAATTATAATAATATAAAAAAAAAAATTGTATTAGAACAAAAGTTATTTAATTAGTCGGGTATTTCTGTTACACCCATAGGAACTAGGAACATTTTTCTGAGGAGGAGCTTTGCCTATGGTTACATCCCGTGTATTAGGTACATAAATAGTACTAACTTTTTTTTCAGTCTTCCAAATTTTATGTTTCCAAAGTTGGCGCTTTTTCCAATTAGTTTAGATAATCAAGGACTCACTGTATTATAATATTATATACTATCATGTATGTATATATGTTTAATACATAAGGAAAAATCAAATTGTATCACATAATAGAAAAAATACTAGAAATACCTATATTAGTAACTTAATGTTATTTTAACCCAACACTACCACAGTAAAAATGTTTTGTGTACTTAAATTTTAGATGTTATTATTAATTTAATACTGTTTGGTAATTCATAAAAATAATTGTATTCTTCTCAAAATTTAAAGCTACTGTTGTATATTTTGTAATCTTGTTAGGTACTTTCATTACAAATTTACTAGTAAACTTTTAAAATATTCTATAATTATTATAGAAAATCATGTTTTGTTAATTTAGGCTGTCTTAGGCACACACCAATGAAAAGGAAAATAAACAGCCAAGAAAAAATGCATACAGAGCACAGCGCAGCTGCACTATAACCTGCACACACAGCTTCACTAATAAGTATAGATTTATAAAACTTGCATTTTATTTTATACACTTTAACATAACCACTAGCATTTCTTATAGTGAGTAGGTAACAACATTGATATATTATTTATGTAATACAAATTTATAGTATATTTAATACTACCTAAATGTTTTGAAACAATATTATAAAAAATGTATGTATAATGAAAAAAAATATAATTATTGTGGTTCAAACATTTTTAATGAACACCATCATTCTGTGCACACTTTACTCATCAGATTTAAAATATCTTATTGTAATAAAAATACGCATACAATTTTGAATGATTAAAACATTAATATGTACCTGTAGATTACAAATCTACATTCTAAAGTTTATACTGAAGAAAAAGAGATAAGTAATCTTAGCATAGCTATACATTATATTATTCCAGTATCTACTCCTCCAACCACGAATAAAATAACTTTTGATGTATAGGTATATAATATATTAAACTATTGTTATTATAAGTATTTTTAAATTTATTAACAAAATGTAGGTACCTTTATTATTATTATAATTAATGTATGATTATATAAACTTTGTAATTTTACATTAAACAAATATTATGGATTCTTAAAATGTGTTAATAGTATTTCAATACTAAGCGTCTTTTAGATGTTATGTAGGACATCATCAATATCTCATATAAACCAATTGTAGGTCCAAAAAAGTTTTTCTAACAGACCAATTCTAAACATCTATATATATTATGTACTTAGGTTTAAATACACATCAAAGATCTATAAGGACGTAGGTGCATTAGAAAATGTAAACGTCTCAAAGATGTTTCAGAGCTCGCCAAATACCTAACAAGTAAAATATCTCAAATTTTCACGAAAATTACTCAAAATTAAAAAAAAAAAATGCTTTTAATATTAAGTGTGTATTTTATAGATTTAAGAAAACTACTCTTAACATTTTTTATCAAAATAGAGCGACTACATTATTTTAAAATCAAAAACTGCAGTTCTTATTCCAGTCAGAAATATATGCAAACATGCACCTAAACAATATCGTGTTAAGGTTTGATCATAATGAAATGTATTGTAATTTACATACTTACTTGATTTTATAACTATGGAACTGACTGGGAAGTATGCGGCGCAGTATCCTAAAACGATAAACTAATTGATAAACATAATACATAACATGTTGAACGTTTTAGTAACGAAAATTAAATTATTACCATCAGTCGTTCGATAAAAACGAATCTTTAAACATCGTAAACTGACATCGACGCGGATTAATAAAGAGCGGAATCCGTGCAACAAGATTCGTTCGTTTGTTAACAGCAAATTGTTTAACCGACAATTGACATTACCGACGCGCACTACAACGGGAGACCACACTGAGCGGTGTCGACGTCTGGTGGCCCACTTGGGCGTCTTTATCGGCCCGATCGTGTTCGCTACGTCTTGTCTTGTCTCGATACACAATCTGTATTTCGATTCGAATCGTAATTTTCTAGTCACGAACACATTTGAACCGCGCGCCGCGCCGTTGCCAACGACGCCGCAACGGTAGTAAACACATAGATATAACAATATGTGTTATCAATCGGCGAAGGTGAACGCTACGAACCGTCGGACGAATATGATAATAGTGGCTGATTAAGACGCAACAAAAAGTTAGCGTCGAGATAAAAAAAACGCATCAAAACTTCTGGACGATGCAATACGCATAGTATCGCTTTTTTAGTTATTCCTTATTACGATTTACCACCTACCTCCGTAGACTCGTACCCAGCTGCTATACAAGCGATTTTTAATATTATTATATCGACACACGTATCAATATTTGGATACCGTCCTAATGTTTGTGATTTATCATATTATATTATTATCTACGTCATTTATGTATACTGTACGCATTGCGTTGGACCAACGTTTAATAATCGCATAACAGGTAAATATTATGACGAACAATAAAAAATGAATAATTAGTATTCATTTATATTGAAAGTAAAATTCACATAGACCCCACGGCAAGGTGAATTTTGTATTTTTTACTCTAACACAAACTATATCTTTTAGTTAATAGTTATAAGACTAATGAGTAATGACTCTTCGGCTATTACTTTAATTATCACACCAAAATTGTAATAAATAAGCAATAAACATCATTTTACGTACAAAATAAGTACATAAGGATATTTAATTAGCCTTTGTATTAGAAGAGGACGCCACTCCTCCATGTATTACTCTGTCTTACAAGAGTCCAACATATCAAAATAATGTTCAGTAAAACCAATTTTATGTTGTTAGCTTTAATATTAACTTGAATTGACCTACTATCAAAATTTAAATGTAAAAATCTAAGACGTCTTGTAGGTTTTGAATTATATCAATAAAACCCTACAATATGTTCTGGATAATAATCTTACCCGTAAATTTGATAGTAGGTTTATTAAAACTATTTGTAAGGTAACAGCACCAAATTGGTTCTTTTGAACCAAACTTTAATAATATTTGGTATATGTATAGGTGAAGAGTTGCAACACATGTAGGTGTGGCATCCTCTTAATATAAAGACGATCAATTGAGCTTAGGGCTCAGATAAGAATTAAACAATTGTATGCTATTATTTAATTCGCCATATATTTTCTAAATCTTTTAATGTGAACTACTACTAGTTTTTCACAGTGAGGTTCAGTAATTTTTTTAATTATTTATTTAAATGAAATAGGTATTATTTGTGAACATTTATGTTTTTTTCATTATGTAGTTTGAAATTTTGATTGCAATGCTTGTGAAAATGAATTTCCACAAGATTCGCTTAATGTGATCACATGATACCTACTTATATATATTATGTTTTATATTATATTAATTAAACTAGAATAAATATTTTTTGTATACACAGTAAACATTTGATTAAAAAATGTGGATCTTAATAATCTTTACAAAAGATTGCAATACAAAAAATGTATTTTTTAATATAAATCACATAAAAATCATAAGATCTATGTTCTCTAAGATGAGCAAAATCTAATGTTTTTAATTATATTCATTATAAAATAGTGTTGAGTGTAGAATTCTTTCTGTACTGGAAATTAAATTTTTTAGTTAAATCTATAAGCTGAAGTGGAACTTTTCTGTTTTACAAAACACCCTTTTTTTTGCAATTTTTATTGTTTTAACATAATATGTAGTTAAGCATGCTAAAAAGTGAAAACGATGGTGATGTCAGAATTTAGCGGTCTGACTTAGTTTTAAAGTTATAGCTAATGAAATTTTTAGTGTTTTCATATACATTCAGCATTGTTGCTCGTTCAGAAAATTAAAATTAGAAACATCTATCGACTTGTTACATAAAACTACCTTGGGTGTGCTCAAACTTCAAATAGCTCTAACTTTAAAACTAAATCCGACCTCCAGATTCTGACTTCGCCACCATTTTGAGCATGCATTACTACAAAAAAAATTGAAAAAATAAGACTAACTAAACGGTAAAACAGAAATATACCACTAAAGTTTGATTAAAATTAAAGTTTTTAATTTATTTTTAAAGATCAAGTTTTTTTTATAAAAAACTGAATTTTTGACAATTTTCTGTTTTAAAAATTATATATAAAGATATTTTTCATGTTAGCAGTTGAATATACAGATCTATTATATCTAGTTCATTGTAATAATCTATCAGTGCCGCACACAGAAAATATTTTTTTGAAGGGAGGCCACATATTTCTATAGATTTTGTAGAACAGAATACTTATCACCTGTTACTTTATGTTACAATTGTTCACAAGAAAAAACTTGTGGTGGCAAATACCATATAGGTGCCCCCCTCCCGGCTACAACACTGCAATCTGTATTAAACTTCTGTCAAATTAATACTACTAAATTTTTGGATTGATTCCATTTTAAAATTGAATTATTAAAAATTATTGAATCAAAAAATACATAATTATTTTATAATTTATATTAGTTATTCGATAAAAAATATAATTAAAAAGATAATTGCATCTATGAAAATGAGGTACACTTTAATCATACTTTTCTTATAATTTATAGAAATTTGTTTGTATTTATTGGTTACTTTTGTTTTAGGTAAACTCTTAACGAGTATTTTAAGAAGAGAAAACTAGCTAAATTTGGAAGTTGTTGGACTAAACAAAATAAACAATGTTTGATCTAATCAAGCTGGCCTTTATGGCTTGTGACGAAGATGCAAAAGAATGGTATGACACTGTCCCTAGAAACGTTGTTAAAGTTGATGTGCAAAATTGTTGTATAGAACTAATGAATGCCATGATGGAAAACCGTATAAATCCAAATACTGAATTGTGTGCGGAAGCAGCATTCTATGGCCATCTTGATTGTTTATCATTTGCTCATCGTCTAGGATATTTATGGAATGAAACAACATGTGCATCGGCAGCATGCAGTGGACAACTCGATTGTTTGGAATACTTGAGAGAAAATGGATGTGCATGGGATGTAGAAACATGTATACATGCTGCATGTAATGGTGATTTGCATTGTTTAAAATATGCGGTTGAAAATGGATGTCCGGTTACTAAAGATGTAATGAACTGTTCTGCAAAAAATGGTTATTTAGACTGTTTAAAATACTTGCATGCCAAGGAGGTAATGTGGGACGAATTTACATGTTCATATGCTGCAGAAAATGGGCATATTGACTGTTTAAGATACCTCCACGAAAATGGGTGTCCATGGAACGAACACGTAAGCTACTGGGTTGCATTGAATGGTCATCTTGAATGCCTAATATATTCCCATGAACATGGATGTCCATGGAACGACCTAGTAACCTGCTTTGCTGCAATAAAAGGGCGTTTGAGCTGCATGATATATGCCCATGAACACAATTGTCCATGGCATGAAGATACCACTTTCTATGCAAGAATGGGAAGACACACAGATTGTTTAAAATATGCCCTTGAAAACGGTTGTGAGTTGAATGATAAAATACACGAAACAACAATTTAATTTAAACAGTATTTCAAACAGATTACAGATGTATCTCAGGTCAGAAACAATTAAGTTATGTATCTACAGAAGATTATTTAATTTTTGCAGTGTATTCCCAATACGATGATCCCCAGAAAAATAAAAGCACTTTTTATCATATTTTTTTTTTATCATTTGTTACTAGCTGTCCAGGCCAAAGATTTGTATTTTTAATAAATATATATGTATGTGCCATATTTCTTATGATTTATTATAATGTAGCTGGTCCTTCACGCTTCATTGCCTGTAAAAAATGTCAACTTTTAAAATTTATGATTGTTCAACTCCTTTTGGATGTAACTCGCTGCAGTAAGTGCCACTCAGCTACCCCGGTAGGCAATCCGACTACGTTAATTATATAAAAACTGTATGACAAATTTAAATGTATAATAATAATAAATTTAATTTTTATGTTAAGTTAAGTTATTTACTAGTATATTTTTTTACTAATGTAATTATAAACAATAGTCCTTTATTTTTAAATTATAAGTCTAAGACTGTTTTGTAATGTGAAAATGTGTTTTATTTTCAATTGTAATTTGAAATTCATATTTTTTTTTTATAAAATTGAGTAAAATATGATTATATATCATTACATCATATCATTAGTACATTTTAAAATTATTATTCACACATTTTTTTAGATTGTACTTTTTTTGTAATTCAAATAAATTAATAAATATTGGAAGCCGATAGGTAGTTTGTTATTTGGACATCCACTTAATTTTATTACCCTTATAAAATTGATTATGTCTTGATTTAAATCATCTATTTTATACAACTTTAATTATATAATGTACAGTTAAAAGTTATATGGATTTATACTTAGTTACATTATAATATATAAAAGGTGGGCAAGTCAGTTACTATTCTGTTGTGTAGTTGTGTTGTAGAAGTCTAGTGAACATGTATTTTTATGACTTCTTCAATAATAAAAACATATGAGATCTTGTACTAAATTTTCAAGCTTTTTGACCGAGCATAATCAATATTATATAATTATATATATGTAAATAAAATAGATGCATATAAATTAATATAAAATATTATAACATTTGAACGTAGTGAAGTAAAAAATATATAACAATACTCAACAATAGGTACATATCAATTATTATAACATTATGAATATATTGAAGTATAAATAAATAAAAATAATTGTATGAAGTGTGTACTATGTACAAGGTTAAGTAATGCCTAACTTAACGTAAACTTTGAAACCCTTTTTATATCATATTTTCTTTTTTTGGTTTAAGCATTATATTTTTGAGAAATTTGCCGCATTCTCATATTAAGAGGACGCTACACGGATATTTGCTGTCTCCGTCTTACAAGTGCGGAACATAGCAAAATGTACGCTCAGCAGAACACGTTAACTCCGTTAGTTTAAAAATTAGAGTGAATTGACCTATTATGAAACTTGATGGTAAGAACATTATCTGTGTTTGTATGTGGGTTTTTTACAATAACTCAGTTTTTAGGAGAGTTATGAGTATTTTTAATTTACGATTTATTATACACGTATAACTTGCTAAAAAATTAAACTATCGTAAAAAACCCACATACAAACACAGATAATGTTCTTAACATTATAAAGTTTACAAGTTTCATAATAGGTCGATTCACTTTTAAACTAATGAGTAATGGAGTTAAACATAATCTGCCGAATGTAAATTTGCTACGTTACGCGCTTGTAAGACGGAGACAACAAATGGCCGTGTAGCGTCCTCTTATATCTAATGGTCTATCGTTGCCGCCAATTTAAGTATTATCACAGAATATTATTCTGTGGTATTATCAGCGCGTTATCAACCTTGATACGTTGTTTATCATTCGTTGTCACGATAACGTCGTGAGGTTCGACACGTCCGACATTTGAAATTGTATGTTCGCATCTTCGTTATAAAATAATTTATATTATACAATATTGAATGCCCACCGGTGCCCACTCGTAACCGCCGTTTTCCCTACGTACGTGGGCTGTCGATTATGTCGACTGTGTATACAGTTGATAGGATCTGCACTAAAATCTGATGGCCGTTCGGAGGATCACAAAAGAGGCTCGGCATGATGGACAGAAACCACTTGCACAGCACTCCGAAACGATATGTGGATTGAATGCCTCGATCCTACCCGCCGTCGTTCTGTCTTCCGTCACCTGGTATTTGTTACGGTACATTGTGCAACCATTGTTCCGCCCCGACGAGTATTATATAGACGAAGAATTTCATGTGCCACAAGCACAACACTATTGCCGAGCAGCGTTTAATAAAGTTAGTAGATTTTTTTCTTATGCATTTAGGTACAATTGTTAGATTGTATATTTTAGTAATGACACTTTCTGTGTTTTGTCTAGGACCATAGAATTATGTAGGATCGGACTATTTAAAAAGACTACTAATTTAGATGCCATCTTAGTACTCATACCTATTAATTATTATTGTCTCTTATACAGATGTATTATGTTTATGCAAAATAAATTAATGGAAAAAGTTTGTATTGTTAAGAACATTGATGTACTTAATATGGCTAAACTTTGAAAAACTGTCAAACTGTTAAATAATTTACTTAAATTAATCTCATCACTAATACTGGTAGTGCATTAGGTAATTGGAATTACCCATGATATAGCAACAATTTATTATTTTATAAATATTAAAACATATTAATCATTTTCATATTAAATTTGTCAACATAAATCTAATATATTATCCAAGCATGCAGTTACCTACTAAGTAAATTAGATTTACAATAAAGGTACCTAAGGTAGGTACCTAATTACCTAAAATTAATATTCTATTAGTTCATTTTAATGTTTTATATTTTATTTTTCATTTAAATTAATTTATAAAATATAAGTTTTAAATTTCACCGAGTTACTATCTCATAAATTTATAATCAAATCACTGTTATTTGGTTATTGTATTAATGTACTTTTAGTAGTTTACAGACTGTTGATGTTTTCTTTTGAAATAAATATAAATAAAAATGGAAAGCACTTTTTCTCGTATAAAAATATTTTGATAGAGGTTTTTGATTGCAAATAGGAACTTGATTGTTGTTATTTTTGGTAGGTAGGTCAACATTTCAAATGTTTGTTGCTTAATTACCCATTTTTAAAATAAAAATTTTTAGTCATTATTTAACTCATCAATTTTCGTGACCTACTCAATGATGAGATAGTATCCTACGGTACTATAGTTTTTTAGATTCTGAAAGAATCTATTAAAATCTATATCAAATATCAATAAAATGTTATTTCTTGGGTCAAAACCATTGAAAAGTAGTACAAGGCTTCTAATATATTGTTTCAATGGCTGTGAAAAAATATTAAAAATTCAGTCACAATTTTTTTTTTTTATAAGCGTTTAAAGTATGAGATTTGACAAAATACGTTAATATCACAAAAATGTGCTAATTGTTTTGAGTTAGAATTTCATAAAAAATTTTCTTTTTAAATTTAAAATTTGACAGTTTAATACAAGATTCCTCTTAAGTTTGTTTATCTTTATCAACAAAAAATAATGTTTATCGGAAAGTAAAATTAAATTTTTTTGTACGTTTGAACTTTTTTCACAACCTTGGATATTTACAATATTTGTAACCTACTGTACAGCAGAGTGACATCCACTTGCCCACCTATTTTTATTGTATTACTTATTTTTTGGCACTGATTAAATTTATTTATAAACCATTATAGTCTCCCTTATTATATTTCTGTATTTAAAATTCAATTTATATTCCATATTATTTTACCTCCATGTTCGACCGATTTTATATGTGTTTCACACATATACGGTACTATTAATTTGTCGATCTTTGATATAAAATTGTCCATTGGTGGCAATTTGATGACCCTAGGTATAAGTGTTAACATTCACACTCTGTGACAAATCAAAATTATTAAGGAATAAATTATGTAGCCTTAAATGCAATACTGATCAACGACTATATAGAGCACAATAGACCAAATGGATTACATATAATTATGATTGTATTTTAAAGCATACATAAATTATAAGAATAAAATAACACATTGCCCACAACATTTTGAGAAAAGTACACTATGCAGACCTACTACAAAAATTCCCTATAAATAATAAAGTTGTCAAATTATAAATATTACATTACCCATAATGTTTGGGTATTTTGAAAAATGCTTTATTATACATAAATTCAAAAACGATCTTTTGGTTAGAATTATACAAATATTATGTGCATTATTTCATTGGTAATCATTTATAAAATATAATTAAATAAACACCAACAATTTTTATTTTCAGTGGGATCCAAAAATAACTACACTACCTGGACTTTATTTGTTGTCAAGTACTGTGTTAGTACCTTTTATGAAGATTTATGACACAATATTGTCATTACTTGGTGTATTGGATAATGATGTCCTTCATATCAATGATCCATGTTCTTTGGTTGCATTGCGGGCTGTAAATGCGGTGGGAGCTCCAGCATGCTTATATTATGCATTCTACCGTTGTCAACTACTTATTTTTCTGGTTTGTATATTTTAATTACTTTAAATACAGTAGTAATGTAAATATTGTTAATAACTTGGATTATTTTTTTTGATACAACTAAGTTTTATTAATTATAATAACTTATTGTAATACATACACTTATGTCGGAAACATGAGGATAAAAGCATATTACTTATATTCTAATTGTTTGTTTCAGAATGAAAATAAGAAAACAAAGATTGTAAAATGGTCTTGTGTGTTCTTGGCTTTAAGTGTAGCAACATTCCCTGTCATTTATGCACCATATTCAATGCTTTATTATACAGATGCATGGGCTACAGCGTCTGTTTTCTTATGGTACTCCAGTCATTTAAGTAATGAGACTAATTACTTGGTCAAAATTATACTTGGTGGATTTTCTGTCCTATGTCGTCAGACAAACATTGCATGGTTAGTCTTTGCATCCATTATTGACGTGTGTCACTGCGCCGAACAATGTTTTCCTACTATAAAAAATAGTGTTTCTATATTTTCGTATATCCAAGTAAGTATTATAATGATGAATTTTACTACAAAATATCATTTTTAATTGTGATATTTTTCTTTAGGCTACAATTATTGAGTTCTACCATTGCTGTTCAATTAAAAAAAAGAACAAGTCCAAGAAGTTGATAGAATTTTTTCAGAAATGTCTTCGTGTCACCTGCCCAAATGTCATAGTTATTTTATCTTTTTTTTTGTTTGTGGTTTTGTTAAATAATGGTGATATAGTTGTTGGCGATCGACGAGCACACATTCCTCGTTTTCATCCAATGCAACTGTGCTACTTTGTGTTATTTGTATTAGCATTTTCATTACCATGGTTGTTATCCCAGGCCTATTTTATAAGACAGACTCCTCATTCTGTTAGCAAACATTTCAATGTAGCTAAAGCCTTTCACGAGACTCACAATAACACATCTAAAGTACTAGTTATCACTTTATTAATTATAATATCTGGATTAGTGTATTTTAACACTATTGCTCATCCGTATTTGTTGGCTGACAACAGGCATTATACATTTTATGTTTGGCGACTGTTGTTCAGTCCTGGCAAGCCAGTTTTTTTGAGATATTTACCAGTACCATTGTATGCATACGGTCTATGGTTGGTAAATAAAACATTTATGCAATCATCGATTGCTTATAGATTAGCATATTGGATAGTAACACCTCTTATTCTTTGTGCTCAATTCTTGCTGGAGCCTCGTTACTTTGTTGTACCATATCTTATGTATAGACTACATAGTAATAAACAATTTACAAACAGTCATACTTATAAAGCAGCATTCATTGAGTTTATAGCATACCAGGTTTTAAATTTTGTTATAATGTGGGTATTTTTGTATAGACCTTTTGTTTCAACCATGGACAACACGGGTCGATTGGATCGCTTTACTTGGTGATTTTATTGTTAATTATTACTAAATTATAATTAAGTTTATATCTAATTGAAAATTCTAAATTTTATATTTTATGTTAATTTACTTAAATTTAATTAATTTTGTTATTTGCCATAGAAATGTGATAATTTTATATTTGAAGATGGCAATTATTATATAAAAACTAAAACAGACACGATGGAATTGCATAATAGAAATGTTTATGTTTGAAGAAAATAATGTGATTCTTTGACCACTATAAATTAGAAATAGAAGTGTTGATAAAATAAGTATAAATTGAATAATATTTTAATACTCTAATAATTGTTTTCATAATGTCAATACATTTTTGTATGAAGAATTCTATATGTATTATTGCTGGTGAGAAATTGATGATAGATCATAATATTACTGTAGAAAAATCAAACCATCAAAACCTGATTCTGTTTTTTTATTAATATTGACATAAAATATTACATTTTTTATTCTGTTCATAATGCCTACATTTTATTGTGTATTTAACTTAGTTTTTTTTATCTATTGAAAGTGTCATAAATTTAAGTTTAATATTATATATGCGGAACTTAAAATTAATTTCTAAATGTTTAAAAAAAAAAAAATAATTTTTTTTCAGATTAGGACTAATAATATAAGACACGTTATACTGGGACCATACAGTGTCTGGTTTTTGTTGTGTATTTTTCTTATAAAACATTTTAGATTGACCTGTCTATGTTGGGAAAAGTAGAGTTTTCTTGTGGATCTAGCACTAAGGCAAAAAAATAAGTTTTTGGACAAATTTCATGTTTATATCATAATAAAAATAAACACAAACATAGGACAAATTACTGTTGATTCAAAAATTACAATTGCAGAAACATCAAATAATTCAACCAATAAACAAACAATGTTTGAATATTTTATTAAATGTCCCAAATTGGTTGTATATTTTATGTCGATATGTAAATATTTTATTATTTTTTATTGGTTAATTAAATATAATCATATTGACATTTGTTAAAAAACAACCTATCTAAGTTAAGTTAAATTAAAATATATACATATATAATTTTTTTTTTCTTAGCGTTGTGTTTTTGAGAATTTTATTTTTGTTTTTACTGAATAAGTTAGTGTTCTACTAATGTATTTCATATTTTACAATACCGCTAAAAAAAAAGATTTTTAAAAATGTATTTAAACTATATTTATATTTTGTACTAAATGTAATAAAAATTTGTTCAAATATTTAGCAAGACTGTCACATAGTATTTCTTATAAATTTATTCAAATACAACAAGACTGACTTATATTCATTATTTATATTTATTATGTATTCAAATATTAATAAGATTGTCATTATTTTTATTATAAATACTTTCAATATTAAATTTACTCAAAATGATTATACTTTGTTATTCTTCCATTTTAAATTAGTATAGTTAAGACCTTTTAAAAGTTGATTTAATAAGATACTGTTAACCATTTCATTGCTCCAGATCAATTTATACTTAATTTATAATATTATTATTTGCTGGTAACCTTTCAATTATAGAAAAATGCTAGCATTATTTTAAACTTAATTAATTTGATTATATTCTAGATAAAATATTTAAATTTAAATTTAAAAAATAATAATAACTAGTTTATTTTATATAGCATAGACAGGTTGCAGAGCATAATTGTTGTAGTAGTGAAAAGGTAACTTCTTCCAAAAAAATGTTAATTGTTATTTAGGTATTTTATTAGTTGCTTTAAAATTGAAGTATCAAAAAAAAAATAAGTAAAAGTCAGAAGTTAATACTGTTGCCTTCAAATCTGACAGTTGATTGTCTGAAAAAAAAAAGTTATATTCACTAATCAGATGGAGACAACACTTGCACATACATTCATTTGAATAATGGCTAGAAATAAGAGCTATTAATGATGTGTATACCTATCGTTATTGGATTTATGTACAGTTGATTCTTATTATGTTGAATTTCGATATATTGATTTTTTCCGTTATATAATACTCACATAACATCCTCTTAAAAATTACCATTGAACTAAAATATTGTTAATATGACACTCAATATCTTGAACTTTTTTTCTTTTTTCCTTTAAATTCCACGTAATGAGAATTAACTGTATTATTTATTTATTTATAATAATGAACGGGACAGGCCCTTGAAATTGTAATCACAATATAAATAATTAATAATTTAATAATACGCATAACTAGCACTTAAATAAGATAATAATATATGATAAAAAAAATACATTTTATTACAAATAGAGAATTGTTTAGAAATGATGGTTCCCATTTGCTAATTTCACCATTCGCATGAAAAAAATTTATATTTTGCATTTAATTTATTTTTAAAATATATTATTTGTAGAAAGTACATATTTAGCAAATAAAACCATTTTTATGAGTGGCAAATAAGAAATTATAATTTGTACAAAAAAAATTAACATAAAATAAGTAAATAAATAAGTACCTTAATAATTAATATTTATCAAATATTATATACAAATTATAATGTTAGATTGTTAGATTACTTATAGTTACTAATTTTTCTAATTTCTAATTTATTTATTGAATTTTCATAAATTTGCCAAGTGTTAATTTCAAAAGTGTTGATTGACTTATTATAATATGTTAATATTTTTATTAATTATATGAGCTGAAAATGTACCAAAAATGAAAATAGTAGTTTTTAATTACTTAAATTATTTTATCATAATCTCTGTATTATTAAGGTTTAAAATAGATTTGATATTACCACACCAAATGATCAAGTTTATCATAGATGCTTCCCATAGCCAGTGTTCAGAAAAAATATATTTTATTTTAAATTATATTAATTTTAGTTGTCAATGCATTTGTTTAGTTTACTTATTTTTATAATATTATACACTTATACGACTGGGTTTTTTAAATAAAAATAACCAAATGTCTAATAGGGATTAATATTAAGAATACATTTAAATATCTATTAAATCAATTAAATCTCAACATTTTCAAACATAACACAATACAAACAATAAATTCTAAACGAAAATAAATGAATATTTAAAAATCAAAAGTTTGGTTGCATAATAGTATGTATGATAGATAACTCAATGGAGAGAAACTCAAATTTTAAGATATTATTTAGCTATATTATTGGGTATAAATCTAATACTTGACTTACTCATTAATATAAATAAAATTATACTCCAAGTTTATTTATTGATATAATTGTATAATATACTCAGTGTTTTTATAATGTTATAATAATATTAATATGTTAAATTAAGTTATATTATGATAAAAATAATATAATATATATATTTATATTATTTTAATTTATTATAATAAAACTTATTTAATAATTTTCGAAACACTCAAAAAATGTCATAAGTTCAAATATTAACATAGGTAAAATTTGACAGGGGAAACTGACAAAAATAAATTGATAACATTTTTAAGTAAGTTATATTATATATAATATAACATATGAATGTTTTTAACGGTACAAATCTCATGTTAAACCAATATGACTAATACATTTCAAAAAATATTGATAACCCGACAGGTAACTTGAACCAGATATTATATGATTTATTATGCACATTTTATAAACCTATAATGTATGCATAATGCTTCAGTTCAGAGTTAGTATAAAAAAACAATGTATGTATTATCTGGATAATTAAATAATTTTTAGTTTTTAATAACTAGTCATCGCTAATAATATATCAACATATAATACATAAATATCAATAGTTAATTATATTAATATATTAACAATTGGTTATGCAGGAAATTAGATATACTAACAACAAAGGTCAACTGAACATAAAACAGAAATCCTGTTTAAATTAAACTAATCAACATTTTGACGGTTAAAGAAATATATAAAATGTAATTACAAACTATAACGGAAACATAAAAACTAGAGCTTATAAATTTTAATATTTGTTCAAAAATTTATTATTTATCCAATTTCACATTTATATCATTAATAAATTAGGCACGTTTTTAAATTTCAGATCAATATTGAAAATATTATGTGCACTTTCAAATAACGATTATGAATAATAATTACTTCTTGTTATTTTCAAAGTTTTATAATTTAATATAGATGTCCTCCATAGCAAATTATAAATTATTTTCACAACAATTATCCATATGAATGTTTAATACAAATAAATAAAATTATACTATTAATTGTATTATTATTTGAAAATAAATAAATTTAAAATCATATTAAAATAATACATGTTGAAACAAAATTACCATGGAAACATCATACATATTTCTATAGGTCAATCAAATAGTTCTAATTAAAACTTGTAACTCTTAATCAGTTGTCAATAATTATTAGAACATAAAATATGGTACAACACTGATGACAATTTTAACTTAACTTTTTGAAAATGATTTATGATATATTTGTTATGATGTTTTTTTATATTATACGAGTGATGTATAATTAACAGTTCTCAGCTAATTTTTATTATATTTTTTTTTTATGAATAAAAATTGTTGTCCATTTAAATGTATATAATTATCATAAATAATTCCTAAACTTATCAACATAATAAACATTATGATATAATTTGAATCAACAAAAATTATTTTTTAAGAAATAGCATGTCTTACTATTGAATAAACATTTCTGAAAAATTGCTATTTATAATTTTGTAAGCAAAAATTGTGTATTGGCATGATGATGTCAATACACTGTTAGATTTTCTCTCTGGCCCAACATACCATACCATATATGTGAAAAGCCCAGTCATTATAGCTTTATTATTAGAGTGATTAACCTATTATTACACTCAAAGTAAAGAAGTGTTTAAAAGGGAGTTATTTTGTTTTTTACTCTGTTTAAATTATTTTGATGCAATAAACATGTTATGATCTCATGAATATGTAAAATATTACACATCAACGATGCTAAAATATTGTAGAAAAATTGAATTTGTAAAAAGCCAACATAAAAACACTTATAATACTTGGCTTTAAGTTTGATAATAGGTACTTCAATCTAATATTAAAGCTTATCATTTGGTATGTTGAGCATTGGTCAGAGAAGGAAAATAAATAACTACATCCTCTTAAAAAAGAATAATTATTGTTTACATATCTGAACTGTTTGACGTATTTCAGTTTTTTTACCATATTCTATGGTGGATTCCACAGTTTAAATTATCTTTTACAAGAGTTAACAACATTTTATGTATACATTTATGTTCCTAAAATCTTAGGCAGGTAAAATTTATAATTTTTAACTTACATTTAAAATGTTATGTAATATACAACTAAATTTGTTGGCAAACTTGAGTAAATTGCACATCCTTGTATATTATACTAGCAATGTTTAAAAATGATATAGAATATATATGTATATTGTCAACAAGCCTAAAGACACCACCAATTGTGTTAAAATTTATTAAATTCAATAACATTTGCATTTTGACTGAAGCATTATTTTTAATTTAAAGTTCTTATCTTAAAAAAAGTAAATAAAACAAGCTTGGACAAAAAAAGTTAATATTGTTTTCAGTTATATTTTTAATAAGATTGTGGTTTTTTATTTACCAACAAGACAAAAATCATAATGGAGACATAATGAGTGAAGGACTGTTGAGCCATCTTCCTATATTATTATGTAATAAAATGTTTAAAATGCATGCCACCGACATAATATTGTGTTATCTTTTTTTATTTTAACATGTCTCCTTATTAATAATAAGTTATTATATTTAAATTATTAGAACATAAAAAGCCATTGTATACTGATATATGTTACGTAAAACAAATACTTCTAGATAAATTTCATTTAAATAATTTACACATATGTTTCTAATTGATAAATACCATTGATTTTATTGTTTAAATAATTTTTTATTTTTCAAATGTATGGAATTTCTTTTCTTTTACTGTTGTCCTCCAACTCTATTATTTTATGATATTTATAAAATACAATTATTCTAATGCTGCTGCTCCAGAAATGATTTCAATCAACTCTCTGGTGATCACGGCCTGTCTAGTACGATTGAATGTCAAAGTAAGCTTGCCAATCATCTCAGCTAAACAAAATGCATAAATGGTAAGTATTTTTAAAATTGAAAAATTCATATCAAATGAAACTATAGTAAAAGAATTAAATTTACCTGCGTTCTTGCTAGCATTGTCCATAGCTGTCATTCTCGATGATTGTTCGCTGCAAGCAGACTCTTTCATTGTGTAGTATAATAAAGCAGCAACTGTAAATTCTTGGTAAGATTCCATAACACCTTGATCAATACTGTCGTACAACTGTAACTTTGGCGCAGCTAACATAGTTTTAGCGCTGAGCAATGGAACTTCTTCGGTTTGATAAGATACGACAGTTCTTTAAACAAATAAATTACAGTTAAAAATATTATTTAATACTAAAATTAATAATAATGGGTAATAAGTTTAAGATAAAAATACTTGAATCGATTATAAACAATTTTTCCACTGTTGAAATCCAATTGTACCAATTCATTTGCAACTTTAGATGCATCTAAAAATGTAGGTGGTTTGCGGCCGACTTCATTAGCCACTACAGCAATATTTTGAGCATAAAGTCTGTAAACATTAAATATGAGTCAAAGTTTGAAAATACCAATTAAAATATGTCAATGTATCATGCATGAATGATTAGATAGATCATAACTTCACAAAAGTTAATATGAATATCATACTGTATATTGTGTGCAGTATATTTTTTGGATTTTGTTGAATTATAAATACTAATTATAAATTAATAATATTTATTGTATATTTTCAGGTGGCGATAAACATTACTGTCGTGCGTTGATAGCTTTCATCAACCATTCAAATTTTTTAAACTAAATATTGCAATTTACTTAAAGTTAAGTTATTTTTTATAGTTAAATGTTAATTAATAGAAAAATTAAAAATACTAATACATTTTTTCTGTAAACAAATAAGAATTTTAGTCAAATAATTTAATAAATATTATTTTATTTATTAAAAATACTTGTATTAATTACTGAATATGTAGTAAAATTAAAAGCACAAGTAGCTAATCATTTTCTAGAGGGGCTTGAGATTTTAACCGCCTAGGGGCCCATTAATGTTTAATCTAGCACTGGCTGCTATCAATTACTTATAGTTAGTAATTGTGTGTTCTGTGTATGGAAATTACATTATTTTTAAACGAGAACCCCTATTTTTAATATAACTTGGACAGATCAAGTTTTTTTCAAGTCATTTTGATGTCTTGATAATAGATAAAATTTATTTAAAATTTAAAAAAAAAATTTCTATTAAGTTACATTTTGTTTAAATTTATGTACTTTTTATTAGCTCTAGCCATGATACAACCAGAATTTATTCATAATTTAAGTTAATATTAAAGAAATTATTTATTTTAAGTTTTAAAGTGTAACATAATAACATAATTAAAAGAATATATTTTGGTCATTAGGAAAACAAAATTCTACGTTTACCAATAATAATTGTTTACAATAAAATTATTTTCTAATTATGACAACAATATGTATGATTAGCTCTCATTTAAGCAATTTTGGATGTTAAGAGGATGTATAAGTGTATATATATATATATATATATATATCCGTCTTATAAGTGACAACAAATTTTAGCTCAGCAAGATGCCTATAACTCAGTTAGTTTAAAAATTTGAGTGAACTGTCCTCTCAGTGAGTTTAAAGGTAAAATTATTATATAGGCAGTATTATATGGTTTTATTTTAAAATACTCTTTGCTTTAACCTGTCATCAGTGATGCTAATATTTTCACATCATTAATGACGTGTTAGCGTTTTGCTCACATATTATATTGTTGTTGGAAGGGTGAAATTGAGAAAAGTAAACTGACCAATCTTAAGTAGACAAAATAAAAAATCAAAATTAGTTTTAAACACTATTATTGCATTACTTTGTCAATCAGTATGTTGGAAGAAAGATTAGTATGTTTTAGCTAAAATAACTATCCGCCAAACTACGTGCGAGCGCGACAGTAACAAATACGGTACTGTTGACATTGGACGGTAATAACATGGACAGTTTATTTATAGATTAGACTTTTTCTATCTATTTATTTCTATTAGTAACTTGTATGAGTATATTAAAAATATCAAAATTAACAAAATAATTTCAAGCCAATGGTTCCCAAAATAAGAATAATGTGAGAGAAATGCTCAGTGTCACCCACGAGGGTGTTAAAATTAAAATATAATAAAAAGAAAATGATATTGCCCCCGTAGTAACCATACCTTTACATTTAATAAGTCAATTCACTCTAATTTTTAAACTAATGGAGCTGAATGTGTTCTGGTGAGCGTACAATTTAGTATGTTACACACTTATAAGATGAAGACAACAAACGTTAGTGTAACGTACTCTTAAAACCAAATTTACATGAAAAAAAATTCTATCAGTCTTAAAATGTTACTGAAAATATGCTCATTGTAAAAATATGTATACATTGAGCATGCACAGAATATATAAATAAAATAAAATAATAAGTCATTAATATGAGTAATCAATGCTCAGTAGTATAATTACATGTTCCACTAGCTGAATTAAAAAAATGAGTACATAAAAGGTTCTGAGTTATCGTGTTTCCTGTTTCTGTGATTAAATGAAAATTTATTTTTAAATATTTTGTTTTGTAAGATTTAATACAATTAAGAAATTTGTGTAATGAAAATAAAATATAATATGTTAATAAGGATGTATATCATATATTTAAGAATTACATGTTATCAAAATATTTTTGAAGATGCCATGATAAATTATTAAATGTGCTTTTATCTTATATGATCTATCAGATCTATTAATGCCTAACAATCATTATATTCATCAACTAATTTATTTTAGCTTACACATGCATATTTAATTAAATATAGACACCAACAATTTAAATATGCTTAACTATAGTTTATGAGTGAATTATTTTTTACTATAACCCACCACCCACAGGTTGAATTTATTTTAAAGAAATAAAATTATAAATTTCATTTTTAGTAGGTAGTCACACACATTTACGTTTTATATATTTCACGGCCAAGAAGAAAGACATAAATTTACCCATATTTAATTGTATGTATGTTATTGGTATCTAAAAAAAACTAAAATTATATTTTATACTATGTAACGTAAGTGTATTTTTTTTTAGTAATGAAAAATTCCAAAAAAACTATTAATATTTCTAAGTATTTAATGGCTGAATATGAAAATAATATATAATTACATTTCAGTCCTATCGACATAATTTGTCCATACCAAATGCTCAAAAATCATATGATTTAATAATGTTTTTGAGTACAAAGTTAAGTGAGAAAATTCTGTACGACTAATGATGTATGTCAATAGTAACATACAAACAAGGCTGATAAATATTAGATTTTAATTATTTGATTCTATTATACCTCTGCAAAAGTGCACGAGACTTGTCACCCACACAGAATACTTTTGATTGTGGAGACTCAACAGACTCTGTGCTTAATTCGTTACGAATGGTTTTCGCAACATTTGTGTGGACTGCGCCACAAAGACCACGATCAGATGTAATAGCAACAATTAACTTGTTGTTGTCACCAGTTTCCGCTGCTTCGGTGGCACCAGACTTTTCAAAAAATGCCTAAGAAAAGGTAATACTAGCACATTAAAACAGGAACAAAGCTCTCTGCCTATTAGCATACATGGTAATTTGATATGTTTTCTGAATTAAAATGTTATTCGTTTTATCATCATTATTATTATTATTATTATTATTATCATGATTTACCTTGACGCCTTCACCATACGGACGGGCTTGACGCAGTTCACGTTCTGCTCTAGCATACTTGGCGGCGGACACCATCTTCATGGACTGCGTGATTTTCTGGATGTTCGTCACGGATTTTAAGCGCATCGAAATCTGTTTCAGAGTGGCCATGTTCCGGTTTTGCTGTTGACCGGTGGCGGCGCCCTTCCTGCGAACGCATAGCAAACAATAAACGCAACATTAGTTACATGCACCGAGAACGCTAGCGCATATCATCCGTTCGGTCCCCCCAATGGAGAAACGATAAAAGAAAACCCAAAAACAAAAATTTGGACAACCACGTTTCGCCGAGAGCGCGAGCGAGGGCGGCGTTATTCGAACGCCATCGCCATTTTGATACTCACAGGCAGACCACCATTGTCGTCGGTTTCGAGATCATCATCATCGTGGCAGAGTTTGGTCGGCAGCAAAAAATGAAAAAAGATTTCGAGCGAGTGTCGACGGAGCGCTGGCTGGGCTGATGTTGGTCTGGATAGTGCCCGTGTGGATGATCCAAAAACTGTACGGCGGGGTCAAATAAAGGGTACGCGGACTACGATCGAGTTATCGGTTGCGCGCGCGTTATCAGCGCCAGGCGTAGTCGCGGCACAGCTGTTTGTTCCGTCATGGAACTATTATGGTTCGTCGTTGCGCACCGTTCGCCGCTTCCGATGCGCGTCATCTCCGTGGAATTGGCAGTGGCGAGTGGAGGCGTCGTGCGCGCGCCCCGGTCGAATAAACAATGGAAAAGCATTTTTTTTTTTTAATTTCTGTTTTACGTTATTCGTCTAGCAATACAAGATGATCGATTTTCCAAATTATTATTCGATGATCGAGTCAAAATACAAACAATAGATTTATTGTTCATCTGTTACTAGTGTTACTACTTACTATCTTAGTATGGTTGTTAAACATAATAGGTATTAATGGTATTATTAAACATTAAACTTTAGGTACCTATTTCCCGAGTAAGCGAATCATTTATATTTCCTTTGTGTAAAATATTTTTACTTAAAACATTTTGAACTAATATTTAATTATTAATATAAGTACCTACCATTTCTATAACAAACAAAATAGTTACAGGAAACAAGAACACTAATAGGCTAAATTATTTTTTGGACGCCATCCTAAGTCCAGTAAGTCCTAACTATATAATAAATATAACCTACTTAAATATAAATGGTTATTTATTAAGTGAGTACCTATCTATCTGTTTAAATATTATGTACATTTTGAGTTTATTTTCCGGTGGTGTTTAAATGTTAAATTTTAAACATTGTTAGTAAGTAGGTAGCCTATACTTATTGTTGTTATTGTTATAGCTATTATTATTGAATCCACTTAATATTATTCAAATGTCATTTTTTACTGTTAAACATTTAATTAGGTGAACTTTCAATAATATAAAAAAATAACTTTGAAATACTAAGGAAAATAATGCTTAACACAATATTATTTTCTTTAATTTAACCAATAAACTTTGACTATGATATCTATGACCTTGTTATAATAGGGATAACATTGAGTATAATAATAATAATACAATAATTGAATAAAACATATCAAATAAATCTTTTGATATTATATAGTTATAGTTATAACTTATAACTTATAGTTCAATTTTAAACTATGTTCTTTTATTACCATTATTTATACCCATTTTAATATTGTTTTGGTATTATTATATTGAACATAATATAGTAAATTCAAAACACAAATAATTAATTATATATTATATATAGGTACTTATATCAATATATAATATTTAACTCGGTAATAAATGTACATTTTTTTTCTTTTATTAAAAATGTTGAGTGTATAATCGTTTTGCTACAATTATTAATTTTTTTGGTAATTTATTATTTGAGTAACTCACAATATTACCCAAATTATAATTTTTTTTTATTATAAGTGTTTTTTTTTTTACTCTGACGTACCCTTGTTACAATTTAAATAAAAATGAAACAGACATTTTATAAAGTATTTGAATACATTTAAACTTGAAAATAATATAGTAAATTTCACAATATAGTAACAATTTTAAATCTAACGGTACCTTGTTAGTTGGTACTTGGTAGTAAGTAGTAACAACTTGTTATAATATAAGTACAAATTAAACACTTATCTTATAAGTTACAAATTAATATATCAAACTTAAAAAATATATATATTACAAAGAAGGTATTTTTTTCATTTATCAAATATCATCTAATATGATAATCATCAAAATAAATAACTATGGTATAGTGATACCAGTCATACAACCTCAAAAATTAATCAAGTTAAGAAAAACACATTAAAACTAAAATTTTCAGAAATTTTCAATGAAAAAAAAGTTGAAAATTGAAAATTTTCAAGCTTACATCTCTAACCACCACCTGTCGATATGCCACTGATAGGATACGTTGATGATCTAAAAATATATGCCTAAAAAAAAATCTTGTACTAGGCCAAACATTTTTTAATAGATAGGCTAACCTAACCTTCCTATAGTTTGAGATCAAATAATATCAGTTTAATAATTAATACTAATACAAACAGAAAAATAATTTAAAATCAATTTAATTGTATTTTATTAATAAATATATGGTTTTGTTTAAAGAAAAAAAAATATTTTTGCGAAATTCAAGTAAGTTGGTAATTTTTGAAAATAATTATAGAGAAATATTCTTCAAAGTAAATCATTTTATAAATAGGCATTAAATTTACATGCCACTATAAATATTAGTTGTATGATATTAGTTTACTTGGTTCCTTTTAGTGACATATTTGCAAAGGTGGGCAAGTTAATGAAAATAATTATCTCAAACTAAGTTGAGTTAAGAGGACACAATATCGATAAGCTAAAAGTTAACAATTAACAAATCATACATTTAACTTGATAAATTAAAAGTTAATATGGAAAAAAATATTAACTTACCTCAGTTTTATAAAAGTTAATCTACTTTTTTAAATTATTATGTAGATCAAATTAAGAGTGACTGCGTTCTTTCAAATTTTCTAAATTATAATAAACAATTTTTTTGACCTTTCAACGTAATGTACATACATTGTACCTATTTTATTTTGCAGTTTTAGTTTAAATATTTAAACTATACCAACGTCCAACACATCCCAATTAATAATTTAAAAAAATTAATTTTTTTTTATTAAATAGCAATTTAAATTCATATCATATGCCTATCTGAACTACTAAAATACATCTCTTTAAAAAATATTC
The DNA here is from genome assembly GCA_027563435.1 of Nasonovia ribisnigri. Classification (NCBI taxonomy): domain Eukaryota; kingdom Metazoa; phylum Arthropoda; class Insecta; order Hemiptera; family Aphididae; genus Nasonovia; species Nasonovia ribisnigri. The sequence goes on from JANEHU010000568.1 coordinate 172,301, forward strand.
ATCAAGAAAAATAACAGAAATGTTTGTAATATTATATAGTTCTGGATTATTTTTATTTTTATTTTAGTATTAATATTTACGTTTAAAACCATAAAAACAAAAAATTTCAAATTTTTTTACCTTGGTAGGCTATTTTTAAATAAACTGAAGAAAGTTAAGTTAATTAATCTACCAATTAAACTAGTTAAGTTCATAAGTTGATTAGAAAATTAACCAACTAGTTAATGTCCAACTTTGCATATTTGTTTAAAATCTATCTTTAGATAATTTTAAAGTTATTTATGTATGCACAATGCACATAGCTTATACCTATAAGTATCTAGGTACCTGTTTATATATAATTTTTTGTGGAAGCAAAATTTCAAAACCTATTTAAGTACTTCTATTTGAACGTAGTTTGAAAAGCTATTATGTTAATAAGTATTAGGTTTAGCCGGTTTAGGGCAAATAAACGACAAATGTGTGAATAATGAAGATAATCTTATTAAAAAGTTTCCACAGTTACAAGGATAAGTGTTTTGGTGCAGAAAAAAGCTTCAAAACATAGTAATTAATTTTTTTGTACGGCTAAAATTATTTAACAAAAACCGTGGTATAGAGACATAAAGTTGTATAGACATTATATTATATATTATATTCTCTCTGTAAGACTCATACTAATGAAGATTTAATCTATTTTTTCGCTAAATGAAATCTCGAACTTTGATGTATCATGTATAATCCTAACGACCTAAGTATATTTTTGTTTTTAAACATAGAATTAAAACTTGAATACCTATTAGATATGTAGGTAGTGTGATTGAAGAACAATAAAATTATCAGAATAATTAGCAATCGTTTTTTGTCATCTAAATAAATCAACATAGGTACATATCGATGTCATTAAACCTCAAAATAAAAAGTAAAAACGACATAATGGACATGTTTTACAATTCAAGCTGAAAAAGAATTTTCTAATTTAGAAATCCATAATGTGGAACAGTCAGAGGTGTTATCAGTCTAAAAATTCAAATGTTAGGTACGCTTAAACTTTAAGCCCGTTGAATCTGTAAATTAAATTTTCATTATGTCAAACAATTTACACCTCTCATTGACCGCTGTTCAAGACCGAGGAGTCCGGGCGGCGGGCGTTGTCGGTGTCATGGTCTGTTTTGTGGTTAAAGACGACAGCTATATAGTTAGCCCTGCTTAAATTATATTATTTAGAATTATTCGTTAGTGGCGGCGGCGCAGCGCTATTATTTCAAGGTAATTCTTAGGAAATGCTTGAAATGTTTGGACTACAAAATCATCAAACTGTATTATATTATTATGGTTTAATAAATAATATCCACTTTATATGTGTGTAGTTGTAAACTACAAATCGAGGTGACGTGCCACGTGTACCAGTAGGAATTGCGTGAAATCGATCTCGGCAAGTCCGGGCAATGCGGGTGCTGGTAGGTACCCGTCGCTAGGCACTTTAACCCAAAATCGAGTGTAAATTTATAGAGTCTGCTAATGGCTACTAATACATGAGTACCTACTATGAATACTCTATATATAGTAAATCGTACACCCTATGTATACCACTATTGGCACTATTTATTTTTTTATAATTTAGATTCTGAGCGAAGAGTTGAATGTAGTTATTGATTTTACAATGATGTCTGGTTTTATTTTTATATTTTTATTTTTTATGTCTGAAGACCTATTTTATAGAAGAAAAAAGCTTCAATCATCAACTTCGAGGGAAGTTTCTTATAGAAAATTGGATCTAGTTTGTATTTTGATACAATTTATCAATACCTTCATTTTACAATATTTTTAAGTAAAGTTGGGGAAGGAAATACGAACATTTGATAAAATAAATTGTAATAGGTATCATTATTAAAATAATTATTTAGTTACAATGATTATTGGTTATCTTAAAGTTAAACCGTCTCCACTCAGAATACATTTTAAAGTGTACAATGATTTATCAATGAATTCAAATTTATACATCCATTACGCATTAGGTACTAGGTAGCCATTACAGTGACCTACTCAATAACGAGACACACTCAACACGTACAGGTGTACTGTACAATAGCAGAACGGTTACCTAATTAACAGTGTTTTATTTTTATATTTTAGTCATTAGTAATTATAAAATATACCTAAATGAATTTAACCAAGATCATCTTATTTTCTGTTAAGAAAGTAAATCTAATTTTCTCATCAATTATCTAATTTGTGGTACTAAAATGTTCTCAATAGTTTTCAAAAGCGTACGGAAAAACAAATAAAAAATGAGTGAAAAACAAACAAAAAATTAAGGAAAAACTGAGATTTTTACACAAAACCAGTTTTTGAAAACAAATAGATTTTGTTTTTTAGTATAACTAAAAAAATAACCGTAGATATATGAACTTTTCACTGAATGTTTATATTAGCAAATCTATGCACTAGGAACTTTTCGAAATATTGGGTCTCTTTTTATGCTATTTATAGGCATAAGGAATTTTCGAGTTTTAATATATTTTTTTTAAATTATTGTAAAAAATGTTATGCTGGGCATACAACTTAATAGGTACAACGTTCCTCGTAAGTTTTTGTTAGTGGAAATCAAAAAAAGTTCAGTGTAAATCCACGGTAACTTTTTATGAGCATATGACATTAAAATGTTGACTAAATTCATCAGAATCACGAAATTTTCTAATTATTACGAGTTAGATATTCATGACAATTTTTCTATTTGTATCTATGCTTTAAAAATTTAAAACAAAATTCCCCCTACATTTACCAAAAAAAAAAGTTTACTCAATACAGTTTAGTTTTAAATGTATTTTTTAACAAGTGTTTTAAGTTAAACATTGGATATAGACACGTAAATTAACAAATTCTCATATAATGATTTTCTAATGTTATTGTTGTTCAAAAATTAATAACCATAGTGTAACTGTAGTCTGTAGGTACTTGAAATTTTCATAAAAATATGTTTATTTTATAATTTTCAAAATATTTTGACTTATATGAATTCTGTATACTGCTTAGAAAATTAAGTAGATTTACAAACAGATTATTTTAAGGGCATATAAGTAGAGAGACCTATACGTACTGGTAAGTGATGCGAGTGCCTTATATTTCAATTAAAATATGGAATGTGTTTGATGTTGTGATGCAAGGCTCTCCCAAGACAAAAAATGCAGTAGAAGGATATTTGCACATAAATACGATTTTGAACGGAGACATTGTGTCATACTAACATTAAACTTGTACAAATAATCAAATTTAATAATTAAAAAAAATTAATAAAAATCGAAAATATCCCATGGCTAAAAATAGAGTTTTTTTTCCGGTGAATTTTTATTTTATAAATTTAGAAAGAAAAGCTTGTTAGGAATCTTCTATTAAAATTTCTAATGTTAGATATGAATAGAAAAACTTCTATGAATTTCTAACAGAATTATATAAGTATAAATATATTATGTAAATTGTATTTATGTAATCAGATTTGTCTAATTGTACGGGTGTAATGGAAAATTTGAGAGAGGTAAACTTTTACTTATATTTACCGAAACTGATGCGTGATCCAATTTACTTCATATACAGTTAATGAATAACTGGAAGAAGTTAATTTTGATGAAACCCAGTAAACAAGTCTGATAATAAAATAATTAGGTACAATAAACTTAAGTTACAATTTCGAAGTTTAAGTTTATAATAATAATATGACACATACCTTAAATAATATCAATTGAACAAAACACAAATGTCGTTCATGGCCCATAACATTTCAAAGGAATCTATATTTACGTGAATTTTGAAAAATAATAAACTACTTTAATTATAAATTAATAGCGTAATAGCTACATAAAATAATAAAATAGTTTTTGACCCTTTCGCTTGGATTGTATTTGATTAATTAAATTTTTTTTTGTTTCTAAAAATGTAATTAAAAAATTATTCGTTTGGTCATGTTTGGCTTATAATATTGAACATTTTAAAATAAAATATGTAATCTTCAATATTTGTCGATGCTAGTTGCTACTTGCTACCTATTGACAGTTATTTTATTTTCATGTTTTAATATTTTTATTAAAAAATTTAGTTTTTATTTTTATTAAATTATCGAATAATAGGTACTTATTATGGTATCTAGTACTATCAACCAACAACCTGTTAATATAATTAAAACAACCCCCACCGGTGGAATCATAGATCTCATCTATACATTACCTACCTAGTTATTGAAATACGCATGTATTATAACTTATAATATTATATCGATGACAGTTTTATTTGCATGATTACGATTTACGATTTACGAACAAATAAAATAGGTACGCGTGAGTGGTACTTTCTGAGTGGCTAACACAGATCAATGTTGAAAATCGATGTTCCTAATAATATTTAACCCTAGATACAGCCCATAAGTTTTGAGAATAAAACTATTTATTTATTAACAATAAATATACGATTATTATAGAATTACAATGAAATATTTAATTGTTTTCAGAATATTTCACTGCAGGTCTGCACACAATTGTATTAAGATATGCATACGACATGACCCGAAATAATTAGCTATCGTTAATTTTTTCTGAAAACTCAGTTTCTCCGGATATAAAAACATTTGGACTGGGAGTTAACTATTCAACCATTGTAATTTTTTTATGTTACCCGTGTTTCGGACTCATCCTTATAATAATACAGAAACACATTTTTTCCTTCGTATAATTTATATCCCGGTGAATCCAAAATCCTCGAAGTAAAGGGTTTTCAATGTTCACGTAATCCTATTGTGACATTGATTGGACGATAGATTGATCCCGGATTCGAGAGCGCATTTCAGTATTTGGGAGAGGAGGTTAAGCTTATCGTCGTGGCTCGTGCCCAACACTACATGAGATGCCAGGGTCGTGTACACCCCCGAAGTGTGCTTTCGCCAGAATCATTTGTACCGACCGCCACACCGCACATCCTACACGGCCGCCAGCCCGATAAACAGCGGGATAGCACGTGACCTACAAAAACCCCGGAATTTCCCTATACACACACAGGGCTGTAAAACGATTGCGCTCATTTCGGATTATTCTACCTGTAATGTTATGGACCGTTTGCTTGCACATTTTGTAAAAAGGTCACAGAACGTTTGTGCACATTTTAAAAAGACCATCAGAAAATTGACGTACGAGTTAATCACGGACATCAATAAATAGTTTTTACATACAAAATAATAACATATTAGGTTATTGGTTTTACATTTTAATTTCCAACCGTAATTTTAAAGTTAAATTATTGACGCTAAATATAATGTTAATATTAGGTATGCACAATATGTGTATATTAATATATTTTCAACTCAAACGTAATTTCGTGCTATTAAATATTTCAATTTTTAATTATAAAATAACATAAAATTATCTATATTTGTGAATTTTATAATTTGTGTTGTTATTATCGAATAATTCAAATAAATATTTAGATTACGTTATAATTGCAAACAACTCTATAGTAGACCTGTCTGAATTATCAAAATGTCGAAAAATAGATGAGCGTGAGGTGCCATACAGTGGTCTGGGATTAGTAGTTTATTAATAACCATACAAATAAATTAGGAATAAATAAGTATTGGCGTGTAGAGTGAAATCTCATGTTTAATTAAACATAATATTAGGTCATAAATATTACCTAAAAAAAAAATGTAAATTGCCTATAGTGAAAATAATTCCTTTATATGCCACCGAGTATTATTATTTTTATGTTCACAAATGGTCTATATAGATTGTTATTTGTTAAGTCATAGGTAGGTACACTATTTAAAAACGTTTAAACGTATGCACAAACAATAATGTACACACCAAATTTCATTTAAAATATTGAAAATGTGCTCAAACAGTAAGTTGTTCTTGTCAGTTGTCACCCACACACTACGACGTATGTAGGTGCATAATATTCTTCGCGTGTCCGTATTTAACGGTATCACTACGACGATTTATATTATTATTGTGTACCGTTTATAAACGGCCTCGTCGTATTGTTGCAGTACACCCGTCGTGTTATTGGTCAATAATGGGACGTGATATTAGAACGTCGACGTCCGCCGCTCATAATATTCCAAGTGCACGCATGAATGTGCGACTACACGCTCATGTACGCACGCGCACTCGCGATTTGAAAACTTTAAAGTCACACGTTTTCCTCTATGTATAATATTATACAAGCGTAAGTATTACCGTATAGTATAACCCATTTAATATGCGGTGACCTCCTATAAGTTACTATAACTTAGAACTATATTATATACGCACGATGATGAGGTGTTTTTTTTCTCGCGATCTCATCGTCAGCATAATATATTAATATTATCTATCATATTATAGTTTGTGCTCGAATTGAGGGAAGGGTTGCTTAGGGGGACGGAGGCCTCTTCTTATTATTTTTTTTTGCGTAGCCCCAAATATTGGCTTTTACTGGAACGATGGCCGACGGGGAAGGCACAAGCTGTGATGGCCAAATTAATTTTTCTTTAAATTTTGATTGACATTTTTTTCAGACTGTCAAAAAAATTAATTGGAAAAATGTAAAGAATTTTTAAATTTTTTATACTTTTGATTTTAGTTTAGACGTTGGCTTATTTGGTAACACGTCTGTATGTGGTGCTTCACCGTTCTTATATTTTCTCATTATATTATTAATATAGTCTCGCTGGTTGTGGCGGTCCACAGTCCACTCTATCCGTTCAACGATTATCCTGCTATCTCGCCTAACTCGATTTAGGTGGACATAAATCCACGTTCACTAATAACATGGAATATATTTTTGATTTAGTATTTCAAAAAATTTAGTGAAGCCTACGGGCCCGGATTGAAATCGATTACAAAGTACATTTTAAAGAACGATAATAATCGTTAAAAATCAAACTTTTAGTTAAATTAAAAATCTTTGTTAATGATATGAAATTGAAAAATAACTTAAAACAATAATTTATATTAAAATATATAATTTTATAATTTTTATTTCGGTTTCAAGTCCTGACCGGAGGTGTGGCTGTGTATGGCTGTAAAATAATTTTTTTCTTGAAAATCGTTAGCTACAGATTGAACTCATCTACTTCATTTTTCCCAATTCGAGCACTGATTTCTAGGTACCATACTATATTATAATAATATAATATTTTTATAGATGTAATTGTATAACAAACCGACACAACTGATTTTACGATAGTAAAAAAATCTATACCCATATTTTATGTCTGTTTTTCAAAGGGCACGCACATTGCTATAATATACATATATATAGCGTGGTCCGAAACCATATAAACCGCTCGACGGGCGTGACTCACTCCGATTCTTTAATATCGTTATTAATATGATATACTTTATTATATTATATACACGATCCTTTATACCGTATTCTATTAAAGATAGTGCAATATACATAAATAACATAATACGATGGTATTGAAAATAATAAAATTTATATATTATAAACGTTTTGAACTTTACGTCACCGCCGCCGCCCGGTCGACGACAATGAACAGAGCAGCTCTCATAATATTGTAGCTGATAGCTGCAAGTAGTTGGAATATTTTTTTTATTAGGTTTATGCATCAAAATAATTATTATTCTTCGACGACAGTTATGGCATGTTTTTTTTTTAGAGTATAAACGACGAGGAAGCATACGGTGGTGGAATTTTATGTCTCTACGCGCTGGTAGAATTTTAAGCTCGGTTTATACTTTATATACTTAGTACTTACATATTATAATTATATACCTATCCACCTACCTACGTATGTCCTACATAATTAATGTCGAAGAGTAATGCGACCGTGGTATTTATCGGAAATTAAAAACGGCAGCCCGGCGGGCGGTCTCGTTTGTGCAAACGGATGAGCGATGAAAGGTTGCGGGGGAGACGAGAGGAAAATCGTTCGAAATCATTAAAATCGCTTACAAATATTATATATATATATCTAAAGGTTTATGTATACGATTTACCTTCCTCTTGTTTGTCGTTACGACGACGATAATGATATTATCGTAAGACTATTTATATATACTCATTTCCTATATATATACCCATTTCCTATATATATATATACTCATTTCCTATATATGTATATACTCATTTCCTATACATATATACCCATTTCATATATATACGTCATTTATAGTATAATATTACATATATAGTACCTATATATACGTTACTAGGAGGAACGGCGGCAGGGAGCGGTCGTCGGTCGTTCGACCCTTATATCGCTGCTGCAGTATTATATATAGGTGGGTGTACCGTATATAACACGGAATGACCTTGGTCCTACCGCACTACGACCCGGATCGACGGAGGGATACGCGCGCGCCCCAGCTGTACATTTTAAAATAATAGTAATAATAATCGTAACCCCGTGAGCATAAAATGTATATACATATATATATATATACGGGTGTAACCCATTTTATTATATACCTATGCGTATAATATATGTGTGCGTCGGTGCGGGTCGATCGATAGACTTGGTCGGCGGCAGCGGCGGTGGTGGAGGTGCGAACGCGCACGAGGGGGGGTCGGCGCTTAAAAAAAACTCGAAATGAAAAAAAATCACCCAAATCACACACACCTCACACACAAACATATGCATACGCTTATACGATACCGTTTAACATACATTATGCTATGTGTGTGTGTGTGTGTGTGTGTGTGTGTGTGTGTGTGTGTGTGTGTGTGTGTCGCGTGCGTGTGTGTGCAAAGAGGATATCATCGTCGTCGCGTAAAGGCCGTCCTTTGCGGCGGTCGGTCGCCCGTGCGCGCGCGCGCGCGATGTACAATACGCCGAGGCGCTGCTCGGCCGTTGGGAAAACCCAAACTGGCGAAATATCGGTTTTAGGGGCTGAGGATCATGAGCGCTGCCCGTCGTCCCTGTGCCGCCGCTGCCGTCCGTGCCGCGGGAGGCACACCCCATTCACGCGCCCCGCGCACTCTCGAGTATTGGCCCCACACGAACCTATATAATATTGTATTATGTATTTAAATCGTATCGTCCATATTATTATTATTATACAAGCGTGAGGTATATAATGTATGTATTATTATACCGCGTATACATCACCCACCCACTCGCGTGCGGGTGCAGTCGATTGTGGGGAGGGGGTGGGTGTATGTGTGTGTTTGTGCGGTGCGTACGATGTTTGTCGTGCACATTATAATGTGTGTGCGGCGAATTACGACGCGCCCGGTGCTTTGTACACCGTACATTAATGTTTGCATACGTATAATATAACGACATGTATGCGACCGCATCCGCGGTAGTTGGGTACTTTGGTAGGTACACCCACCTAAGTGTATACGCACCCGCCAGGACGAGTGCACAGTCTATACGCCGGCTTGCTTATTGTTTACAGAGCGATCGTTTTAATCAGCTGTATGTACGGCGTACGACGCGGTGTGTATGATGACGACGATAGTTATGCAACATTGTAATAATGATATTGTCGTGTTATGCAGGTGGGTGTATAGTTGCCCACGATACGGTTTCCCGGATTTTTTGCGATAATTCGTCGAGGCAATTTTTCATCGCTGCCACCACCGCAATGTTTTTAACAATTTCGTAGATTCCGTGACGGGGGTGAACGGTTTTTCGTCTGAAAGTTCAAACACCGGACGTCGAACCTACACCACGGTTACCGCGGTATAGAAGCGTTTAAAATTTACATTATGTACATTGTACATAGTATAATATTATGTGCGTGTGGAGTAACACGTCGACGTTTAGCGGGACATCCTCTGCACGAGTATCTATACTCTCGTACGTGCTTCCGCCGCCATTCACCACTTAATACTGAACTTTGACCTCTAATGGCTACAATAACAGTTATAATTGTATATTGGTTCGTTGCTAATCGATACTTCCAAAACGGACGTTTATGGAGTAAAAACGAAATAAAATAATATATATTAATTGATAGGGATGTACTCACGGACTTTCTACACACGAGTTTGATTAATAGGCGACACTTTGGAATCACTCTGTATGATAAATTTTATAAGCGCGTAATAACTATAATAAGTGTTGGAATATTTTTTTTTCGCCTCACCCCCTTTTAACCCTACGCCTTTCTTCAGCTCGACGACCCTGTTTTTTTTTTTATTACGTTCCTCCCGTCACATTCCGAGAAAACTTTTATTATACTTCCATCCCTCCTATCACCGTGTAACCCGCCTACGTGCGTCACTGCATTATATATTATTATTTATTCTATACATATACGATCTACATAAACACAAAAATACGCACACAAACAAGCAGCTTCCACCTTAATCTTGTAATTGAAAACGATGAGGATTTTTTTATGGTTTTCGATAATTTCTTTATTGTCGCTTTTATAGAGCTTTTGTAGTCAGCTTTATATATATGGGATATAGAAAAACAATACACTCAAAAGTTCAATAAAACAATTTTCCAAGGGTATTGTGTTCGAAAATATAATATAGTAGGTATATAGTCACTTTAAAAGAGCAAACCTTTTATCGTTGTCTTTTATTTTTATTCTTTACCTTTCCCTCTATCTTTATGTTTAGCATTCTCCTATAGGTGTGGATTTATTTATAAGCGTCAAAATAATAATTTTAATCCATAATATATATTTTACATTCCTACTATTATAACAACGTATTCAACCGCACCTGTAAATCGTTATTAATATTTTTATTAGAATGATAAACATTTTTAATCACAATGACTCACAAGAAATGTATACAATTGCGTGGTCGAGGTTGTCTTGTTTGAATTTAATTATGATAAGCTCGCATTTGTGTAAATCCAAACAGTAATTACTAATTAATATCTTTAATCTATACAGTATATATATAAGCAGAAAATAGGCCACAGTTTTGGGCGGTAATGCAATTCGGGCGGGCGAGTGATTGTTTTAATTAAAATTAAAAACTGCGAATCATCGCATTTGATGAACAATTATTGTGAGCGGACATTGTTGAGCATTTTATTGATGAATAAATCACTATTTACGTAACAAGAGTACAGTAAAATTATACAATTTTCACGATTTTAATTTAAATATACATTGCAAAATACACCACACGATTAAATTTATAAAAAAACCCAAAAACAACAATCGACAAAAAATAAAAGTTGAAATTTTTTTAATACAACAACAGTAACAGCCTAACACAAACAATAATAATTTAACACTAAAAGCTTTTCAAGTTTATTCTCCCATTTTTTTGGATAACGCTTTACTATTGATTAAAAACTCTCAAAGTTACCATTTTGTAATAATTTCTCTATCAACTTCAAATTAATAATTAGTTATTAGTGCTCACAAATTACGATTATATTCTTCTTAAATGTAACGTCTCTTATTCATCTTATATTGGGAAGGGAAATCAATATCGTAAACAATTCAAAGATATATTGAATGTTGGTGACTATAATGACTTTATATACCTTTTCCAATTACCTATATGGCTATATACATTAAAAAAACGATTATTAACAACCAAGCTATTACCATATAAATAGTATCAATTTATTCATATAATTAGGTGAACTAGCGAGCAGTGTAGTCAATGTAATAGTACAATAATGTTTTTCTATGAACAGTTTTTCGGGTAGAAGAGGAGTTTTCGAATAAGTGCTTTGTGCGACCCTACCAATCGATTGGAAATCCAGTCTAGATGGCATTTGTGAGAGGTCATTTTTCGATTTCCCGTGCGCAGTATATTCTCACTATAATCGTATAAGAAGTAACTACAAAAACGTTACCGTTAAAGAGGTCTGCAAACTCAGCTCAAAATCGTGTTTTCAATGTAATGTTTTTTTAATAAAAAGTAATAAGTTAACTCGCCATCACAGCTGATATGAGCAAAACGAAATATGTACACAATACCCGCGACGGCTGATCTCCTTATTGATATTCGGTTGGAATTCTTATACATTCAAAATTTACTCACCCAATTATTTGTCTAATTAAAGTGAAACAATTACCTTATGAACTTTGTTGAGCATAAGAATATTTCTACATTTATAAGTATTTAAATCAAAAAACATTAATACTATGCAAACACACTATAGACTATTACAGTTTTTTATTTTTCGTATTTTAAATTCTATATTTAAAAACATTTTCTGAAAAGTATTTGAGACACTAATAATATAATTTTAGTCAAAACTGATTGTAAATGAGTTAGTACGTTGAAATTAAGTTTATATTAAGTTTTCAACTGATCTGGTTATTTTTAGTATTCATTATCGTAACTTAATTTAATACATATTAACTTAAAATATAATTAAGTTAACTTAGAATTGAATCCTATTAATATTATAACGAATACTTTTTATGAATCCTAAGAAAGCATTTGATTTTAATTTTATGGTTAGGATCCATGAATAATAACCTATTATCAACCTATCACATACAGGGCGTGCCGAATGGAGGGGGGGGGGGGGGGGTAGGTCCCCCAGACATTTTAATGAATTTAGTAAAAAAGTATTGCTTAATATTTATATACAATTTAAATTTTATATTACAAACATTTTCTTGAGACCAGAGGTATTTATAATCAACTATCCGATTATCGATCGATTTATAATACTGTAGAATAGATAAAATTGAACTTCGACCATGGTCCGTGAAATCGAAAATATTTATCTTTTAGTACTTATTGACTATTGTATTATATTATTTAGTACCTTATTGATAAAAACTATTAAAAACGAGAATTATTTTGTACGTATCCGTAATAGCACGTGATAGCACGTGTACGGTGTACCAAACACCAGTAGGTATACTTTCATGTTCCATGTAGCCAAGTAAAAGAATTAAACACGGTTCATTTCGACCAAGTTAACTATACAGTGAACAACATCAAAAGATTTATAATACAATATTGCCACATAAGTTTAATATTTTGTACTATTTTTTGTTTAATGAATTAATATATTATATGTATATTTTTATTTATTTATTAGAGTTGTAAATATGAATTCCATTAAAATACCTATGTAGAAGATGAAAAGGTCAGGAAAAATAACGGTTTTGTTCCAATTAAGAGAAAATAAATTGCGAAAGACATTTGATACTGACAACATAAGAAATATCGTAAGCGTCGAAATGAAAATTTATAGTTTCTACGTCAATAAATTTAGATTCACAAGAAATTAGTGCGTATATAAACTTAAGAGAAAAAATATTAATTTTAAATGATTTGAAACGTACAGAAAAATTACTTACATCTCCATGGGTCCCCCCGAATATATAGAGAATACTAATAAACGAAATTTACGTTTTCAAATGAGTTGGATAAAAAGATTTTTATGGTTGGTATATCCTGAAATAGAAAATGAGGGTCTGTGTAAGTTTTTTGTTCTATTTCTAATTCTGATACTAGTAAAGGTAGTCACGAAAAAACAAAAAGTTTTGTCACACACTCATTTAAAAAATGGAAAAATGAGACAGAGAAATTCATTGATCATGTAAATTTCCAATATCATGAACTTTCCAAAAACGCGCAAAATATTTTTTGTCAGTAAATTATCGAAAGCAAAATTCTGAGATTGAAGTTTTAAACTCTAAACAAGTCCGTCAAGCTTCGGAAAGTAGAAAAAAACTATATTCAAAAGTTGAAACAATAAATTATTTTTTGTGGTTGATTAGAAATGTCTTTAAGAGGGAAAAATGATTCAGGACATATAAATGTAGATGAAGAACGGGAAGCTGGTGGCAAATTTTGTGAACTACTCAAATTTAGAGTGAAAGCTGGAGATGAAATTAAAAAAAAAAAAACATTTAATTGAAAGAAGTTCAATTTTACAATTTACGAGTGCTAAAATACAAAATCAATTAATAAATATCCGTAGTGATATTATATCAGAAAAAATATTTGAGCAAGTTACCGGGCCAAGATATTTTCATTTATGGCAGATGAAACTACTGACGTCTCTAAACAAGAACAAATATCTCTATGTATCCATTACATTGATCCTGATTTGACATACACTTTTATTCGGAAAGATTTTTTAGAGTGTTTAGTTGTTTTTGATTAAAGTGGCGAAGGTCTAGCGACAACTATTATTGAAAATTTACAATCTGCTGGTATTAACTTAGACCTTTTTGATTGGCCAGGGTTATGATGGCGCGGCTTCTATGAGTGGTCATTTAAATGGTGCTCAAGCTGTAATATGTAAAAAATATCGAAAAACATTATTTATCCATTAAAGTGCGTATTCTCTTAATATCTGGAAATCAATAATGCTTGTAAGATAACTGTTGTCAGAAATATTGTGGGTAGTGTATCGTCAGTATGTAATGTTTTTCGAGAATCAGCTCAACGTAGTGATGTTTTAAAAATTCATGTGATGAATCATTTTCCAAGTAGTAGACATACGGTACAGTTATCAATGTGTGAAACAACATACGATCAAGACACGATGCTATTAATCTCTTTAAAAAAAATATACATTCCAATAATTCATGCTTTAGAAGTTCTCCAAAAATTAATTAATAATACCAAAACTTCCAATAAAGCGTATCCACTCCTTTCAATAATATTAAATTGCCAATTTTTTATTACTTTAATCATAATAGAAAAAGTATTTGCTTATACATATTATCACTATGTTATCACTTACAGACTGTAAATTCCGATTTAAGTGCTGCATGTGATCATATTCAACATATAATTGATACTCTTAATATGTAGTAATCGTAAAAATAGTGATTCCAATTTTTAATCAATATATGATAAATGTAATAAAATACTTAATGATGTATTGATGTAGGTAGTAAAGTACTGAATTGTCAATTCCTCACTGCGTAAAAAAAACAAATATATCGGGATAATACACTTTCAAAATCACCTGAAGAGTATTAAAAACGCACAATATTCAATTCATTTTTAGACCATACCACTGTTCATTTATCAGAACGTTTTATATAACATAAAAAAATAATAACCAACTGAGAAAAAGTATTTTAAAGTCGTATTAATGCAAATTAATTTGACCTATCAAAAGATACTTCAACTTTTTATGAAAGTTTATTGCCAGATTCCACAGCATTTAAACTGGGTTAGATCTTCTATTAATTCAAAAAGAAATTATCGTTGATTCTAATTTATTAAATGGTAAGAAGGTTTGTTTTAACACCTCAATGACAAGGGTTCATACAATACATTTTTTTTTTCTAAAATCTTATATCTAATAATATGACGACAAATTTTTCAAAATGTATGATAAAAAAGTGTATCATAAATTATTATTGTTATATTTTTTTAATATTACTATTGATTAATATGACACGATCTGACCTATGCATATTGTATGAATATTGTATTTATGCCAAATAAAAACACTTGAAGTACGTGTTAGTAAAAATATTGACCCCCCCCCCCCGGGTTAGGTTAGGTTAGCTAAGTTAGGTTTCTAAGCACGCGCTTGATTACATATAATTAAGCTTCATTATTGCAATTTTATTATTTCTTTAGATACCTATATTAATATATGTGGACATCCATGACAAATTTGTTAGCCGGAAGTCAAACCCCAGCAGCCGTTAGGAGAAATGATGTGTAAACAATTTTTATTTAGCTTATACGTTAATTTTTTTTTTTATTACGTTAATTAATTTTTTTTTTCAAACTTCACTGAGTTGAATTTATTAATTAATTTACCCAACCTTGCTTTCTCTGGTATTTATCAAAGGGCGGAACCCTTTTCGGCCATTATACACTATGATGATTAACAATGTAAAATAAAATACACTTTTAAATTTATAAAATATCGTTTTTATAGATCCATGTACCGCTAATTACATACATTTACACAAATTGTTAATACATATATATTTTTTTCAAATGTCACGTTCTTTATTAAATTATGAATTTTCAAAATAAAAAAAGGGGGTCAAGTGGATGTCGCTTCGCTGTACAGTAGGTTACAAGTAGATCACTGTATAATTGATGGTATTAAATTTGAATTCAATGATATAATATCATTGTATACGAAAAACGATTATTTTTTAATTACAGTATGTACTATTTATTAGAACCTTTGTTTTAAATTTGCAATCTGTAGTTATAAAAACTGACCACATTTTATAATTTTTTAATTAAAAAGATTGATAATTTTAGTGATTTTGATGAATTTTGTCAAAATTCGAACTTTAAATGCTTATAAAAAAAAATGTGTGCCTATGTATTTTTTATATTTTTCAATTGCTATTGTAACAATATATCAGGAGCCTTGTATTAAATTTTCATTATTTTTGGCCCATAAATAAAATTGTATTGGTATATATGTATATAAAAAAAAAACTAAAAAAATTGAAACTTAAATGGTCCGTAAAAAGCTCAAAAACAGTCGAAATATATTCAAAATTAAACGGTGTATAGAAAATGCTAATATAAACATTCAGTGAAATTTTCATGCGTCTACAGTTATTCGTTTTTGAATTGCAACAAAATAAGAAAATCGCTACATGAGAAATCGAGTGAATATCTAATCTTGTAAAAATTTGAAATTAATGCTCATAAAAATTTATTTTGACTTGCTTATAAACATTTTTTTATTGATAAAATTAGGCAAATTTATGAGGAATCTTGTATTACATTTTACAAGAAAAATTTTTATGAATTTCTAACTCAAAATAAATTACACATTTTCGTCATTTTTACGTATTTTGTCAAAATTTGAACTTTAAATGCTTAAAAAAAAATTTGTGATTACGGATTTTTGATATTTTTCATATATTATTGTAACAAGATATTAGGAGCTTTGTATTAAATTTTCAAAATTTTTTACCCAACAAATAAAATTTTATTGACATTTATAAAAAAAAAAAAACTAAAAAAATTGGAACATTGAAATGTCCTTTAACATCTCAAAACAAGTCAAAATATTTTGTAAATTTTATCATGTATAGAAAATTCTAATATAAACAACCAGTGAAAATTGCATGTATCTACGGTCATTAGTTTTAAGAGTTACACCAAAAACCAAAATCGATTTTGTCGAAAATTGGTTTTGTGTAAAAATTCCCGTTTTTTCCTTAGTTTTTTATTTGCTTATCACGGCGCTCATGAAAACTACTAGAAAATTCAAAAACCAGTTTTTATAAAAATCTCAGTTCTTCCTTAATTTTTGCATGTTTTTTTCTGACGCTGTTGAAAACTATTGGGAATTTTTTACTTTTGACCTCCCAAAGTACCAACTAAATTCACTTTCCTACCAGAAAAGTTACTATTGAAGACAATCGAAGCATTTTTACTGTCCTAAAAAGTGATGATAGACACAAAGATAAAAATAAAAAATAACACACATCATTGTAAAATCAATATATTCACCGCTCAGAATGTAAATAAGTTTATATGACTTTTCAAAAAAAAACAAGAAGTTACCTATAATCTATATTACGTGTACCTATATATTAAGGTATAATATGATAGTTATTTTAAATTGGATAAATTTTTGAAAAAATCATGGAAAGGCATATTAAAGTATCATACATAGTATAGCAGGTATATTTTTAAAATTTCAAATTATGTATAAATGGTATAATTTCTTTGAATAAATTTTAAATTGTTTGATATAAAAATATGATTTTTGTGAATCATTTAGTACCAAAAGCCAGGGAACTCAATCTCTTACATGTCTGTATCGTAGGTTCCTAGTGTATCTCATCATTGAAACTGTAATGGATGTGTAAATGAGGATGTCAGAGAAATATATGTTTTATCTCCCTCGCTCATCATAGATAAAACGCTTTCACATAAAATCGTTTTTCACCTTAGAATAAAATCACTTATTACAAAAATTATAGAGGGTAATCTTTTTGAGGGGTTGACTTAGTGGTTTTTATATTTTATTATTATTTGACTTAATAGGTATTCGAATTAAAAATAAAAGTATATTTTCGTAAATTTAAATGGATATTAAATTGTTTTTAGGCAACATTTAGAAAAACCGATATGCCACCCACAAAAATACTCAAAAACATAAAAAAAAAAAAAAAATAATATTGTGTAAATCCGTTTTATTTATGTATATTATGTGTGGCACTGAAAACAAGTAGTTCACTGACATCCTTTTAAATAAAGTGTATGTCATTGTATTCAAAACAAGATTCTGAGCAGTAAACGGAGGCGGTATGTCAAACTCTATTTCTGAGTAGGTATATTTTATAATAATATATTTTTATATTTGTAAGAATGTATATTACGTGGGCTAATTTTTTTCTAAATCTATAGCTTAATATATTATATATTATTATGATATTACTTCATATACCTATTATTGTTCTTAGATTGGTGTGAATTGTTTGTGGTATTAATAGCTTAAAATTAGTCTAAATATAATAAATTATACGTATACATGGAGAAAAGTTTTACGATTAATATTTTTTAAATTACAACAAAATAACTAAAATCGTTGGGGAAATAAATCGTTATTTTTCTTCCAAATATTCAATATTTTCAAAATTTGAGCTTTAGATGCATATGTATAAATAGGGCCAAAGTATTTTTGTAATTTTTAAATTACTATAAGAACAACTTAATATGAGGTAAGTCATAAATATTACATATGAGGTATTTTAAGTATTTGGTATTTTAAAATAATTTTTCAAACGTACGTAATTTAATTATATTGACGATAAAACATATAGGTACCTACGGTAGACGATAGTTGGTATTTGGTAAATAAATTTGGCACCATTATTAATCATAATTTGGTTCATAGCTATTACCTCTGGTTAGACATTCATAATTATTAATTTACTCAGAAATTTTAAAATGTAATTATAATTTACTTGATCTAGTAGATACTTCAAATGTTAATAGGTATTTTAGTTGATATAATATGTTTATGAAAATTAATATACATTTTAAAATAATAAGACGGTATTGCAATGGATCGACTCCAGTCGATTGACACGTTGATTCGACATCTGCTACCGAATTCCGTTCAACTTTTGAGTCGATTTTACTTGTCGACAGAAATCCCGTTCGACCAAAAGTCGGTAAACATCAAAAGAACCTAAATAAACAACCGCACGGTAGTGGTATTGAGTTGGCGTTTAAATTATCGACAAATAAATAATATTCACCGTGTATACTTGTAAACAGTAAATAGCTATAACCTAACCTAACCTAACCTATCAGGAGGGCAACCCAGTGTATTTTTGAATTTTTACCTCAATTTAAAATTTTGTTTTCTCTCTCGGTAAATATTAAATTGAGTCCGACTTCAGTGTGAGCGGGATTTATAAAAAAAAACACTGTTATTCAATGATTTTTTGGAAAATAGTACCCTCCAAAATGTATCAATTAATTTTTAATAATTTTCTAAGTACCTACCCACGATTAATATTTTTAAATTATTAGACAAAACTAAAATCATTCTTCTCTGTTATTTAAATATCTAATTTTGTCCAAAATTGAACTTCAAATATCTAACTTTAAAAAAAAATTACGTTTATATATTTTTAGATTTTTTGGTTACGGTATGAACTATAGGTACTTACGTGGAACCTTGTTTTATATTTTAATCCTTAGCTATAAATATTGAAAATTTTACAATTATTTAACTACAAAATAATTTGTAAATTATATCGATATGATTAGTTTTGTTAAAATTTGAATTTTATATGTTTGTAAAAAAAAACTTGCCAATGTATTTTTAACATTTTTGAATTGATATTGTAACAATATTGTATTCAATTTGTAAGCTTTTAGTCTCAACTAATAACTTTTTGTTGATATTTAAAGAAAAAAACTAAAAAAATGTTTAGTATAAAATATCCGTAAACAGCTCAAAATGAGTCAAAATATTTTGAAAAATGTTTAGGAGTTGATAAAAAAAATACTTATGGTGTAAATTTAAAATGTCTACAGTTATTTGTTTTCGAATTACAACAAAATAAGAAAATCACTAGTTGTTACATGAGAAATCGAGTGAATATCCAATGTTGTAAAAATTTGAAGTTCAAACGCTCTTTATTTTTTTATAATTTAATTTGACTTTCCAGTAGACATTTGTTTTTATAATGATATAGAAGCTTATGAGGAATTTGTATTACATTTTCAAATCTAAGATTTAATATGAATACATTTTAAATAATTTGCACATTTATGATGTCAATACTCGAACTTGAGACTCTCATAACAAATTATTGTGGATTTAACCTCAACTTTTTTTAATTTTCACTAACAACAACTTACAAGTAACCTTGTATTAAATTTACGGGTCACACCAAGCGAAAATTTTTTATCGACATTAATTTAAAAATAAAATAATACTAATACTCGAAAATTGCATATGTCTATAAATAGCTCAACATGAGTAAAATATTTTTATTTCAATATATTATTGAACATTATATTGTGTATGGAAAATGTTAATTCATAAATTCAATGAAAATGTAGTTACTTTTTTTTAAATTTTTCTTTTGTTTTTCTCAGCACTTTTGAAAACTATACCGAGAATTTAGGCCCCACAAATGCACCAACAATATTCACTTTTCCATCAGAAAAGATACTGAAGTTGAAAATTGAAACACTAGTTCAACTATACATATCGTGTATATGGACACAAATAAAAAAGAAATAATAAAAAAAAACACATCATTATAAAATCAATTCAACAATACATTCATTCATCGCTCCGTTCAGAATCTAAAAGTATACCTACATATACGACCATGCTAATTTTCGTAAAATATATTATGATTAATAACTTGATTTGGTCATTATTAATTTTCTTAAACTATGTTAATAAAGTATTTAATGTTAATTATAGTTAGTACCTACCTATTCATTAAAAAAAATAATATTATTGTAAATAGCTAAGTACCTACCTGTAGAATATAGCGTTAGATGGTTAGTTCTAGTTGGTATTATATTGAAAATTGTAAATATTTTGTTTCCACTGACTTTTTATCATTACGTTCAATATACTTGTATAGAATAAAAACGTCTGGAAAATATTATTTACAAGTTACAAATTTTCTCATTTCATATGTGAATATGTGAACCTACAGTGATCATGTTATGTATATGGGTACCAGAGGTACCTAATAAAGTATTAATTCCGGACTAATTTAATTTTACTTCATTAACGATATGAATTGTATTATTAATGTTAGATTCTAGAAAGTATGAAAACATCAAACATTAAATAATTTTAAATATGTTAAGTAGGTATACTTACTTTTTTAATTAAAAAATCAATTTTATTAGTTGATTTCTATTCCTAATGCTTACAAAATATCAACAAAATCAATTTTGCTGAAATAAAATGTAAATTGATAATGATCGTTTAAATGTATATGCATGCATAATATATTATAATTTATAGCTAATTAAAAAATATTAAAATTTATCGTAAATTATTGTCATTAATTTGAAATAAAAATATAAATTTATTTTGAATATTAATACTTTAATATTTATTATAAATAAAGACCTTATTTACATTCTCTTAAAAAACACCTAAAATATTATACTTATATTAAGTATACAATTGCTTAAAAAATTCTCATTATATTTTTTTTGAAATTTAAAAAATAGGCAAAAATATTCAATGAACATCAATATAATATTATACTTTAGTATACAATTTTATTTATTTTTTTTTTACAACATTCCTTTAACTAATTAGTGAATTATATACACTTACGTTTTTAAAATTAACTATGTTTTTTATTCAATTCATTAAAAAAAATAAAATCACACAGTCTTAGTTTATATACGTAGGTAATAATTGCAAAAGTCCAAAACTTAACATTTGAACATTTGAATATTTGATAAACAATTAACATATACGTTGATGTTATCAGTTTGAAAACAACTGCCAGCATTGTGGGTTAGCCACTATATTTAATGAACCTCACGTCAACTTATAGGTGCTATAGCACTGCATGTTTTTTTTTATCAAAATCATATAAAAAAAAAAATCCAGTTACCATAATATTAAAATTAATAATAAATTAATATTTTTTTCTCACGATTTACAAAATATTCCAATTTATGCTAAATAAGCTAAATGTACCAAAACTTGTGAAATAATCTCAAAGATACAAAAAAAACTTTTTTCTACGAACTTGGAATTGAACGAATCGTTTTCATTTTTTTACATTCATAAGTCATGAGTGAGTAACAATATGTCAAAACCAAAGATAAAAACATATAAATCCGGTCTTTAATTATAAGTTTGTAAATGTGATACGCAAGGCCGTATATGAGAGGGGTTTTGGGGTTCGATCCCGAGGGTTTCCCCCCGCCCCCGAAACTTTGTTCCAGTTTCGACCTTGGTTAATAATATTTACTATGCGAGCATAATAAAAACTATACTAAGACATAACGTAGATAAGTCATCAAAGAATATAATTAAAAGTAACTACTCGAGATATCATAATTCATACTTAAAATGTCATTAATAAAAAAAATATATATATATAAGTAACTACCTAGAAAGTATTAGAATTAACTTTAAAAATACATAAATGTTAGTATTTGTTTTTTTTAACAATCTATATATTTAAAAACCAAAAGTTGTTTTTATGTCCTTAATGCATTCCTAAACCGTTCATCCGATGGGATGACATATTTTGCTAGAGAGATAGATTAGCCCTTGAGAAGAAGATAAACAAAATGTTTTCGCGAAAAGGGTAAATAAAAGGTCCAAACCGGGGAGGTTCTCAAACAGGAATTTGACGATGGACATTTTTGTTTATAAATTATTGTAATTGGTTTTAACAATACTTTTTATTATTATTAATGTGATTAGCCTGTTTAGTACAGAATGTGTCAAGTTCGAATCATGGTTTCGTAGAACAATTGTTTTGCATTTTTTGATACTTTAGATTTAAATTATACATTTACGTACACCACTGCAGGTAGATTGTCTACTTGTAATATACTGCTCGCATAATCACAAGCGAATTCCATAGCCGGTCGAGATGGATATAAATTAATAAATAATATAATTTACACTTAAAAAGACATTCCTTTCATAGCATGTTATACCCAAAAGGATTTGAACAACCACAAAAACCTAGCAATAGCAAAACATTGCCATGTCAGCTAGTTCAAAATAGGTATTTTAATAAGCATTTTAATTTCTACAATAATTGATTTTTATAGTATTGCAAATTGAAAAGATACTTTACATTTAAGTATCTATAAAAGTTTTTATTATAATAAAATGAAAAAAGAGCATAATGTTATAATTTGTTAACTTTAAAGCACACTAAGAATTAAAAAGTTTGGCATTAATGAAAATAATAATCACATTAAAATATTATAATGATTTTAAGACCAATAAGACAAATACAACAGCATTACAAATTTTAAATAAACAATGTGCATAAACTATAGTTAATATATTTTATAAAGATCAATGAAATTTAATAATTTTAGAATTAGACGATTTCATTGCTTAGGTATAAATCATGATTATTATTATATAATTTACATTAAAGAGGACACACGTAATTAAACGAAATCCTATATAAGTAAACTAACATTAAGTAAGTAAAAACTACGAATGTATACAATAAGACATACCTAGGTAGGTACCTATATATTATGTACAGTGTAATAATCAAATTTGCGTACTTAACATGAAGATAGAAGGACATAGTATTTATCTGCAATATACCGTTTAAACTTTTTCTATAGCACTAATACATTTAAAAAAATTATTGTGTACGATGTAGGTACCTAAGAAGAATTGTTTAATTGGTATCCATACAATATTAATTTATATTTATTATTATAATAATATTTTATATCGATAATAAAAATTTGTTTATTCTGCTACATAAATATTTGTATTGAAAAAATTTTAATTTTTTTTTGTATAATTTCGTAATTACGCATAACCAAAATGTGTCATTGTAACGTGGAACATTTTTAAATTACTTTGAAAACATGTTTAAAAATAAAAATAAACTATACATTTAAATATTTTTTATATTGCCTATTTAAAACTCCTTATAATTAGGGAGTACGGTGTTATCTGATTGCTGATTGGCCCAAAATTATCCGAATTAAACTGAATCTATTTGGAAAATATTAGTTTGTTTCTATAATTTTGTTTATTCACATAAAAGTTATGAAACAAAATGTAAGCACTAAGCTTGTCCAAAAAAATGAATTCCTTTTTCTGTATATTATTACCTATAATCTATATAATAGTGTCTGGGTGCTACTCCAGTTGTCATAATATTATTTATTCAGAGCGTATAGTGAGGGAAACTAGTATACAGTTATACAGCCGCCTACAGTTTATACTCAATACGATCTAAAGATATTAAAGTATGATTTTTTTTTCCTACCGTTTTATATTGTAACTTGCAGTACCTTAAATTATCGGAAATTGTACATAGGTCATACAAGTAATAATCAAATTTAAAGTGGCTTAAATATATTTCAGAAAATATTTTAAAATTTAGTGTAAATTAATATTTATAATTTTAGTTTATTAATTTCATGAAGTCATGCCAACAGTCCTGATGGCTGATACACTTATTGACTAGAAATAATTTAAATTTAAAATAACGTAATTAATAGTAAATTATAAATTTAATAATTTTAACTAATATTTTTTTTTATACTATGTGCATTATACATAATACCTCCTAAATACAATTTTATAACACTGTATATAAAATTCACAACTCTCTACCTATACTACAAGTTGCGTTTATTGAAATGTTAGATAAAGATTGAAGTCGGGATTTTGGACACTAAGTAAATATGTTGGATTGTCAACTTCTTATTAAAATATAATATCATAAACACCGTGTGTAAAAGCATTTTCATCGCCGTTAAAGGTGTTTTTGCTCCACGTTCGAATTAGATTAAGAGTGTCCAACAGTAATTGGCTATAGCTATATCCAGTACGGTATGCCGATATCTGACAGTGGCATAGTGCATTATTTATTATATTTATTATATTCTATAGCGAACTTGTATTATAGCTTAGAAATATGTTTTCGC
The DNA here is from genome assembly GCA_027563435.1 of Nasonovia ribisnigri. Taxonomy (NCBI): domain Eukaryota; kingdom Metazoa; phylum Arthropoda; class Insecta; order Hemiptera; family Aphididae; genus Nasonovia; species Nasonovia ribisnigri. The sequence continues at coordinate 197,285 of JANEHU010000568.1, forward strand.
TTTAAAGTGATTTTAACAAATTTTTATTGAATATCAGATAATACTTTAATCAAATAAATATTTAAATTTAATCAGCCAAAAATGGTTCACTATTAAAACTGTAAAAGTAAAAATATCCGATAATCAAATCGGTTGACATGCAAATCAAGTATTTTATTTATTTAAATTTCATTGGCTATGGTTGAATGCCAATAAATGGTCTGCAAGGTTTATTGATTTTATTATGTTATATAATTTCTGTGCTTGCTAAAATTTAGAGGTAGTAAAAAAATAAAATTAATTTCATATACGCACATAGGTAATTGATAACATATTTTACGTTAGGTATAATATTACCAACTTCCTGCCTGTTATTTTCAAGACTATCCCTAGGTTAGCACGAGCAGAATTATACTTTTGTAAGAAAGCCTTTATTTTATAAAAAATCTTGATCATTCTTAGGAAAAATAAACTTCCACCTGAAACCCAGATTTTGATAATCATCACGTTTATAATAACGATTAGGTAATTATTATCTTGCGCTGAGACAAGCAAAGTAAGAAAAATATAAATCTATCTATCTCTTACCTGATATTAATATACGAACCGTCGACCCTAGGGCATAAGCTTAGTTTTTATATAAATTCACTGATCTTATAAATTATAATCAACTATGTGATTTGTGCGTACCTGTATGGTACTCAATACCTACTCAATATACTCATAATATGATGTTTCACATATCCACCAACGCTAACGAGTAAATCGTAAATAGTAAATTGAAACTTTCATGGCTTTTTATTATTTCCTCAGTATTCATTCCCTAAGCGCACGAAAAAGTCTGAAAGCAATATATTATATGGTAAGATAAATGGGAAGATGTACGCTGTAGGTATTTAATATACATACTGACATAAGTACTGCTTTAACAAACTGCAGTGGTAGTCGGTAAGTACAGATAGTATATGGCTGAAATAATCTTTTACCGTGTAATTTCATGAATCGAAAACCACAATAAAAACGAGTTACCTTACATAATATTAAACACCCGGTCTTGCCTCATAGGTATTTTTATCATATCAAAGGGAATGTTGACGTCATTTGAAGTTAGCTGAAGATAAGATAAATTGAAAATGTAGAAACTAGCCGTAGTACCGCAGGTTACCAAAATTGATTTTTAGAGGTGGAATATACGAATTCCGTATTATACCTTTTTTTTAAGAACCTAAATAAGCCCTTTTATATTCATGCAACACAAATTACAAATGTTCAAAATGGAGCAAATTGCCTTCTCCGTTTTGCGTTATATAATAATTATACTATCCAGATTTTTTTTTATAACAATTATTTAAATAAAGTTTTTAAAATAGGGCTTCCATAATGAAACTTTTCTCATCTTATATTTAACAGTAATCTGTAAAAATTGATTTTTTCAACTCCTTTATTGTTGTAGCTAACAATGTTTAAATTTCTATTTTATACAATAAAGGCTGTCAGACGAAAAAAAAACGTCCCGAAAAGCATTTTTCAAACAGAATAACGAACCATCGTTAAATCAATAACAAAGCGATTGTTTGGTAGCTATCTCGCTAAAATAATAATTACATTTGTACTCAAACAGTAGGGGGATACCTAAGCATTAAAAAATAATTTTAAATATTGTTTGGTCTAGAGAACGTATTAAACAATCATAACAATAACACTCGTTTCGAAAATATCAGTAAATTTAATTAAATTGTATATTTACAATAGATATGACATAAATAATATGTCATATATATAAAGTGAACAGTGAACACGTTTCTACAGAAAAGGGGGTACAAATATAGAATTGTGAATCCAGTATAATTGGAATTTAAATTGCTTACAATAATTAATTAATTACATGGCTAGGACAACATAGTGGAATGCATACACATTACACATCTAGGTGTATATTATATTATCAATGTCTCTAAATACAAAATATCAAAGGAAATATGTAACAAACGTTAGTAATTAAAAGTGCTTAAAAATGTTAAAAAATGTATCATTTCTATAAACTGTATGGGTATTGATATACTATGTAGCCTGTAGTTATAGTATTTGAAAAATCAATTAAAAGCTATACCTATAGGCTAAATTAAGATATTTAGGTATATAAATATTTTTTTTATATAATAAATAGGATTTTTGTATTATGTTATTTATGTATATAATATATACTACTGGATTAAAATATTATTAATATAGCAAAGGAATAAAAGTCAAACAGCTGGTTTACAGACAAATCGAAATATTTTTAAACCACTACGGCACTACCTATAAAGTAAAAATTATTCTTAGAGACCTTAAAGAGTATTCAATACATACTTACATAGTATCCCTACATACATTATCCAAGTATTATATGTAATATCATACATTTATAAAAAAAAAATTGTGTGTAATAGCTATTACGAATATTACACAATATACCAAATAGAAAATAATAAAAAAATATTGCATTAAAATTAAAATAGGCAATATACCTATGCATTAAATTTCACAATTTGTTGGCGTTTTTCGGTAATTTTTCTTTACGCCACCTCAATATTTTGGTAGTGTTCCTATGATATTTTTATTGTTATGTGATCAATAAATCAACATTTTTCATCAGATTGGAAGTTGTTCCTTCATCACGCTAAAGTGCTACAGACGCTACAGTACTCAATAAAAATATAAAATGTATTAAATATTTATTATATAAAGATTTTTGATCTCATTATCAATTTTAGGTTTATATGCGATTCTTTTTAAAAGGTATGAGGGTAGGTACACTATATGCCGTTGGTTAAATAGTGGATAGGCAGTTTTTTTGTTACGAGGAAACATTTTAAAGGACTTTAAAATTGATGAAAAGCTAATTCTATTAATAATGCTAGCTAATATGGCTACTAATATAGTAATATAGTAGCTTAATATTTAATGAACAAATATTAAATATTAAAATAGTTTTAGCTCACAATTTATATAGGAGCCTAGCTGAGATACCTATTTGTAAGTTTATTTTGTTTACTATATTTTACTTAAGTATGAAAAACCAAAAATATGTGGTACTGTAGTAGCTACCACCCTGCGATATTTCAAACTTGTCAGTGACCCGTGGGGAGGGGGGGGGGTGGTAGTGGTGGTGGTGCTACAAAAAAAAGTAGATGATGGCTCACACGAAAAAAACAATTTTCTGTATAGAACTTCCTCTCTTATTCACCCCTGTATTGATTTTAAAGTGTATTTATGCATACCTACCTAGCTAAAAAAATTGTTATGTATTAGGTACGGCCTACATAAGTACCTACCTATCATAATGTAATAATATTTTAATAACTATATCGATTTTTAATTAAATAGATACTTATAAATAAACGTCCATTAGATACAATATAATATTCTATTAAAACTAAAAACACGTAATTATACCCCTTAAGGGTGTATAATAAATATATTTATAAGATAAAATTATAAATCTAAGCAATGCTATAAGCACCATTTATTTTTATATTTTATATAGTGCAAATAAATAAGTTTCATATTTTAATATTTTTTTTAATTTAAACAAAATAACTTAAAGTCTTGGAGGAATTTAAGACAAATCAAATCATTATTTTATGTTTGAAAAATATCCAATGTTATCAAAATGTGAACTTCAAACGGATATAAAAAATTGCGCGTAAGAATTTTGGATATTTTTAAATTAACAACTTATGGAGAATATCATTCTAAATTGTCAAGCTTCTGACAGAAGAAAACATTTTTTTATCAACATAAATCTACATAGAACTGAACAAATTTGAGAATATTAAATGTTTATAAATAGCTTAACAAAATTTAAAACAGTTAAAAAAAATGATATCATGGTGTTTAAAATAGTTGTATAAAATATAATTAGTTAAAATTTAAACAACCTACGGGTTTTTAAATAATAATGATTTTGTTGAAAATCAGTGTTGCGTTAACATTTTATTTTTTATTTTTTATGGTTTTTGAAGTATTTGGGAATCTTCACTTTTGACCTTATAAAATACAAACTAGATCAAATTGTATTCAAAAACCGCAATCAATATTAAATATTTAACACATTTTTTGGCTCCAAAATGTGACGGTAAACAGTAAACACCCTAAAAAAATTTGATCTTCTCCGTATCTTAAAATTGTATTTATATTTGATAATATATTATTATAATATAGTACGTTACCAATATACGGTAGCCAATTTTCAATATTAAATCGCTAATTTCAGATTGTTAATAAATAATAAATTTCAATATAGTAAAACTATAGTAATATGTATATATATTTCTCACTTCATACAGAAACTTAAATATTTCATTACATTAACTTTATTGAATTTAATGGAAAACATTTTCGTTGGAAATCAGTTATAATTTCTTAATAACAAATAGCAATCTATTTGTTATTTATGATTGACGTTATAATACCTTATGAGTATAGTACAAGACGTTGTATAAAAGCTGATTTCCTGAATCATTATATTATATTTCAAATCGTTTAAAATATTTAAATGAATAAGCTGTTTATAATGACTTGTGAGTGAGAAAATTACAATACTACATGGGCACATGGCATACCTATGTATGAAAAATAATACATACAACTTAAACAATTCTGTAACTATTTACAACAATCAATTTTATAAAACACAAAACTATAGCCCGTCCACATATAACAATATTGTAACACAGCTCTACTTAAATTATAGAAGTTTGGAAAAATAATATCACCACTGTCATATAGCATAATGATTAAATGTAACTACTAATTTATTTAATCGTATATCGTAATTACAATCTATTACTGAGAAAATGTTATATACACATTACAAGTTATTTTGTTCATTCCGATACGAAATATTTATTGTCTGGTAAAAAAAAAAATCGTTAGCGTATGATATATACTTGTTTGCGACAGCATTATTCGATTCTTATCGAATATGAGAATTTAATGATTTTATAATGTCGTCTGTTTGTTTTTTTTTTTGGTCGTCTGTAAACACTCTGTGGTAATCTAATTCCTTGAAAACTTTGTCGGAGATAATGCGGTTGAATTTTATATGTTACGTTCGCTTATTTTATATCAAAAGCAATACTGTTTACAGAAGAGGGTAAACTTTGCGTCAAAAAAAAAAAATACATAAAATTCCTAAAAAAAAAAATGTTACCATACAGTCTTATTGATCGCTCGTAAAATAGAATAGAAAGCTCATAGGTATTTGATGTTTTTAAGACTTAAAGAATATAAGTAGATAATCCTACCATAAATTGAAATATTTTTTGAAAAAAAACATAAAATGATCATAAATGTCCCATAAATAATACATTCCAACAAATATGATAAACAATCTGTATTTTAATAAAAAAATAACTATAAGTTACGAGGCCCTGGATTAAGGCAAAATATTAATCCCGGCTTAAGATTTCGAAGTCACCGCTGCAGCAACCACACACTGCACGGCTAGTTTTTAAATTTTACCTACTTTAGCACATTATTTTTACACATTCCAAGGTTAAAAGTGTATCTTATATTCATTTATAAACGAAAATAATCAAAATAATTTATTAAAATATGAGTTAGTTGCTTAATAGTTTTAATAATTTAAAAGCTTAGCAAAATTAGCAATTCTCCGAGCATATTCACAGGAAAAATCATCTATATTTACCATTTAGAAGTTCTGGTTTAATATTAAATGAAGATATCGCATTTAAAAATACTCTTTCATTGTTGTTCTTATAGAGCTTTCAACTTTTTTTACCTACAGAAAATGAATGTTTACTATGTTCACCATATATATTGAGTCTTCTCAATGACAAGATCAATTGTAGGTATAGGGTTTTCGCATTTTTTGACAGTTTTAAATGTTAAGGTTATTTTTTTCATTTAGATCATTTTATGGTTTTTAGGAAATTTAACACTATACAACCCATTTTTTAATTTTATGATTTTTACATATTAAATTAACTTTTTAACATGCTAATAATGTTTTTACCTAATTAAATATTATTATTAGTAATTTTCCAACGAATTCAATGGCGTAAAAATCGAAATTATGTGTGGGAACGGAAAATTAAACGAGAATAAACACTTTTTTCAGATTAAAAGTCCGCGTAGAAGACTTAAAACTGTACAGTCCTGTAATTCTTTCAAGGCGAATTATTTTGAATTTTTAGGGCATAAAGAATTGTTTTGGATTTTTTAGGGTAGGATAGCATTTCCAGTCCTAATTATCATCTAATATTTGTTAACGTCTATCTTATGTACCTATTCACGTCAAATAATATTAATATAAATTTAAAGAATAATAATTTTTAAAAACATATGTGTAGAATAAGTTTGCTATATTGCTATACCAAAGTAAAACCTAGAAGATCTCGATAGAAGAATAAAAAAATAAAAAATATAGAAATATTTGAAATGTACAGGTACTGCAAAGGAATATTAAGAATCCGCTGAATTGAGAGAATAACAAAATAAAAAATTCTAAAATATCGAAAATTAGAACTCTATAGTAAAGTTTGATAAGAAGATGAAATGAGTAGATTGATTATATAGATGGATGAGTGCAGGCACGTACACAGAATAAAATTTCGGGGGGGTTTACAAAATATAGCAATACATTACCTAGGTATATTAAAATTTTAAGTGTAGATAAAAGAAAAACATCAAACAATTTATATATTTTATATAAAAAAAAATCATAACCTTGTCCTACAAGAAGTTTTTTTTCAAGTCCGAATTTCTCTAGCAACTGAAGTATAGAAGTAGATAATCCTTTACCAGTCATATCATGAACAATTGAAAAGTCAAGAAAATCTTCCATAATACAGTTTGACACACCGTCAACGTATCGTACACAAAAAGACATATTTTGTTCTAACCGAGATACGTCTTGTGTTTCGTCTACTAAAATAGAAAAATATTTTGCATTTCTGATATTTTTTAATATATTTTCTTGTATTAAATTGCCACAAATAGTAATGATTTCATTTTGAACATTAGGACTCGTGTAAGATGCAAAAGAAGTTGCGTTTTTTAAATGTTTGTCTAAAATAGGATCAGTCAATGATTTAAATCTTAATAAAGATCTAAAATTCCCGTCATTTGTTTCTATACTTTCATCATATATTTTTCCACTGTCATTATTACCTCTTAAAGCAATATTTTGTTTTCCACATACAATTAAGGTTTCAATTATTGGACGAAGAATAGATCGATTTTCAATGACTTGTTTTTTTCGTGAAGTATCTATCTCATTTGCAATATTATTTTTTTGTTTTCCATTACTTTAATAAATTCTTCAGAGCGAATGATTGAAAGCTTATGATACTCAGAGTTTGATTGACGATTAAAACGTTCAATGGCATCCTTCCATTTCGTAAAAGGTTTTATAATCAGAGCACCTAATTTTTGATGGATCCCTTTACCAACACTGTTATTGGCAAATAGTACACAGCATTTACACAGGGCACGTTGCACTTTTTCGGAGTAAACAAGCCAAGGAAAACGGTTTAACCAATCTAATTGAAATTTCAGCCGCCTTTGTTGTTCGATAGGAAATTGGTAATTTTTGGGTGGTGTCCATGGATTTTTTAATAACTCGTATTTGTTTGCATCATTTATATTATTTGAAGCTGATAAAAATAATCCAATATCCAGAGAATAATTTTTTAACGATTCATTGTCTATATTTGTATCAAGTTGGGTCTGCAAAGCGTTTGGTACATCAACTTCGGTTGCAATATTTTCAATATTACTCGATTCACTTTCAGTTTCTTCATTATTTTTAATTTTTTTTACACCAAAATTGAATAATGATGGTTGATCACTATTTCTTTTCATTGTAAAAAAAAAAATAATAAAATATATGATACTTAATAAATTTGGTTATTTAATCAGTTTTCATAAATTAGAACTCGCAAAAATAACCATAACACTATCGCACTCGTCACTCGTATATTATAACCGTTCAAATACCGAACACAGACTAAAACTAAACGATCGTCATCGTTTAATGATTTTATTATTGTAGTTTAGCAATTCAATAGAAATTTTGGGTGACCGATCGAGTACGGAAATAAGATAAGATAATATTATCCACAAAATATGAGTTTTCTAGGTATATCGCAAATCGCAACTATACAGTTCTCATATAGTGCGTAGTTCTCAGTAATCACCTCGAACATTCAACTATAATACATTAATACTATATAGGTATAAACTTGTATTTCATACCCGACTAATGAACAGAGAAAACCAGTCAACAGCTAATTATAAAAATATTTTATAATAATAGGAATATAATACATTTGACTTAATTTTAAAGAAATTATTTCGGGGGGGTTTGAACCCCCAACCCCCCCCCCCCTGTATACGTGCCTGGATGATTGATAAAATCGATTATAGAAGGGAGCGTTGGCGGTTGAAGGGAAAAACCAGATAGGAATTACGTGGACACAATAGTGGAATGCTGATTGATCGTAGTATAGGTTTGGGTTGAGGTGAGAACCACAACACAAACACTTTGCACATTACGAAATTATATAACAACCAAACAATACAATGAAGTCGCGACGGCTATAAGTTCTACGTCGGGCGATGTGCTGTCGGTTCGATGAGAGAAGATTTGACCAGCCTTTACCACTATGGTGGGAGAGTCGACCTGATCGCGCGACCCCGTGGTGGTGGTAGGAGATGAGGTAGACGTGTCTCTTTAGTGCTTGTACCTCCTACCAGTCACGCACCCAGAATGTTTGTTTTTTTTTTGGGGGCTAATATTTTTCTTTTTTCCTTACACTCAAGTAAACAATTAAAACTAATTTTTAAATAATCACTTTTATTTATTATTACCATAAATTATATTATTATGTATTTAATATTTATAATTGTATTTATAACTAAATACTAAGACAAATCAATTTAAAATTTAAGTTTCCTGGGTCCCTTTTCAGAAAGAACTGTTAATATTTCGAATTCTTTAATTTGTATTCCTCTATGTATGTGAAGACTGAAGATTTGCCAGTCCATTTAAACGTGACTGTCCCACTGTGTTTCGGAGATAGGTTTTAATTCGTCGTAGTGTGGAAAACGATCCCTCAGTTGTACTTATACTTACTGGTAACGTTTCAAATATTTTAAAAAGTATAAATACTGATTCAAATATTTTAACGTCACATAAATGTAAACCATCAATTGCGTTTAGTGGTAAAGTATAGCCACAGTTTTTGAATTTTTCATACCACAATTCGAATTCGGCCTTAGTGATAAAAAAAACTAATTTGTCGCATATTTTTTTTCATAAAAGTCAAAAAGATTTTTAAAAGTTGAAATTTGTTCATCTGTTGGATTATGTCCGGTTGTAAAAGACATTTAAAACTTGTAAGGAGAATTGTTTGTTTTAAAAATCGATCAGAATGGCTATTAAGAAATTAATCGACCCATGGAATAAAAATTGAACGTCTATAATATTCTTCAATGAGCCTTTTTTCCAATTATTGTACCTCTTTTTAACAAATGTATGAAGTGATTGGTTGGAACTATAACCAGCCTCAGAAGGTGAAAATAATAGGCAACCTTTACAAAAATTAATTGACATAATTTTTTTGTTCGTCGTTAAGTTTTTATTTTCAAATAATGATATATCGAAAGAAGAAAATTTTCATAATTACTAATAATATCAGATATTGACGGTGACGGTGAATAAAAAAAGTTTTTGAGGACTGGGCGGTTCATTAATTGTTGACATTTTTGATTTAATACTAATGTACTTAAGAAGAGTACTACTAGTACCAACTTCATGTTTCTTTCGTTTTTGACTCATTTTAATTCAGCTTTTTTTTACACAAACGTACATTTGACACAGCTATCACAAAGAAAAAATTTACCAGACTGAATTGTCTAAACGAGATTTTTATGCCACAGACATTCAAAAGTCATAATTATTATCGTTGTTAGCAATTAAAGTCGATTCTACGTAATCGCATGAATCTATAAATCTAAAAATAATTTTCAACGAAATAAGAAATCGGCGATTGCCACAAACCTTATCGCGTAATATTGAACTATTATGTATATATATATATATATATGTGTATTTAACATAATAATAAAATTTGAAAATAAAACAATATGATAATTTATCTTTGTTTTACTATATTTGCTGTAATTATGTACAATTTTTTTTTGGGGGGACTTAAGCCCAAAGCCCCGCACTTGTGTGCGCCACTGCTTTCTACTGCTGCGGTACCGCAGTACCTACTACCGCTACTAGGTCAAGAAGACCTAGAGTGGAGATATTATAAACAAAATCATAGAGGGTTAAAAGCGTGACTAATATATACAGCTAGAAAGAAAAACGGACGATAGAAACGAATGGAGTTAATTTTCAAACCAATATGATGGTTGAAGTTATAAAAAGAGAAAGAATTTATTATCGCTTAAAAACGTATTTCATAAAGCTCTCTTCAAAGAATATTGTTAACAGAATAACAGATTATCCTAAGAACTTTCAAGTAACCTATGAAATTAGTTTGGCGTACCAACCTAACTATTTTCATCCAATATTGATAGTTAAATAAGCCGAATAAATAGTACCTTTTTAACTAAAAGTCTAAATGGACGCTAAATAACTACCTAAATTAAATAACAATTAAATATTGGAACAAGAGTATAAGAGTTTATTGAGGATTAATTATTTATGTTTAGCTTGTAGACTTAAATAACTAATAATTGCAAACAATATAAATAAACTATAAATTAAAACCTTTGAAAATGTTTTAAGGTACTTATAAAATAAGAATTTAAAAATTCCATTTATACAACATTAGCTGAATATCGGGCTTGTATCCCGTTTTTTTGTGGCAAATTCTATATAGTTTTACGCTAAATAGGTGTATCTCCGTTTAAGTGTACCTCAGTTATAGTGCAGGTACCAAAGTTCACTGACAAATTAGTGTCAGTGTACCTAGCTTTGTTAAATAATTCGACCTAGATGGGCAACCTCAAGATGCGAATTGAATTTGACACTTGGTACCTATATTTTTTAACGGGGTATAAACTACTTACTATCGAAACTTTGTTGACATCTCTAAAAACAATCTCTGAGATTTTCGTTAAATTCAGTTAAGTAGTTTTTGAGTATATTAAATTTCCATCGTAAATCTAAAGATCCCCGTTTGACCACCTCTTTAAAATGCGAATATTAGAAAATCTTTTCTAATTGCACATGTAGATCATTAGAGTTCCAAATTTCAAGTTTATACGTCTTGTAGTTTTTGAGATGAAAGAGCGAGTGAGTGAGTGAGTGAATGAGTGAGTGAGTGGTATTTGACTTATATTTATATTTTATAATTTATTTATTGTTTGATAAATTAATTATACTTGGTTCTATAAAACAAATATAAATAATTCAAATATTTTAGTTGTTAATGACTCAATCGTATTCAATTCAAATGTATTTGGTAAAGAAAGGTGGAATTAAATTTTTATGGTTGAATGATTGATCTATACGTGTAATGAATTCTATAATAGATTGAATGCAACTGGTTATACTGCAGATGATAACCAGACCTAACCTAACCTTGGCTATCCAAAAACTTTTCAGAAAATTACTAAAAACTATCAAAACAATTTGTGACACAACCATCAAAACTATATTATTATAATTTATAAAATAATAATAATATTATTAAACCATAATAAGAAAGGTACGGAATTTTTAAATTGACAATTGTATTTTATATGATTTTTTAAAATGTATTAGGTAGTACAAAACTATTTTATTGTTATAATTTTTAAATATTAATAATTAAAATACTCATCTTATTTTTATTGTTATGTTAATCTTATTATCACCACTAAAAATGTCAGAAATCTTTTTTCAATTTATTTTTATTCATTTCAGCTTAGAGTTAAAAAACGATAAGAAAAAATAATTTTCCCATCTTCGGCTATATTATTATCGTTTTTTTTCTATAAAGTGGGTAAATTTATTTTTAATGACATAGAATATGGAAAGTCTAATTGAAATATAATGACCATTTAACCAACAATATTAATTGTATACCTATTTTGTAGGTAGGTACCTGCATAAATCTGAAAATTATGTATTTGTTGAAGTTTAAATTTTAGGATAATATTTGTTTTACAGTGATGTATTATTTTTATATTTAGTTATTTAATAATATAATTTTGGAGTTTCAGAAGTTCATGTAGCTCTATCTGTATGATGAAAATTGAACACAGATGGTACATTGGTACTTTATTGATTTAACACCCCGCGGGTGACGAAGGTAGACCCGCACAGAAAACAGGGTAGGTAAAATAAACATTAATAAATTAAAGCGCTATACAGTAGGTACCACTAATAAAATATTATAATGAAAATTATTTTATTCAATAACACTTATTTCGTGATAAAATCATATTAGAAAATTGCGTAGTTTTAAATAATACATAAATTATTTTCTTAAACAAACATGAAAAATTAATAATTTTACTAAAAAAATTATGGCATTTTAAATTATGTTGAACATAGTTAACCTTAATTTTTTCTTCATTTTTAAACCGACGACACCGCGGGAAATACATTCGCAGTACTGTCGTGGTGAGTTAACCTTACCTAACATAATAATGGAGGTTATTTCTTGAATATGTATTCTAGTTTCATTTTTTAAAATAATTTATGTATAAATGACATCATGTATATATCACCTGTGACCTGTAAGTCTTAATGAAATATTTAATATTGTTAATGTTTATCAGCTGTGCTGATATATTTTAATATTTATATTTTGGGCGAATTTATTTCCAGTTTTACTAGACCTGAATACTGATTGATTTTGTGGTTCCAAATCGTTTATTCATATTTATTTATTTGAAATAAACTAAATAAAATAAAATAATTTCAAATATTTCAAAAAATCAATTCATCAATTACTTTGTTTCATGAACCCCAATAAACATAATCCTTCTCAGTATTTTTTCAATATTATTTAGTAATATTCCCAGGGTAGAACGCAAGGTTTTGATTATTTTATTCAATCACCAATAATTATAGAACCTTCCTGAAATCGTCGTACAAATACCAATTCAACCACTGCAATAACGAGATTCGTCCCATTAAATGTTCAAATTAACACACCCATTGTTAAACTTGATTAATCTGATAGCATCTAACTAACCACTGACTAATAAATCCAAAATACCATCTCACATAGTCCATAATTCATTCTATAATAGTGCATTTTCGGGTTAATTTCCACTAATAGATCTGTCACTAAATCGGTAAATCGGTCGTAATCACGGTATTGCATTCATGACCAAATTCAGAGAATGTACTACGTACCTACCTACTATGTTTTAATCAAATGAAATTGTTAGTTTGCTTCATCGATAGATACTATTACTATCCTCGAAGATTTTTCCTAAAAAAATAAATAAGGTACAATTTTTAAAGTTACCTATTACAAAGCATTTTTACACAATAGAAACTGATAATACGTAAACTATACCTACCCACTGAAGAATATTAGTCACCCTCATCGTCTATTCTCTAATTGCTTCGTTGATTTTCAAAGAATTTTACACTCAAATAAAATTCATAAGGTACGTCGTACGTAGAATAATAATTAATGGCTTTCTGTATAAATCTAATTTAAACATCGTTATTTCGTGTGAAAATTTATATTTTACTGTAATCAAACTATTAAAGAAACAAAGTTAGGCGTATATTAATAACGTACCAAACTTGATACGACACAGAACCGCCACACACATATAACAGCCGTTTTCACGATCAACACATGAGTCGACAAAAAACAAAAACATGGACAATTCAAAATGACACCATGGGTATCAGGTAGCCATAGGAACGATGTCAAGATGACGCGTCATAAGAGGTCACCTTTTTCTTTTTTTTCCTCAGGTTAAATCACTACATGAGGGCTGAACAGTTTTCATATTGCTTAGCCCCAATATATATATATATATAAGAGGTCACCTAAACCAATGAAAATCATGGAAAGGCCGGCCGACGGGTATAAATACCTGTACATCGGTCAACCAAACTGCACATTTTCAAAACCTACCTCAAACCTAACCTAACCTGACATATGCGAGACCCGCATGGACGGTAAATATCTCAAATCGCAGCTGGGCAAAACTCGAGGCACTTTAATCAACTATCCTGCGTTAAATTTCTGGATTGGACTGGTATGTCTCCAATAGTACCATAAGAGCACCCCTAAAAGTTCAACCACTAAAAGATTCCCTATCAAAAAAACAAATACTTGCTTACTCAACGCATTAAAAACTCAAGCTTCAAGCACATTTCCGACATACTTTCCAAAACCTCATCAAAAGAACACTGCATTAGAAAACCACTATCTCAATAATTCATAGCCACCAAACCCTAAAATCAGCACTCACAAATTAAACTTCCACCTCTCTGAAAGAAACAATAAAATCTTGATACAGAGTACTCTAACAAAGCAAAACAAGCGACCAAACATTCATTTCAACTTTCAATCTTCAAGACTTACAGACCTAATCAACAAACACCGGCCAACAACTTGACAGAAGTGAATAACTGAAGACCACGTCAGTCCTACTCGACACGAACCGGACATCGAGGAAGCCAGGATAACAAAAGCCATCCCCCCGGACGCAAAAAACATAACCAATTCCTCTCGAGCGCGCCTGCCTAGATCTCGCATTCCGGACGACCCTACGCACCAACGTCACTTCCACGACCAGGCTGTACATCGAACCTCAGCCCTTTATTATATTACCAAACCATTCACAAATATGTACGGTGATCTCGAATCGCTCAACTCAATATCAGGTCGGGGATCCTGTTAATCACCTTTCCCTAACATTGTACGTAATATACTTTCTAATAGAAATAAATATAACTGATTACCATTATCTAATTGCGTTCTATATCAACACGTTACGGGTGCTCGCAACAAGCGGCTCCCGTTACAAACTAATAAAACAATTTAAACTATATCAAGTAGTCCTAAAGGCTAAAAGAATCTCGGCCTCTTAATAACCTTTAACTACAATAAAAAATAACATTAAACGTTAACTGTATATGATAATTATACATTTGGTACTGGGAATAAAATATTAATTTAGAGCGTGATTCACCAAGCATACTCAGTCCCTATTTATCCTTGAATTATGAATTCACTCGAATTTGAATTTTTGATAGATAAGTAGCAAAAATGCAGTCTTGTGAAAGATACTTTTAAAAAGTATTCAAGTACAATCTAACCTACACATACAGATACTTATTTTAAAAAAGTATTTAAGTACAAATAAAAATACTTTTAAAAAATATTTATAGATACTTTTAAATACTTTTTTTTTTCAAAATGTTTTACCTTTTTACCTTGACCTATTTTGTCATTATAGGTAAGTTTAAGCATTAGAATAAGAGTGCAGCATTTTTTGGTCTTTGG
This sequence comes from Nasonovia ribisnigri, assembly GCA_027563435.1. Taxonomy (NCBI): domain Eukaryota; kingdom Metazoa; phylum Arthropoda; class Insecta; order Hemiptera; family Aphididae; genus Nasonovia; species Nasonovia ribisnigri. Next base: position 212,758 of record JANEHU010000568.1, read on the forward strand.
TGTATGTACCATCAAATACTATATCTTAGGTCTCTAAATATATTACAATATACCAATACACAACAATACACGATCTATAAATAAAGATTTTGTACAATTTGTATTATTTTATTAAAATTTGGCGTCTCTGCGCATAAAGTAAAACAAAAAAAGTATTTAAAAATAGTATTTGATTTTAAATACAGATACTTTCAAAAAAGTATTCAAATACTGTGCCGAGTACTTTTTTCAAATGTATTTAGAATACGTATTTGAGTACTTAAAAAGTATTTGAATACTTTTATTCAAGTACTTTACAAGACTGCAAAAATGTTATTAAAAATAGAAATAAATTAATAATTTTGAACTATTACGGATGTTGCATATACCTTATCTAAACAAAAAGATGAATCATTAAACCTTACCATCTTATCTGAATGAGTATAATTTTAAATTGTTAATAATATTATTATGAAGAAGTAACTAATTAGGTAATAATATGTATTGATACTTAATATTATTTTTTTTAACTAAATTAGATTAAGAGCGGTAGGTAAAGTGAAAGCCACTAAACCACAAGAATCATACCTATGAGTATACCTTTAAATAGGTACCGAAGTGAAACATATACATTTTAGTGATTAAAAATCATATCCTAACAATCCTTACAACAATCATATGAATGTAAGTAAATAGTACAATATGCTTCAAAAAATTTTGCACTTTTATTTAAATAAATTATATGATTTTTTTAAATATACTATCTAAATAACAAATTGTACACCGTGGGTAAAAGTTATCTTTTATATCATCTAACGTTGTACCTGACAGACTTACTATGGTCAGGTTGCTTCCCATGCTTGTAAAATTAAATTTAGTCTATTATTTATTACTTCCATTTAACGATACGTGCATTCAATTGAAATAAATCTACTAACAATACAAACAATTACTATTTCATCGGTTTAGTAACCCCAGGATGAAAATAATATTATTCTTTACGGGACCGTCCTTGTTGTTGGGGAATAGCTTACAGACTTTTAACTGACGGGTCCTGAGGAGCTGGCTAACCTTTATAATATACGATTAAGTGAAGAAGAAACCTAATGAAAAACAGCAGTCCAACAGTCAAACAACTAACGCAAGAGTAAACGAAAGAGACAATTATAATAGGTACCTTTATCTAATTCAAGTACCCCAGCAAATCAAGATATACGGATAAAACAATGGAACACTGAAACACTGGAGACTTGACTACGTATTGACTAAACTGGAACTTGAATTAGGAGAATTCGGTTTCGGATACCTATCATTATTTATTTTTACCGATTTCGTTACTGATTTTGAATATCGGTATTTATTTTTTCCGATTTCAATTTTGGTTTTGACTACCGGTACTGATTTTTTTTTATTTCGCTTTGCTTTACGTGTCGATATCAATTTCAGTTTTAACGGTTTGAACCGGTGTTCAAAATCTGAATTCACAATCGGTATTCGGTTTCAAACCCTGGCCCTACTGAACAACATGTTTAGTATGATATATAAAAATTATAGTAACTATAAATATTATAATAATAGTATAGGTTCTTTATTCCTTAAAATTCACTTTAATTAAATAAATAGTTAAATAATTTAATTGTATAAAAACCGCAAATGTACTGAATGTGTTGAATAATTATTGAATATTCAGCTCTGTCCACCATATCTTTAAATTGTATTGGATAAATATATGCAGTGTTGAGACATTTCTAGATAAATAAATAAATTATCTATTATCTTATCTAGAAAAAAAATCTAAATTTTATCTATTTACCTATCTTAGATAAAAAACAGTCATCTACTGTAATTTATCTAGATATTTTTGTATGTTGTAGAAATTATTTTAATTTTTTTTAATATTATTATACCTATTTATGTTTCTGGTAATATTCATTCTTTTCGTTCATGTCGTCGTACGGCGACGACAACAACGATCGGACGATAACAATAAATTTCTGTTATTATTATTTATTAGTTATTATTTATTACTTATTAGTTATTACTGTTTAGTGTTTAGTCATTATGGTCTATAGTCTGTATACTCTATAGTCGCATTCTTACCACGAAATTCCAAATGCTGACAGATGTGGGTAATTAAAATAAATGAAATGACGAAACGTGGAAACGTGGAAAGTCCGAACTCCCTAGAAATTATAAATAACTAATAAATAATTATTTCGTTGAAAATAAATCTCTAGATTACGTACAGCCTATATGGGAGCAACACATGCTGCTCTACGCAGAACATTTTTGAGTGTTTCAATCGTCTAATCGTATTTTGAATATCGTATTTTAATTCTAAAATATTGTAGTTTTTTAAAAATTTATCTGATTTTTATCTAGACAAATTGCGTTTATCTTTTATCTAATAAATAGATAATTTTAGTTGAGCTTATTTTTATCTTTATCTAAATAGATTTTAGGTATATTACCTTTATCTTTATCTAGATCAGAGGTATTTAAACTGTGCGTCACGGCTCCCAAGGGCGTCGTGAGAGTTGTCGAAAGGAGCCGCGTAAAAAGATGGAAAACCAAAATTAATGTAGGTCAAGTATAATTTATACAAATATTATTGATAATCATTTAAGTAATTGTGGAAACGATAATGAAACACAACCTGACAATTTGAAGTTTTATTTCTAGTATTAAAGTCACTGTTATTATCACCCATATTGGCTTTATAATATTGTATCTGCGTATTGTTTCCATTTGTTCATAATAATTTGGGAGCCGTTAGAATATTGTAAACACACAAAGAAGCCGCGAGATCAAAATATTTGAATACCTTTGATCTAGATGAAAAACTATTTGTCTGGGCTCGACACTGAATATAATATGCTTAACTTTGTTCTCTAGTTGCAAACAATGTAGGTACAATATATATCGGGCATTGGTAATTTGTCTCGTAAAATCGATACTTTTGGTTTGTACTCTGAACATTGTACCTTTGGGTGTTTTCAGATTATAATTCATGACATAAGAGTATTTATTATACTTTTACAATTTGAATATAATCATCGGAACAAATGTTTATTGTATTATGATTATTGATTACATTTATTATTACTAGGTACTTATCTTTACTAATTCGTTTTTCTTTTAAATATTAAAGTTGACTTCGCAGTATTAACAATAGAAAAATATCTCAAAACCTTTTTTTTAACAACGTATGGAAAAACAACGGATATAATACGTTAATACCTACGGTTAGGTAGCTACAACGTTTTTCTTTTTATTGTTCGTATTTGTTCTCACATCAGTTGATCACTGAACTAGACTGAATTATTATGTCATGCTGCATTTCACGACATAATAGGTACAAATAAAAATAATACGTCGTGTGACGTATAAAAAGCCCTGTAGATGATTTAGAGTTTATTTAAAAAATTATAAGTTGGTATGTGCAATGTAGACATGCAGACATGACGCCTTATACAAATAATATATTATATATAAGACTAGTGTAGTAGTGTATTTTAAGTGTTGTGTATTATATTATATTAATTGCTTGAGTCAGCAATAAACATTACGGATATGAATTATAATACCTATAGTAGAAATTACATATTACTTATAAGTTAGGTAAAATTTCAGTTAGGTAGTTACCCAACCTATCCATTATCCATTGCTTTTCCCAGTCAATTTTAAAATAAAATGTTTACTGTTTAGTTAAAATCAAGTTCGTGCACAATTATTTTAAATAGAAATTAACAAATTAATAATCACTGATTAAATAATTTAGTTGCATTACTAAAGAATAAATTCTCTAAACCACCATAGCCCATATAGGTAGTGTGGAATAAGAATAAACCTATACTAAGCAGGCATAGGTTTAAAAAGCATATGAGACTTGGGAGGGCTGAAGCACTTCTATAGTAAAATTGAAAAAGCTTAAAAACTTCATAAGTCATAACCTAACTACCATTATCTTTTTAAATAAATAAATAAATACCTAAATATATAATTAAACAACTCAGGTTAATTGTTTCATTGACTTAACACCTTTGTATATTAGTATTTATATACTAAAATTAAATGAATAACATTCTTAAAAACTTTAACAACCAATGGTTCACAAACATATTATACATTATATGTAATATACTAATATGTAATATGTAAATATAATGTGTAAAAATGACAAAAAAAATTCAAAAATGTCTATGCATAAGTCAACACAGTAATCAACGGTAAAACACTTTGTCATTACTACTCAATTGACATTAATTATAATATAGGTTGGTACCTTTTTTTAAGTCTAAAATAATTTATATATATATGTTATAATGTTATGCGTGTAACACAAATGAATAATAAAAAGTTAATCATATCTGATGTCAAGGCATTAGTGAAAAGCAGTACATCTAAATTTTAAATAGACAAATGAAAAAAAAAGTTAGAAACAAAATTAAATTACCATCAACAAAGACATGTTTTCTTTTAAGCTTTTGTAATTACCTATTATTTATTGCATCTCAAATTATTCACAGTATACACTGTAATATTAACAAAAGTAAAAAACGTACCTTCAAATATTATAATTTATAATTATTTACTTACAAGTTAAAATATTAGGTAGGTACTTAAACCATTATGGTTTTATATATTGTACTATAGCTGTACAGTGAATGCTTATATGTCAGTATGTAACCTTCTGCTTTCATATAGATACAACCATAGTCCATAATAGTTTCATATTTGATATTAATAATAATTTATAATGTACGAAAACTATTATGTACTATGTACTCATTAAAAATAAATCAACTTCAAATTTTATAATTATATTTATTTTCAGTAAAATATTTTGTGTAGAAGAACTATAAGTCTTAACAGATAATATACATTCATTTCGAACTGCCACATAAATACGAAAAAAAATTATCAACTATCAATATTTCACAATCATAACCCTAAGTCTACTATTATAATAGTATGGTGATATATTATGACAATCCTTTGATTTAGTTCCACGATTTTACGGGACATAAAAAAATGTTAAACAACACAATGTAAGTACGCTAGTGTACTACGTATTATTATATTGTAGGAACCTATATTAAAATTACTTTCGGATAGGTATGCATGGCGAGCGTAATAATATTTTAATGGGTTTTTCGTGTTTGCTGGTGACATTCTAGACGCTATACGAAAGGTGGGTGTGGTGTCCTTTTCGCGTAATATAAAAGTAAAAACAATATGACGTTAAAAGGGTAATTTGTCCGCAAACACATGTAAGGTACTTTTCATATATGTACATCAGTGTGTTTGTGTGAGTATATACTGTACACACTGCTCGTATCTCACCCACGTCATTTAAATGGGTTTAAGGGATCCGACCGGGCTTAAGTCAACGGTCATCGCTTAATGCCAGCACGGCACAGTTACAAGCAGCCAGGTAAATACAAGGACGATTTCAACAGACTGCACGTTCACGGTAAGCCCTGCACTCGAAATTTCGAATATTTGTCAGCCACTGACCTTCGAGATAATGTCAACAAATTTATCGCTTAGGAATTCTGTTCGCAAATCGTGTATTTGTGAATTAATGTCGACCGAATATATGGTTCTAAGATTCTGAACAATACATCTCAGTTTCAAGAATTATTTTTAAAGCCTAACAATTTACCTATAAAACCGATTTTGAACATCCAATGGTTTCATTTAATATTTAAATACATAAATTAACTGCCTTAACGTTTACAATAAATGTAATAGCTTTTTTTTTTCTCTCCAATGGTTTATTCTTTTTGTAAGGATTCCTTATTATTTTCCCCATAGAGATTGCACAAAAATGTTTTTTATTGGTGAAACCCAGCTATAAAATTCTCCCTTAATGCCTGCCAGCTACAAGCATAGCATATAATAAATCATCGTTTGCAGCGGCTGTTACAGTATAATCAAACTATTAATTTCTAAACAAAAATTACTGCAGACTATCAAATCCGACACAAAGCCGGTCGTCTGTTATAATGATACAATATATTCTATGATAATTATTCCAAACGGACCAGCTGTCGTTGATGTCTATATTAAAATATTATGCATTAAACCTAAAAATTATCTGAAATATAAAAAGCTGGCAAGTGTGTAACGCTCTGCTGTACATTTTATGTGTCTAGAGTATAGTCACTGTGATGGTGACACAATTTTTATCAAGTATAGAAAATGATAAAATAAACATATGGTGTACATTTTAAGTATCTACGATTATTCATTTTTTAATTACAACCAAAGAAGAAAATCACTCCACGAGAAATCGAGTGTCACATCCATAAAACACTCATATAATGTAATTTGATTTTCCGGTAAACTTTTCTTTAATGTTAAATGTATGAAAACTTAAGAGAAATATTGTATTATATTTTCATAGCTTAGATATAAATAGAAAAACTTTAATGAATTTCTAATTTGTAATATTTTAAAAATGTTCGTGATTTTAATGAATTTTGTCAAATTTTTAACTTCAGACACGTATACAAATTTATTGTAGATTAACGATCAACTTTATTTTTACTTTCCACTAACAACAACTTACGTGGAACATTGTAGGTATATTACATATTTTTCTAGTATTTTGACAAAAAACTTTTTATCGACAATAATTCAAAAAAACTAGCTCAAAAAGAGTAGCAATATTTTTTTTAGAGTTACAATAAAAAACATTAGGTATTTATTTTTTCAAAAACGGGTTTTTATAAAAATCTCAGTTTTTCCTTAATTTTTGCTTGTTTTTGTCTGACGCTTTTGTAAACTATTGGGAATTTTTTACTTTTGACCCACCAAAGTACCAACTAGATTCACTTTCCTACCAGAAAAGATGCTGTTGAGAAAGTCGAAGCGATTTTTCTGTCTCAAAAGGTGATGACAGACGCAAAAAAAAATCAGACACATCATTGTAAAATCAATACATTCATCGCTCCGCTCAAAATCTAAAATAATTTCAAATGTGCTATATCACGCAAATGCAATGAGAATTGTTCGCATGAAGTCAAAGTTTCGAAATTGCAAACACACACACCCACATCCATACTAAAGTTCAAACTTATGTTCATGCATGTGTAGAAAAATGGGAGGGAGTAGAGGGAGTAAAGCTATCCACGGACTCAATTTTACAGAGTATACTTATGCAGGTACGTTTATAATATAAATAAATAATAATATTTATATTTTAAAGCCAGAAAAAACATAATGTAATATATTATGAAAAATATTTGAATTCATACTTGCTCCTATATTATTTATAGTTACTTAATAGTAATAAAATATTATTTATAACTATAGTTGTGGAGCGTACCTATATAGAAACTTCAACTAAATAAATTGTGTACTATAATAGTTTAATTCAGGGGCATCATTTCAACTTTTTAAAAAGTATTTTAACCACTAGGTAGGTAGACCCAAAAATGTTCAGCCTAAAAATATATTATTTTATTGTAGTACCTATAGTTATAACAAAAAATAAATTTTTCTTGCTACGTCCGAAAATTAGAATCTTTGTAATATTTTACTTGTAATCATTTAATATATTATGAATATAGTAAAGGTATCCAATAAACTAAGTTTGTAGGTACTTAAATTATTTAAACTTAAATTTAATTATTTATAAACACTATTGTACCTAATTACATATTACCTATATTTTGTTATTTATCTTTTGAATGTGCCGGTACCAAGGTTTAAATTTTTTCTGACCCCCCCCCCCTCATACAAAAATTATGTATACGCCACTGATTTTACATCAGTATGGTACATTGTACCATAAACATATTATATCCGTAGTTATAATTGATAATAGTAGCCATAATCTTGACCTTGATCAAACTATGTTTTTCCTCTAAAAATTGTTGAAATGTAATAACACGTACCTCGTTTAAAACATCTATAACACATATGACAATATCTCTTTGACTCCTTATAGTGTATCCTATATACTTGGCGGTGTGCTCAGAAAACTGTTATAACTCTCTCAGTAAATGCGGACAATTATTATAGAAATGATTTTAATGCAACTAATAGCATTTATCGCATTGAGTAAATCATTTAAACATTCATTTTTTTTTTAAACTGTTTATAAATACGTGTTGTTGGGCACATAATACTGAAATACATAGAAATATCGACAGTCATCTGGGTTTTAGTCGAAACGTAATCCCCATAACGTTTCTGTTTGATAAATATAGGTAGATATTGTATTATGTTATTATATAATGGCAAAAGGCCGATGTCCCTAAAATGGTGTACCTATGTATATAGGGTGTTTTGTGGTTTTCCATACAAACTTTGAGAATGATCTCTATTATAATGATTTGAGTCAAAACATATATTTTGCGTTTAGTGAATATACCTAAGGTTTTTAAGAGTGCTTACATTAGCTAACTTATTATATTATACATATTGCGGTACTAAGTACACCGTAAGATCTGTCATCTTCCAAAACCCCTATTTTGATATATCAAATGATCTTTACGATTTGTCCTTACAAGGAGATCGTTAAAAAATGTTGTTTAATCTAAAACTGTAAGAATTAACGTTTTTGTTCATTCAAAACAACACCAACCCTATTATTATTTAAACCATATAATCATAATAATAATAATAATAATAATAAATATAATTATTATACATATTTAATTTTACTTTTGTACATTAAAATCTTCATAATAATTATTTAGTTCTTAGTAAAACATCGAAATGCAATGAATTAGCTACAATCATTTAAAGTAACGTATACCTACATATTTTGACAAGCAAAAAAAAAAGGTTATTACCTAGATCAAGTGGTAGGTTTTTGGAAATTTTTATAATGTGTATAAAACCACTAGAATATAAAATGTTTATTTGGGTTCTGGTCAATTTAGTTGCAAGGGCACCTACATTAAAGCTAGTAAGTACAAGTAAACTTCAAATCCGAGCATTCGCCAAACGAAAAAAAAGATTTAAGATTCCACTCACTACCTAATAGATACATAAGATTATTCTCAAACGCTGCACAAAAAAACAGAAAACATCCTGTATAGTGTATATTAGGTATATACATATAGCTTAGCTATGACGTAGACAAGTAGTATATGTGTATATAATAACAGTTTATAAATATATATATTATATAGGTAATGTTATGTATCTACCTACGTCCTACGTGTCACGTCCACTTGAGTGAAATCGATATTTTCATCGGAGGACATCCGCTCCATGAAATGTCGTCGTCACGGTATATCATGAAAATGTCATTTAACTGTGATATTTTACACACGATATACGAACTGAGGTGTTTTGATCTTTTCGCAAAACTGACGAAATACTTTTATCCGAATCGATTAATTAACCCTTTAGATTTTTAATACTTCAATAATGTTTTCCTCGATAAACATATTTTACTGTATAAATTGTTGTCTGGAATTATATTCTAACAGTTATTTAATATTTTTACTTTTTAGTATTAATTTTATTCTTTAGAAATTATTTATTACTGAGCTATTATAGAATTAATAGCAAAACAAATTACTACCAATAAAAAGGGATTAATTTTTATTTTTACAGTTTATAGTAATATGATGTTATTTGTTATTTGACAACGATTATCGGTTGACAGTTTTATATTTTGACAATCAGCTTTTTTTTGTTTGCAAAAACAAGAAGATAAGCCATGATCCTCAAATATGATTAATGTTATTGTAACAAATGATAAACTCTTTATTTCTACAAAAGTCTGACATATTTGCATTCTGTTTATAACGTTTTTAAATTGTATGTTTGGTTAGTAACTTTAATAAACAATATTTTTTCTTGTAATTATTACACAATATATGCCAATTTAAAATTTTAATTGGATGAAAGTCGACTTTGGACACCTTATAGAAACAACCAATCATAAACACCTCAATTTGATTAATTTTTATGTAAATTAATAATTATGTAAATCACGAGCAAAAATCTAATTTGTATATGAAAAAGGCTCTGAAGTAATTAAAAAGTGTAAAGAATATTATAATATTATGGTACAAGTTGAAATATTTATTTTGGGTTTTTTTTTTTAGATTTTACATAAAAAGTGTAGCAGAGTATAAAATTATAGTGTTAAAATCTAACGATAAGATAAAGTGAATACAATAAATTAGTTTTAAACATTTCATCGAAAATTGGCCGTATCGTTTCAATTTATCACGTATAAACATAATTTTCACGATATAGATACATATTATGAAATCAACATAATATTTTACACTTCACTTCACTAAGTGGATGTGACATAATACATAACACGGTATGGTCGGTACACACTCACGAGTCACGGTAGAATATTAAACTGTACCTATTGATCTACAACACACTTGGTACTGCGGATCGCGGGTTAGTTGCATAATTATACACAATAGATGCCTACAATTAATTATTAAATATACTTATTAAGATGTAACTGCCACTTACCAACATATATTTAGCATACCTATACCATTACCAGGTATGACTACAATAAAATAAAAAAATTTACTAATCATATATTTTAAATGTATTCATTATGCTTTTATAATATCGTGATACCAACAGTGGCGTAATTTCAGTCTTTATGGGATGGAGGGGAGGGGGAGGGGGGAGGGGGGCAGCAAAAGTATTGACCAGCCCAAATGAGTAACTTAATAAACAACCGATCTCAAGCACATATTAATATATTATGTTCCTTTTTCTTCATAAAACACATGCATACATACCAACTGTCGGGCACGTCTACACTTACGTCTAAATATAAATATATTGTAACTATCAATTAATAATTACCAATTTATCATTTTGATAATAATGTCTTTGTACCTACACAATTTAATATTTTCCTATAAATATAGTCATGTTTTTGCGCTATTATAATAAAATAACGGTTAAACGAAAGCCACCGGGCATCATTGGGCTGCTTTTTAAATCAGACAGAAGCAAATGCCCACCTTCCCTACCTCAAATTATGCCACTGATGCCAATTGCTGAATGCTCATGATTGTTGTCAATCAGACCTGTCATAGCAGATCATTAAAAAATAAAAATATTTGGAATTCAGAATCAGAAATTCAACTAAAATATTTAGAATCACTGTGGTGTTTTAATTATGTTTATAGTATGTCGAATCTTTAGTATACAATGCGAAAGATATTTGTTAAATAGTAAAGACGTCGAAAATATTTTATGCATTTACAGAATACCCACCGCAAAGCTTTGAAATCCGTGATCAATAGAGCTGTAAATACTTTCGTGAATTTACATATTTTTTCTGGCAGATATTTTATTGTATGCTGATAACTACTATGGAGTTTGTAAGTGCAAAATACGATTTACAACGTTGTAAAAAATACATAACATATTTATGCACATCTTTACGTTTTTAGGGATTTACCCGTCTTAGTGAATATTTTGACAGTTTGTCAAAAATCACGTTGATCGGTTTATATTTTACATGGGTCGAAAGTCAAAAGTTATATTAAATTATGTTTTAGTCTGGAAATTGAACGATACCAAATGTATGCAACAATATTATGTTGTATTGTCATAATAATGGTGATATTTCACTTGATCACTGCAGCAGCTGTTTGCCTGTTACACAACTATAATAATATATTTAACTTGTATAGTTTCTATAATACTACTCCTAAGAATTGAAATAAATAACTGATGAACAATTATTACTTGTTACATAAATTCGATGTAGAATTATTATGTAACGTGCAGTACCTCTATACCTGTATAATAAGTTTAACAATACCTCTCTATACTTATGTTGTATTGTTTTAATTTGAAAGCGATTTGGTAGCGGTTGATGTAGTTATTTGTTGTGGGGGGGGGGGGGGGGTCAGTTAAGGGAAGCCGACGTTGAAAAGGAATAAAAGCAGTGAATTTTCAACGATGAAAAGATGCGAACACACTGTAGGTGTACCTACATTGCAGCGGCTCGTGCACGCGGCAGATAAAATGAAATACCTCGACGGGAGAGGTGATGTGGACAGGCGGAGGCGCCTCGTCGTTTTATTTTGCCAACGAACTGTACATTATGATATTATGTGACCATATATACACATACCGCACATTGCCAAGCGTGTATATATAGCAGGTTATAATACCTACCAAGTTGGTTATAATGGCCGTAAGTCGCGCTCACGAAATAAACTTGTTACAGTCGATATCCCGTGGTACCTATATGCCTACCTAATTTGGATGCTCTAAAATGATTATGATGGTGATGATACTGATTATATGACGAGCAGGCGTGGCAATAAAAATCGTGAGAGATTAAAAATCACTGACGAAAGAATGTCCGGTACCCACTTGGTACGTAGTAATTCGTTTACCTATATGTGTTATGGACGTAGGTATACCGGGTATAGGTGGTACTTAATTATTATCGAAACACTAAGATTGCCGCCGAAATGCTGAAATGTTTAACGCGTTGAAATGCACGTGACATATTCATATAATTAACACGTACTTGTTTATGTGTATGGTATACCGCATGCTGACAAAAATATTGTTTCGAATTTGGGTGAGCGCCGAGGGGCTTGTGTTCAATCCAATATATCATAAAAGTGATGATACAACTTTTTTTTCAAAATGCTCCTGGAATTACGGATTACAAATGTAAACGATAAGTACAAAAAGTGTTAAAATTAAATATACCAATGAAACTTCCACAATTATAATAATAATTGTATTCCTCTTTTGGTTTTTAAAAATTTTTATTTTTATACTTCAATATCTATAAAAAAAATTTTAAATACCTACTTTTAAATCCTTTTCAGTATTTATTAAGATGAATAAAAATGCATGTGACGTATGACACGAATCATCTTAATGATACCTAACCGGTGTCTATATATTATGATTTATGACAAATATAATATTATCATTACAATATTTACTTTATAAGTGATATTGTATTATTAATATTATCAAAGAAATATATTGTTGGTTATTTTATCATTGAGATCATATTATAACATCATTGACAATGTTCATTACACAAAAACAGATATAACGTTCAAATATATTAACTTTATTTAACTATGGGTTATTACGTATTGCTCTGCAGTAATATAGTTTTTACAAACTAATTTAAATTGTACACAATTTCATTTTTTTAAATTTTTTTTTGAGGAAGGGGACTTGAAATCCTATCCCCATATCCCGACAGTTTAAGACTTTGGTAACAATTAATAAACGTTACGGTACAGTGTAAATATACAAAACCGTCTCGTGTACCTACCAATATATGATAAATTAACTATCTGCCGTCCTTGAAGTTCGAAGTGTCCCTAACCCATATGGAAATATTTTAGTTATATTTTCATATACAGGGTATCGTAAATTTAAATACTTCTGAATTAATTTTGCGTGACGTAAGACAAATTAGAAAAAAAATTCCTAAAATTCGTAAATACAACTAAAGTTATTACACATTTAATTTATATGTGCAGTAGCCATCGAACTGTGGCAAGTTAAGTTCATGTTTATTTTTTTACGCGCAAGCAAAACGAATTTGCACATGTAATTTCATAGTAATAAAATATTTAAGTATATGTTATGGCTGTTTCATGCTGCAACGCGGTGGTGCGTAAATCAAAATGGGATTTCTAGTTACAACTTTTGGCAACATTTTCAACAGTTTATTAGAATGTGTAAGAAGAAAGTAACATTTTATTCATAAGTTTATCGTTTATGTAGTCGACTTTAAAAAATATAAATAGGTAGTACCTATAGGTACATCATATAATATGTAGGTTATCGCGGTTATCGTGGTTATAGTCGGTTTGCAGTAGCGGTGAGTCAGTTCCACGCACGCAGCAATCGCTATTTTATATTTACATATCATATTAGTACATTACTATTTATTTCATCTAATCTCACGGTCAACAACGATAGCATAATATGTAACAACTAACAACACACTCATACCTGCAGCTTGATTATAGCAGGGAACACACATTATAATATGTTGAAATTTCGTCAAATATAAACGCGAAATCAATAAACTATTACCGCTGCTAAACCATTACTATTAGTTATACAAATTTCAGGAGTACACCCCGCAGCGCCAGACCCGAAATATAAATAGAACGAAGACCTAAACGTATTATGTTGGTTTATATTTTTAAATCGACTGGATATTAATAATATACAGTGTTTCCTGCAAAATCAATTTGTAAGAAACGCGCGTTTCCCAATAACCGTTTGGCATTTTCTTTATAGCTTATATAGTTATATATAGGTATATTATAATAGAGTGGGTGGTGCGTATTTTCATAAATTTTCTGATGGACGCCCGATTTTCATTAAATATAAATAAAAATTGTTTAACCATGCATAACAAAAAATATATTTGAAAAGGTTATTAATTATTATTTATTGTACACCTAATAATTATGCAGATTTAAATGAAATATATATTATAAGAATATAATAGTCATAAAACAATATTTTTCAATAGCTCATTTAAATGTCAATTACGATTTTTTTGTACAAAATAAACGAATTGAGTAGATTATTATTTTTATTATTACCCTGAGAAAAATTCAGAAACCGTATCACCCATCAAAAACAAGCCCATGAAATAGTCTACATAGTTCTATACAGGGTTAAACAAAGTACTTTTCAAGTGGCAGTTACAAAATACAAAATAGGTAGCTACTAAATATACATTTGAAAAAATAAGTAAATTGTATAAAAGAATAAAATTATTAATGATATTAATAAATTATTAATATTTTTGGTACTACCTAAGTTGAAAAAAAAAATATAAAATTATAGTTTTACGCTATTACAACTCAATTTATTCTCTTTAACTAATGAAAACATTTTTATTAACACATATCGATACTTTGTAATCTTAACTTTTCGTGTTCAAAATTGAGGTTGGTAACCATTTTCATTTGTTATCGAAAGAAAACAAGGTTCAGCAAGGCTTAATACTGTTAAGTTCACTTTCGGTGTTAATAAAATAATAAAACCTTTTTCCACATTTTACCGACCCTCCTCCCCCAATCGTTAAGACATGCACTACACTTATATCTACAACTGCACCTCATTTATTACATAAATTGTTGAATATAATTTGTAGAAAATAAATAATAATTAATTTATAATTTTAATTTTTAATGTTCAATAATAATTACTAAATAGGTAGATATTTTAAGGAAAGTAAAATAAAAGTTAAAGTAAAGTTTTAAACATTTCACCGATAAGTACAAAGGTAGGTATATTATTATATTCTACGCACATTGACATTTTAGAAATATTTAGACTAACTTTAAGCTATTTTATTCATTATTGTAGCTACGAACCTAATGACACTATTATTCGGTATATGATGTTGACTTACAAGTTAAAAGTTAATAACAATATTGTATTACCTACCTAAATAATATTATAATCAACAATATAATATTTGCCATTAATTTGTTAAAAACTAGTTAAAAATCAACCTACCATATTACTAATTGAAAAATAAATTACTTATAGCAATATAATTACCTATAATCAAATATCCTTCAAAATAGAGACTGACACACTGTCTCCACTCAGAATCGTTTTTCGTGGCCCGAAGGTATACCATGGTTTATTATTGAATTAAAATTTAACACAGACGTAATAGTGACCTACTCAACGACGAGATCAATCAAAATCTATTATACAGCAGAGAGAATGCTGTAGGTTATTTTTATGTTATATTTTGTTGTGAAACTTGCAGGTAATGACATTTCCGCAATGCTACTCCACCCTATATAATATGCAGACTCGTATGAAAACCATTTACAATAACATTTCTGTCAGACAGTTAAGACAATATTTCTGTTTTGTATCGTTAATATTGTAATAAAGATATACCTAACAGTTTCGTATAAAATAAAAACAAAAAAAAAAATTAATTGTATCAACAATGTTTTTAATTTCAATTTTGTTTCTGTGTTTATCACTAAGTCGCTTCACTAAAAAATGTTTACCTAACCAACACTTAAATATTATGTTGACTACTAGGTAGATATTTAATTTTTTCCCACCTCTAAAATTTGTCTCACAGACGTTTTTCTCAGTCTCCGCCCTTAAATAATTCATCGAAAATATTTTTAATGTTAACTAATTCTTCAGATATCATAAATACCGCAAAAACAATTGAGTTGGCAACTCGATTTTGGACGTACAAAACAATTAATTAGTGATTATCATATAAAAATGAAAAGTATTTTGTATTTAATTATATATATTTATTGCGTTATTAAAAATTCTAAATACTAAATAATATAGTCGGGTAGAAATGGTATTTAAAATTTAAATAAAAGATACAATTGTATTTCAAATACTGTTCATCAATGATTATAGATAGCTTTAAGACAATATAATTTCTATAATGTTACATATTATTATAGTATGTAATCTCACCAAATATCTAATCTTCAAGTTAGTTCGATAAGCATTCAGATCGTTTTATAATCGATATTTATAATCGATATAAAAATAATATTAATAATTGAACCTACCCATATTGCATATTGAGAGTTATGAACTTTTATTTATTTATAATATACCTACTATAAATCTACGTTTTATAATTCCACTGGGAGCTGTTGCAGGTGTGCGCACTGTGCCAGTAGCAGACGTACCTATAATATATTATTACAACGTCACATAATGTATATCATATTATTTTTAACTTTTAAATATTTATTTCTTTCAAATATATTACGTTTATTTTCATCTCTCGTTTCTCGATATTTGTACTCATGAAAAAAAAAATAAATACCATATACATACTGTATAATACAATAATACACGCGCGTATATATAAACGTATACATGCTGGTATATATAAAACCGAAATGTGGATAAAAATATATGTAATATATTATACGATATACCGACCTATATAGGTATATGATATTATTATGTAATTGTAGTATATGTATATAATAATATGTAGAATAGCTCGCGATGCAGGTAATAGAGCGTATAACTCGACGGTATCGAGTATATATATTGTATATAATGTACATTGAATCGAGGGCGGTGACGGGGTTGAAAAGTTTCCCGGATCGTCGGGCTCTTATATAATATACGTCGTAATATATATTCATATTACAACAGCAGTAACGACGCAGAGTCGATTCATGCATATTTATGGGAACGAGTTTCCCGGGCATATAATAATAATATATACATAGTACATAATATAATATATACACACATATATATATGTATTATATGTTTACACAGGTAGGTACGTCGTACGCGTTGGATAATTTTCCATCGGATTATAAATACAAAATCGCGTACTTATAAGTTATATTAGAGTAAAATCGTTTAAAACACATACTCACGTGCGGCCGTTGGTGTACGTGTATAATATATAACTTATAAGATATCGTAGTTATAACTCTCAACGTTATATAATATTATGTTAGACGTGCTATTATGTAGGTACTATACACACATGTATATTATACATTTTTAATTTTTTTTTACCTAGAGATAATGAGCGAAGCAATCAAGCAAAGAATGTGGAGATTTTAATTTTTTTTGTAACCTACGTAAATAGTTATATAGTTGGCCCAGTCTGTTATCATTCTTACTGTAATAAAAGTAATGACGAATATAGTCTTATCTTTCAATTGGGCGCTTAATCTAGTCGGGTAAGGTCGAATCGCACTAATTTTTGTGGAATTCCACTCGGGTTCAAAATAGGTAATGCTCTAACAATTGCACTCGATTCCAATCATAACTTAAAGGTTAAAACATATTTATCTACTAACGAATATTAGTCGACGGTCTGAAGAATAATTTATATTTAATATTTTAATAGCTAAAGTTTATTGTTTTTATTATACCTATACTAGATAGGTACCTACAATTTAAAACAAATAATATGAAAATATTTATGTTTATTTCTAAATTAGTTATGCCGTGTAATAATGCCAATATGTTATTAATACTTAATCGATTGACACTAGTCACTGACACACATACAATTGTCAACTAAAATTAATATTTATATGATACGTACCTAAGTAATATAAAGTTCTACAATCCCCATCTAGTTCGTAAGCTGGTGATTAACTGGCTATTGGTGTGAGTATAAAATCTAAAAACTACCCACAGAATGGGATTCAAAAAATAATAACCCAATATAAAACAGACGTTTTTACAAATTATTTATTTAAACATGTTATTTGCAATTCAGTTGACACAGACTTCAAGAAAATGTAATCATTTTTAGGCTTCTAAGTTTAGAATTTTACACGAGTTTTATTATTATAGAATTTTCGATTGCAAATGTCATACATTGTTAAACAAACGTTATATGCGCTAATACTATCCATAATAATTAAAACCGATGTCAACATGTTTTTTCATGTGGTGTAAAGTTGAATGGTGGTGAACTGGTGAATTTTTAACATAATTAGGGATGGTACCCGCACCTCGATATCAGCTACCGATATAAAATCGACAACCAAAATATTTAAGAACAAAAGCCAAAACTATGAACCGATATTAAAATAAAATCAATACCACAAACTAATTGTAACCTCAAAACCCATATTATTTAATTAAAAAAAAATAATTTAATAAATAACTTTATTTCCTTTTAAGCAATTTACAACTTGTTAATTGAATAACAAACATAATACAGAAACGTTCAAAACAATTTTTAGGGATACAATTTCAATTAAAATAAATTGTAAATACGTAACAAAGTAAAATAAACGATAATATCAAATAAGTAATAATAACTAAAATATGATCATCTTGACAAACTAAACAATATAGCACAATGCATTTTTACAAAATAAGTAAGAAAAGCTAAAAACCTATTGAAAAGAGCATAAGATTTCAAATTAAAAAAAAATCTGGGAAAGTCGTCCTGCTAAATACCTATGTAAGTATCTTGTCATTGAGTAGGTCTCCAAAATAGATGTTTGAATTCAACGATGAACCATGATTGCATACGAAAAACGATTCTGAACTAGACAGTCTGACATTCAATATTACTAAGGATATTTTATAGCCGAATGGTGGGTGGGTGGGTCACGATTTGAACACATTTTGGTACATAAACTTTATTAGAAAGGTGTAATACTAACGGAAAATAATGTATGTGTATTTATAATATGTAGGTTGGAAAATTCAATATACATAAAGTAGGTACATTTAATTATTGATGTATAAATAAATAATTAATATAATGTATTCATGTTACAAAAGTTTTTTAAACAATAACCTTCAGTCCTTTTTTCCAAATAATTATACATTTTTATCAATTTTTATCAAATGTCAATGTTTAAACCGAAAGAAGCAATACCAAATTAAAAAGGCGATTTCCAATCATTTAGGAATCATCTTAGATCGACAATGATAAAATATACCAGTTTAGAAAATCTCATGATCATGTGAAAGTTATTAATTGAAAGTAATCACAATAATAATGTAATAGAACATATTTTATAGTAAAACAAGTCATCACATATTTAAAGCTTTAAATTAAAAAGTTGTATACATAGTAATATTGTATTCTGTATTTTATATATTATTATATTTTATGAGTTCAACGTTTTTAAAAATATATTTTTTAATGAATGTTTAATTTTTCAAAGGGGTAATGGCTATGTGATTTTAATTGAACCCATGTAAAGGTAGGGTCATAATTTTTTTTACAACTTGCAACTTTTTATAAACTTGTAGTAGGCAATAGGGTGTTTACGGGGAGGAATATTGGGTCCATGGTCACAATACCGCTCCCCATAATCAAAAGAAAAACTCATAACCATTGAGAGGAGAGTATATATTATAGTCACTATACTATAGTGAATGCTATAAATGCACTAATGAATGTGTTACATTTTATTTCAACGATTGCATAAAAAAATGATTCTATGACAGTCTATCAGACTATATTACTAAATATATTGTATTACATATTTATATATTATCTTTAGTAATTACTTTTTCTATTAGTAATATGATAGATGGAACTCATTTTTCCTAAAACAAATCTCATATTATGTATTATATGATAATTACTAATATTATTATGATATTACTATCTGTTATTAACTTATTAGTTATAATGAACCATAGAACGGTGTAATAAGGTTCATAGTATAAATATTTTATAATTAAACTAAATGTTATTTTGAAAATGTCATTGTGTAATTAAATAATAATGTAGTAACCTACGTAATGGCAAAATGTTTCAAGTTTCCATGAATATATTTTTTTTAATTACAACAAAATAAAAAAAATTGTTATTTTTAATTTAAATATTAAATTTCAGCCAAAATTAAACTGGAAATAACTTTAAAAAAATGAAACCTATATATTATATAGTATATAACATGTACCTACCCATTTTAGGTTTTGTTATAATACTGTAAAATCAAATTTTTATAAACCTTGATTTGAATTTTCAAGCCATAGCTATTAAAATTAATAATTATATGGGTTTACATATAAAATAATTGCTAAACTGTATAGGTAAATTTTGTCAAAACTTGATCATTAAATACTAATTGAGTTATGTCAATGTATTTTGATATTTTTCAATTGCTATTAGTAAAGCTCATATGGGATCTTGTATTAAATTTTCAAGCTTCTTGACTGAGGCTAAACAGATGTATCAACAATAACATTTAAGAAATTTGAAAATTTTAAGTGTCTATAAATAATGTATATATATTTTTAAAATGTCATTGTGCATAGAAATTGATAATTTATTGAATAGTGATTGATTCATAATACTAACCTTAACATAGTTATGATAACTAACCTTTGAATAGTTTCTAGGAATATACGCAATGTGAAAGGTTTCAAGACTATGATAATTATATCATTTGAATAATAACAAAATAAAAAAAATCGTTAGAGGATAAATCATTATACATATTAATATAATATTATACATTTAAATTTCGTCAAATTTTAAATTCAATCCAGTGTCAGTGTGTAAATAATTTATTTGTATGTTGCTTCAAAGTTTTGATACAGTCAATGGGGGGAGGCATGACCCATTGCCTCACCCCTACCACCCGCCACTGCATACATACTATTTTTTACAATTATTCATAAAATGGAAAATACAAGTAGTACCTAGTTTTTTAAAATTAATTTCTGATTAAGATCCTTACATATTATTCATTTTTGTTAAAAAATAGAGTGGAGTCTTCTTCAACAAACACTAAATAGACAAGTTAAATTATAATGTTGGATTACCGCAGATCTAAGTTTGGTTTTAAATTGTCTATTTTGAAAATATACTTTTACACTTAACTTATGCGCATGGAAATATAAGAACGTATATACCAGGTACCTATTTGAATGCAATGTAAAATATCTTGAGCAAAAAAGACTAAGATTATTACATAAAGTACCATGTTTACAAATTGACTACCTATAATATTATATTGAAACCCGAGTCACGGCTCATAAGTGATTTAAATATACATTTTCCTATTTGGCTATGAGCCCTCAATATTGAAAAATATTCAAGAGCCCCCGGCGATTGTCTGATAGTCGGGTGGGATCGACACTGCTTTAACCACTCATAAAAATGTAATTTTCTTTACACTAAACTTTTTATATAAAATCCCAATAAAGAAAACTTAAAAGGAATCTTGTATTGAATTTTCAAGTCTTATTAGTATTAAAATTAAAAAGTGGGTAAGGGGAAATTTTGCTGTAAAGTAGGTTACAAGTGGGTCACTATAATGAATAGCGTTAAATTTTAATTCAATGATATAACATAATATTGTACACGAAAAACGATTATGAGCGATGACGGTCCACCTATAATATTACTAAGAATATTTTGATGATATTATTGTGATTGAAGTCATTTATTTTTCTATAGGCATTAGAAAAAACAACAGTAGGTTAAATTCATTTTTGCCAAAAAATTACATTTGAAAATGTCACTGTGTACCTATATAAAATATAATAATTTACTCCACATTTTAGAGTCTAAAATAATAATAATAATAATTAATAGTTTAATATACCCACGAATAATATTTTTAAATTACAACAAAATAACTAAAAACGTTGTTCTTGGTTTTTATATGTAATTTTTTTCCAAATTTGAACTTAAAATGTCTATAAAAAATAACTGTTTATATATATTTTTTTTTTATTTTTTAGTTACAGTATGACTTTCCGATGGATATTTTTGTTTTAATAAAGGTAGACATACTTATGAGGAACCTTGTATTAAATGTTCAAATATTAGATTAAAAAGAAACATTTTTATGAATTTCTAACTCAAAATAGTTTGCACATTTAAATGCTTAAAAATAATTGTGAAATGTAAATTGTTTTCAACTATCATTGTAACAATATATTAGAAGTTTTGTACCTATTCAATTTTCAAGCTTTTTGACCCAACGAATGAAATTGTATAGATATTTATAGAAAAATAACTAAATAAATTGGAAACTGAAAATCTCCGTAAACAGCTCAAAGAAAGTCAAAATATTTGGCTAGAGTTACACTAAAAACCAAAATCAATTTTGTCGGAAACCGATTTTGCGTAAATGTTCCCGATTTCCTTAATTTTTTTTCCTTGAAAATTTTGACAACTACTGGAAATTTTTTACTTTTGATTCCCCAAACTCCAAATTACCAACAAGATTCACTTTTCTATCAAAAAAGATGCTGTTGAAGAAAATCCAAACATTATTTCAACTACTTATGGTGTTCATAGAAACAATCAAAAATAAAAAAACACACATCATTGTAAATTCATTGTATGAATTTGAATACAAAATTATTCACATATTTTGTTAATTTTTATGATTTCCATAAAATTTTGAACTTTAAACGCTTATAAAAAAATGATGACTGTATTTTTGATATTTGTTTAATTATTTCGGTATAAACCACTTATTTGTTATAAGGATCCTTCAGAGCCTTGTATTATATTCAAACTTTTGAACCCACAGACAACAATTTACAGATATCAATATATTCCATAGATACAAATTAAACTAGGAAATGCTATTATAAAATATAAATATTTTGTAAAAGTGTCAAGTTATTTAAAATAAAAACGCGTATAACGTTTTCTGTTCGTTTTGACCTATTTTAGGTTATAAGCGGAGCGATTAATGTATTAATTTTACAATTTTTTTGTTTTTTGTCTGTTTTCACTTTTTGGGACACTAAAAATGTAAACCAAAAATTCAAAGAATTCGAGTTACGGAAATGAAGTATCTAACGTCCTAAGACTATTATTCTAAATAGTATCAAGTACTAACTATAAATAACATACAAATTTAATAATAAATACTGTATTTTTGTGCCTTTAAAATATAAATTATAATTTAAACATATCATAAACGTGCCTACATAAGTAATAGTATAGGTACTCTGTGAAATTGCGTCCGTTGGTACCTCTACCTCCTCATATATTCTCAAAATATGCATTAACATAAGTTTTAACTTTAGTGTGTGTGTGTGTGTGTGTGTGTGTGTGTGTGTGTGTATGCGTGTGTTGTCATAATTCATTTCGAAACTTCTGACTTCATACGAACAAGTCGCTCAGTATATTATGCGTTCTAATATTGCACGTTTGAAATTATTTTCGATTCTGAAAGAAGGAATGAATGTATTGATTTCACAGTGATGGGTGTTTTTTTTTGTGTCAGTCGTTACCTTTTGGACGATAAAAATGCTTCGATTTTCTTCAACAGCATCACACAATAAATTCAGTTGCCTTTTTTTAAAAGTTTCACTCACGAATCATTTTTTAAACTAGGTAATACAAAATACTAAAATCGTTATTCTTGGTCTTAATCATGTATATTATAGAAATCTAAAATATACATAAACATGGTTTGTTTTACAGTCATTTTAAGTTCAAATTTGGACAAAATTATACATAATATAGTAATCAAGAATAACGATATTAATTATATAGTTAAAATTTAAAAATATGATTCGTGGGTGAAAATTTTAAAAAATGAAACTAAATTTTGTGAATGAAAGTTTTAGTGTATATTATTATATTTGTACACACAATGACATTTTCAAATGTAATTTTTCAATTTAATCCACTCTTGTACTTATATCTAACAGTAAAATAAATTACTTTAATCATAATAATATCTTAAAATATACTTAGTAATACTATAGGTTGACAGATTGTCTTCGCTTAGAAATGTTTTTCATATATAATAATTTTATATCATTAAATTCAAATTTAACACATCTATTACAGTGACTCTCTAGATACCTAATGTACAGCCGAGCGTTACCCACATACTCATTTTTTTCCCCGATTATTTTGAATACAACTGTGAAGTTTTGTTCACCTGGTAAAAAATCTCAAAGTTGAAAATTGAACCATTTTTACAAGTTCTTAAGGCTAAATAGGTAACGTCGGATAGGTACACAAAAAAAATAATACTCATTGTAAAATCAATACTTATACATTAATCGCTCCACAGTCCTCTATTCAGAATCCAAGTGTGTTGAACATTTTCAAGACATTGAAAATAAGATTTAAAAGCAAGCGACATTATCTTATACATCTGAACTTGTTCAATGAGGCCCATTATCTTCTTAAATTAATTAATTAGTATCTGTACGTTTACGAACCCAACTATTTTATCTATTAAGTTCTGTATTTTTATGATGACACTTACTGTTAAAGAAAATATTTTTACAATAAGTAATTACATTTATTTTTATCTTTATGATTATCCACAGTATATTATCAATCGTATAACAATATAATAGATTGCAGTAGAAATAATATGATTAATGATGGTAAGAAGATATATTTATTACCTAATATGAGATAGCAACTGCAGTCGCGCCATACTACAATCAGTCTTTTATCAACAAACAATTGTTAAGTATAAGAATTTGTTACATATTGGTGGATTTAGTATTTTTTACAGTATTGGTTAAAATGCTTGTATCCAAAAAAAACCGATTGGTTCCACCGATATTAGCTCATATCGAGTATAAGTTCCATTATATCGGCCCATCCCTACAAATAATATGCATTATGACGTTATTTATCGAACTTTCTTTTGGTTTAATTTGCAGCATCTTTTTTGAATGCTATCATATAATGTTACATTCAAATTGTTTGTAATAACACACCGCTACCTATCGCTGTGGTGAACTCATTGAGACGAGTGATTCAGTGGTTCGTTTAATGTGTATAATATATTTGTATAAAATATCAATCAAATGTCCAGACGTTTAAGCAAACACTCAAACAGTTAAATATGACAGTTTGTTCATAATACTATTAGTGATTCACTCGCGTTTATCATAGAAACGTTGCTTATACGAAAAAATTACTACTTAGGTATCTATACGTATTACCTATAAAATGTTATAATATGTATTTTACTTAAGTCTAATAAACATTAAAATATTCGCAATAATTAATTTTAACCATAGTTAAAACTTATGCGGGCGGCCCAAACATTGGGGACTTCGGAGAACATATTTAGTGCAACCTAGTGAAGCCCAATATACACCAAAATAGACAAAAAAAACTTTTATACACATGCAGATAAAAGCACAGGCCACAGCGAATCCTTGCAAGTTACATCAATTAATTGTAAAGCGTGTGTCGAAACTTGAAATCGTATAATATCTGTAGAGAGTACAACAACGGAGAACCGTCACGAAAGAAATCGATGTTAACTCGGTGATAGTACGATGCGGTACTTTGGACTATTTAAAACGCACACTGCAAGTCACACTTCCTGCAGCAGATGTATTTATTATAAAGGGCAAACAGTTGGCATTTAACCGAGGCACTTGGAACCGGACGCTCTCCAAAATCTCTGGACAGTCCACTCTGCCATATCGTTGTTGACTCGTGGACGAAATAAGACAGCACATTTATATAACATGCAAACGTATATTATATAACTATATGATATAAGTTAAACCTATTTAAGATTGAAAGTATATTCTATGGTCTTATCTAGCTTAGTCTGAAAAATTCACATATGTATATGGATCTTAAGTTATTTATAGTTTTACAAAATAAATCCTCATTGTCATAATTTACCTTTTGGCTATTATATTATGTCAATGTAAATAATAATAATTATTGATTTATATATTATGTGAGTATAAAAAATTTCATTCAACAAAAAGCTTTATTATTATCTAGTTATTTATATTTGAGGAATAATGCTTACTAGATATATTATATTCATCCATGTACAGTGTAAACATATACATATTCTCGTGACTCATGTTAATATGTATAAGAGATACACTATATGATGTGTTCAATAGTCCTGGAACAGAAATACCTACTTTATAATTGGAAAAATTAATAATAAAAGTGTGAAATATATGAAGTGCCCTAATAGGCAACACCAATTTTTATCAAACCTATTTAATTTGTTGTCGTTATTAAGAAATAAATTATTTTAATATTAAAATGTTCATCAATTATTTATAAGATAATGTTCTATATACAAAACGTTTTAGTTATTTTATAATAAAAAATGATTTTTTTTAAATGAATGTATCCAACAGATAGTTGATATAGTTTAATGGATCAAATTTTGTTTCGATACATTAAAGTTCAAAATTTAAAATGTTCAAAAAACATATCTACAGAATAGTTAAAGTAAAAAAGGGTGATACTCATTTAAAATCAGAAGTTTATATCACCACAGGACACTCCTTAAATGATATAAAAAAAATATCAAATATCCGAAAACATGGTCTTTATAAGCTTAATATATATATATAAATTCCAAAAATTCGTCTTTTTATAGTTACTATTATGTACTACTAAGGAAAAAAGTGGGTGAGTATACTAGGTTAATCATCCTGTATTCAAGCTCGGACAGCAAGGGTCGGTGGGCAGGTTAAGTTATACCTTAGGCATATCTATTTTTTTTTATGTGAATTACGTTTAAGACATCGATCGGGTATTAACCATCTCCGGAAACGCAAATAAATATATTCTGCATTCGGTGCATATAAACATGCGCATGTATATTATACATTTCTACACCACCATCTCTTTATATAGGTAATACATTTTTTTTACAAATTTCCAGAGCACCGCTGGTACCGGAAGCAGGGAAACGTATGACGTATAATACAATATTTATACTAGGCACTGGCTAATGGCTTCTGCATAATATGTATAATCATGTGAATACGTATAGGTACTATAATATAGGTACATATAATACGTTCACGACACATGTGTGCACAAGAACCTATACACAATATAATAATATATTTATTAGATATATCTTATATGTATACGAACAATGAAGAAAATCAGAGTTCAATAAAATGCCTGAGCACTAATATGTATAGACGGGCAATGTACGGCATGAAATTATAATATGTATATATTGTGTATATTAATATTGTATGTATTGAGTAGTCGTTAACTATTAATTAGGTATTATTTGACCTTTTTTAAATTAACATATCGTTAAACTAACCAAATTAAAATATAACGAACTATTTGGTAACCATAGTAACCGTTTTATTACCTACGTAATTATGTAAGTACCTACTACATTACTCATTATGAGTTATAAATTACTAACTGTAAGTTTCAGTATCGACGTAACTTGCCAAAAAATGTAATACAATACGAACCAAAGTAACATCTATATATTTTAGAAACAAAAAAATCAATAATAATCACAGACTATATTATTATAAGCATTCACAACCACCTCGAAATTATATTGTTAATTGGTATAAGACCATAGAAATATATTATTTATACTTTATACCATAGATGATGGATCTAATAGCAAATGCCTTTTAGTAATGGCCAACCTAGAACATTTTTAATTGGGGAAACGGGGCATACAAATAGTAAATAAAAATTAGATATAGAAAAATTGTGTTCTTCACTATAAATTATTATACAGTATGTAATTCAATAATTGTATAGTTAATACAACATAAAAAACAATTAATATATGTAAATGATTGTTATTATTTTATGTTACATAGCATAAGTACATACATGATAACTGATATTTTATTATATTATTTTTATTTTTTTATATGACTACAATAAAAAATATTTTTATTTGGTACAATCTTCAAAAGAAGTCATTCTTCTGGGTACCTTTTTGGAAAATAATTTAATAATTATGAAAATATACGATGATTTTTTCCACGTAAGAAACTAATTACTAATTTCAAAAATATGATTGTTATTATTATTTTTATTTTTAATAACAATGCACATTTTAAATTTCATATTACAATGCAGAATATATTTCAGAGTATTTTGATATTTATAAAAATCAAATTTCTAACGAGTAGATAATTAAAGTTGCAAATGAGCACAGACCACAGAGTACTTATATAAATATAGTGCAGGACAAATATCATTTGGAATTTGATTTCATAGTGCAATTTCAACTAACGTTAAGCGGTTATATCACATTTAATATAATGTGATATTGATATTATGTCTATCTAATCTTAGGTAATAATATCTACACCTAACACCTACCTTAGTGGCCAACTTTATAGAATCATTATATGCTGCTATAATGTATTATATTATTATGTTTTTACGTTTCAAGTTTTCAATGCTAAATTTTTTAAAAACAATTTTTATTTTAACGTGGTCCACTGGTTAATAATTAATAAGTATTATAAACAAATAAATAGGATATTAAACAAAGATTGTATTAACACGCTGTTTTCAGAAGATAGTTTTTTAGTTCAATTTAAACTTTTGCTCAGCTGAACAACATAATTAAGTATTATAAAATGAGCATTTAATTTTATTATTAAAAAGTTCACATTTCCATTGAAATATCAGCATTCTATCACATTACCCGGGCATTTTAAAATATAAAATGTATAAAATGTTTAAATGTAAATTGCACCAAAATTCCGAGCGTGTTTCGCACATACAAAACAGTCGGATTTTTGAAATTGCTCATAACATATTATCTGAAATCCGCATAAATAACAGTTATTGTGTATATCCAATGACTCCAACTAAATGCTGTGCTGCAATGTTATAAAGCCGCATTATAAGAAAAAACAAATTATAAAAACAACTTTAATTAACATTGCCAATTAACTCTGTAGTGTAATCTGCGATAACATTTTAAACTAAAATTAGGTCAACGATGTTTGTAAGATCGATTTAATGCAGGGTTAGGAATGCTCAATATTGAAACAAATATTGATGCATCATTATAATTTATAATCCTAAGTGATTTTGTAAGGTCTAACGAGTCACGAGAGAATGTAATTTAACCACAAAATATTTAGTATTATATAAAAGTTATTGTAAAATCGCATAACAATATTCTATAGATTAATATTGTGGCAGATGTGGTGGCAGGACAAAGCTCTCCATCTCAATTTTCCGTCAACAGAAATTAGGTGTTCTGCAGCCCCCGTCGATTTGATTTCATATTTATATCATTGTGATGTATATATATTAAATCCATTACTTATATTATTTATACAACATAGTTTTGCAGGAAAAAGGGAAAATATGAAATAACACTCAAAGATGTAAAAAAAAATGTACTTAGGTACAAAATGTTTCTATTGAAAACATTAACTAGATTATAATATATGCCATTAAGGGTCAAACGGTTAAAAATCTATAAATATCCGTAAAATGGAGTTCATTCGTCTGAAATCAAACGTATTGTGAATTGGCATCCATCATTAAAATTCCAGTGGGGCTACATTGTATTTTATTATTATTCTATCTAAAATTAAGTTCGTTTACATACTATTATATAATACCAATTACCAGCTAATAATTATAATGTTCAAAGAACGGAAGAGCCTGAGGACACGTATTATACATATAGATTATATATTCAAAGAGAAGTATTGCTACAATACATTGTCAGATAGATGATCAAAAGAGCCGTTCACAATGTCTGCAGCGTTTGTTTCCAGGAATGTATAAGTAATGAGAATGACTTTAATTTCAAGATATGATGTTTTTTGACCTTTGGACTCTAAAAAATGTTGTGAGTAGATTTTTTCAGTATGTACCTAGTTATTACATTTTTTCTAGTTTTCCTGGAACACCCTATATAAGTAAGTACGTATTTAGTTTTAAGTGATTAAATTCGATTTCTGCACAGGCTGAGACGGTGCGCGCACGCGCCAACTTATATATTATTATAACGCCCTTTGTCCGTCGTTAGAGTGGGTACCTAAGCCACGGCGGCGGGGCAAGAGCAGACGTCGGATCGGCCCATTTCGGCGCCGGGGCGGATTTATACTTTTCTGCGTGATATTATATGCGTCGTGCGGTGGTGGAGGCGGCGCGTGGAGGCGAACGAGTGAGCGGACGACCGACGAAGCCTTTTGGGCGTCCACGTTTGGCGAGAACGAGAGCGATATAGAGTCGATTTGCGTGCAGGCTATATAGCTATAGGACAATACGCACGTTATCGTATAAATTATAAATTATCTCGCGCGTTTTTCTACACCGTTTTCACTTACGTATTAATATAAATAAACGTACCTATGCCTATGCCGAGTTGCTGCAACCAAACGCCTAATGATCCTTAAAACAATAATAATTAGTGGCCCACGATTGGTCCATTACGTTTTATAGCGAACCGCCAAATTAATAATTTTTTATGCAAGTCTGCGTATTTTAATAACACGACAACACTTGGGTATTTCGTGTTTGTGTTTCGCGTTACGCAACGGTTTTAAAAAAGCTTATCGGAATGTAAATATATGATAGTATTTAAACTCATTCTCCCACTCCTACCAAACGGCGCCGGCCCTGCGACCGTCTCTCGGTCTGCGAGAACAGCGTGAAGCCGGTGGTACACTTGTCGTTTATTTATTTATATTTATTTTACCTAACGTGACGTAAGGCGGACCGGGACTGAGAAAATACGCTTTTGCTCTATATATTGTGTGTTGTACTATTATTATTATTACATATTATATTTTAGCGGATCGCGGGTGCATCGTTTCCCACGACGAAGAAGACGTTTCTTCTAGTTTTTTTTTTTTTTTTTGCTCTCTTCAACCGTTCAAACTCATAAACCCTCGACGCACTCAGCCAGGCGTACGTGGTGCGTGTACGTATATTATACGGTGATCGGTGCGCGCGCGTCCGCAACCGTGTGTCGAGTGTGCTTGTGTGTGTGTGCAGTGTGCGTATGGTGCGTGCGGTAAACGCGAACGCCGCCGAACCGCAACCGTAACCAGTAAGACCAGCCGCCGCCCGGGGTGTTCCGTCACCGACACCGCCGCTGCCACCCACTATCGATCGGCCACCAAGCCGCCCGGTGACCTAGCGGCAGACTCTTCTCCGTGCGTGTGTACATGCACGAACCCACACGCGCGCGCGGGTGTACCTGCCCCGTATAATATCGTACCCGCAGCGCCGCCGCACGCCTATATAGTCATCGCCGGGGTGGATATATAACACCGTCTTCAGACTTCAGCCGAGAGACGACAGAGGTGAGTTTTATTCGATTTATTCGATTGTATTACTATTATTATAATAATATCGATCGTCACGGACGCACGCCGTGTTCCGCGACCGTTATTACAATATTTATAATTTATATTTTCATTTCCTATTTCTGTTATCGGCTTATCGCCTTCATAATATTATATTATTAATATGCATTTATATTATCACGACGGACGGGTCATCGCCTCGGCGAGGTACCACGCAAAGGTGGCGTATCATAGATCGATAAGTATAGTATAATATTGTATAGTGCCTAGTATGTATATTATAGTATTGTATGATATGAAGCTATCGCTGGTATATTGCTAGCTCTACTCATACACACATTACTATATATTATACTTTTGAGGAACTTATTATAATAATATATATATATAATATATATATAGATTAGGTTGCCTAACCTTACCTAACGTCAACGTATAATATCAATGATATGTATAGGTATAAATCTACATATTTTACTCGCACACTATAAGTTGCATTTGCGATACCAAATAAGCACTAATATCGACACAACTGCAGTCGCAGGTAACGTTGCGGGAGTGGCTGCGTTTTTCGGACTCTTCTAATTTTCCCATCGGGACCGCCAAAATATTATATACATCAAATAATATTATTATATTGCCGCAGTGCGTAAGCGCACATTATTTTTAGCCATACTCATTTCGATCCATGCCGAATCGGATCCGAGCGTGACCTCGCCCGGCTTTGACGGATTTTTCGAATAAAAAATGTAACAACCGCGATTCACATTATTATAATATTATTATGTGTTCACGGTTTTGGCGGGGTGTGTGGACGTGCGCGCGAGTTGCTGCTGCAGATGTGCCGATCGGCGGCGCATAATATACATAGTACCTACATACAAGACGTGCAAGCAAATAAGTAAACGTGTGCGTGCGTGTCGTCGATGGGGCGATATGTGTGTGTGTGTGTGTGTGTGTGCGTGTGCGTGCGTGTACAAGCGGTGGCAGCGGCGACGGCTGAGGTGGCGGCGGTGTTTTTGGCGTCCACGCCAACCCGGGAGGTCGTTATAATATGCAATTTTCGCAATAATACCGTGCGGCGTGTGTACGACCGACCGACCATTGTCAGAAAGAAAACCCATATTATAATATATCGTCGTTACAACGCGCTCTTGTTTTGCCTATTACACCACCGCCGCCGTCTGTATAGTCGTAACACCGGAGACTGCAGTACAACTATTTTTAACCGTTTCCAAGGGTCTGGCCGCCGTCGCAGCAATAATATAATGGTCCAGCACCGGCGGCTGCGGCGGCCAGCGCCGTCGTCTCTAAATTTAGAGACAGACACATACGCGCACACACATTTCGTATGTTGGCCGCCGCCGCCGCCCGATCTCCTATTTTTCTCATTCTTTCTTCCATCTCGCCGTCCCTCGTCTCTCTCGCTCTCTAATTCGCGGGCGCGTTTGACCGTTTTTGTGTTGACGGTCGCCGCTACCGCCGATGTAAGGCCACTCGTAACCCTACTTGCGACGACCCTACCAAATCCCGCCACACCACAATCGCCATCGCCACCGCCACCGTAAAACCTAGTTGTCGGCAACAAGCCGGCTGCACTTGTTATAACTACTCTGATTGTCTAATTATATTTTATTAAACCACCACAACTGCGTACGTCATAATATTATTATATACTATGTACGACGCATAATATAGCTTATACCACTGGTACGCAGCCGCCGTCGCCGTGTCGAAGCCGCCACGCGTGTAACGACCTCAGGACACGCGTGGAAAAGGGAGGTTTTTCGTTTCTTTCGCAAAATACTCTCGGCCGCCGACACCGCCGCCGCCGCCGCCACTGCTTCCGATGAGTATGTCTCACAGCGGACGATCGGCAACGGTGGCGCCGGTGGCGGTGTGTGGCAGAGGGATCGTCGCGGTTACGAAAATAACTCTGTGGCGATTGTTATTTTTATCATTTGGTGGCGGCGACGTGCGTGCACTATCGTACGCCGGCGGAGTCGTCACCGCCGATTTTCAGATTCGTACGGTTTTTTATTATTATTATTATTTTTACGAATTTCAAACACGCTATATCTATGTAAACGCGACTTCGGCCACCACCGTCGCCGACACTAAATTTTCATGAGCAGACGCGCTTACGAGTTACAATATTATATAATAATAATAATATATAAACGTGCACCGTCACGGCGCCACGCCAGCTAGGGCTGGGCGCCTGGGCGAAACAGTTGAATACGTTAATTTTTATTTTGTTATCTTTCCAAACGCTCGTCACGAGTTTCGTACACGTTTATGAATTCAAAATTCTATTGTATTTGAATACTAAATGTAAAATATGTTAATCGCGTTAGAGCGGACTGAATAGTTTTTTTACTAAATTGAATTCGAAAATTAAACGCAATCGTCAGTTGTATTTACGAAACCAATAAAAAACGCGATGTTTTTATTGGAATGTAAGACTTGTTCCGTGTCGTAAACAAAAACTTTATAATCTTTCCGTCGGTCTATCGGGCTATTGTGAAGTGAAGCCACATTAAAGAAAAGCCCATGGGTATATATATTATTTTAAATATTTTTCCTGGTATTTTTTAGTTATTCAAATTATTATTATTATTATACTCGCTGGTAAATCAACTTCCGGTTTTCCTATAAAAGTATTATTACAGAATATAAACATTATAAGCTTTAAAGTACATGAGCGAAAATTAAAAATCAACAATAACAACGCGAACAATCGCGTTACAGAATTTACAGATGAACGTAAATCATATTATTGGTATGAATCGACTTTATTTCTCAGTAATAATTGTATATTATATTATTATTTTTACACGACTTTTTCGTCTCGATCACAACCGGAAACGTTACGTCTATAAAATAATATGTACATAATATTTTATACTCGAGTACATCAAGAAACGTTAATTATTAATCATCTATTGCCTGCGCTTATGAAGGTACTTTAAAAGTTTTAAAACAATGACGTAACCAAGTACGAGGTTTGAGTTACTCTGCACTACGAACGGTTATAAGCGCACCTCAATATTACAGCCCACAACCTAGCGCATCACCACTACACGCATTAATAGACGTTATCTCGGGTTGCTCGATGTCTCATGATTTGTCGTCGTCTATGTATTATTATCATCGAACCATATGTCACACATTATAATATACAATACATGAATATGTACCTAATATATTCGAGGATGACGGCAAGGCGTATATATTTTGACGGGGAGGACACGTTTGGGTGTGTGTTGTTTTTGGATCGGTAAAAATACGACATATATTACCGTGGAGCGTATATTATATTCGTTTGGCTGGCACCGAAATACACGACGAAATGCCCGTGGACGATTGGAGTGGACTATTTTTGAACTTTTGATTTTCATGCGTTACGTTTATTATGCGTATTTATTATTGTTAGTTTCCTATGTATCGATTTAACATTAAATACGCTTCTGACTATACTCTGCTTCTATGCCATTACTGCATTCATTTTTGTTTTCGTCAAGTTATCTCTTTTATACTAAACCTACAACCATTACAAAGGCTGCGTATTTAATTTTATATTTTTCGGTATCGCAGACAGTCGTGCGGGACTTCCCTCGAACCACAACCCCAGTAGTTATTGTTTGAGCAATAACTTGGACGTGCCTTTAACATTAAACACACATAGTTAGTCTATACAAAGTCCCTACTTATCCGCAGGGCAATGCAAACATAATATATATATAAACTTATAGCCAAACAGATAGTTTTAGTATTTTACATACTAATTTGCCGCGTTTCAAATTTCTCCGTCACGAAATCTTATACCTTTCACGCCAACCTTTCAAGTATATATATATTATATAATATGTACCGTGTGCCAGTATGCCGCCGAGTTTACGATCTTTCTCATGGATTATTCATCCAGTATCGATACTTGGCTATACAACTATATTATACTGTCTACTTCTAGGTATCTCTATTTATTATTCCCCGTGTACTTCTATAAGAGAAACATTTTGGGAGGGAATCAGACATTCAGATATCCCAAATTTAAAATTAAAATCGTATGTCTGTATATAAATGAAGTATAATATACAGATGGGATTCACCAAGCACGATGCTTACACCACTTTTTATCCTTAAATAATACAATTACTAAAACTGAGATGATTCATAGAATTGTTAAGAATATTTATTATTAAATATGTAGATGTTGTAGACCATTTAAAAATATAGTGACCTGTGGCAAAACAAACTTTATTTCCGATTCAGTGGATCAATGAATTAATTGGTTTTATTTAATGATGTGTTTTTAATTTTTTTATTTCTTTATCTCTTAAGAACAGTAAAAATCATTTAATTTTAAACTTTGAAGAGAGTTTTCCATTAGCTATAGGATGTAGTAGGTTCTTTAGCGTAGGGAGATTAAAAATAACACAATCACAATATAATCACCTTCTTTTAAAAATATTTTACTTTGTTGTAGTAATATTCAAAAAATAATAGCCCTAGAGATTTAAAATATTTAGCAAATATTTATAATACCATATTTTCTAAATATTTTGTACATTTTTGTATTTTATAATAAATTACATTTTTAAATGTTCAACTTTACTCTTTTTTATGTAAAAAAACCTAAAAATGCAATCTAACGATCGTTCATGAGTTTTTCTTACAAAATAATCATAATTTTTACAAAATTATGCGGAATGTTCCAAATTATTTTATACTCAATATTTATAAAAAATGTATTTTAATACTGAAGGTTTGAAAATGTAATACAAGATTTCTCATAAGTTTTTTTAATTCGAATTTAAAAAAAAATTTAAGTTTTAATGCCAAAAATATTTTTTATAGCGTTTGATGTTCAAATTTTGACGACATTGCAGGATATTTTTACTTATAATAGCCAGGTACTTAGTTGATTTTAATAATGTATAATATAATATAGTTATATGAAATTTTTGTTAATAATTTGTTCAAGATACCGTAGTAGGTACTAATATAGAAAAACAAATCAAAACTAAAAGTAATTAATATAAATTATTCATAAAAGATTAGATTTCGATTAGAACCTGACACACCGTTTAAGAATTGTTTTTTGTAGATTAAATAATTTTTGATTTATCATTGAATTTAAATTGAACACATTCATTACAGTGACCTACAAACTCAATAGCGATATGGATACACTGAAACCCGTCTACACAGCAGAGCGACTTCCTCGTGGTTTTATCCAAATTATTAGAATAACCTTTTTTATTGTATGTTGTTAAACAGATGGTTTTTTCGATAATTTGTATGCATTCAAATCGTAATTTAAAGGGGTAGTTTCAGAATTAATAAACTTAATATTATGTATACTTATAGCCTTATAGGTCTATATGATACTAACTCTAAATAATTAAGGTTTTGATAAAATAAAAAATATTTATATAATAGTCTAGTATAATACTTTTTATACTCAGATCATTTTTACACACTAAAAAAAAAAAGTAATATATTAATGTTTATAATTATTTTAAAATCATCACCTTTAAACCAATATATTATTACCATGTACTATTATCTTATATTATCTCACTACCATTAGAGTAGCTACATTATCCTATATATAATTCAGAAACTTAATCAGGTCGATTTATATAAGTACCTTCATCAAAATTTAACAATTTATAGAAAATATGAGTAGTTTTAAAAAAATAATAATAAAGTTCGTACTACGAGGGCAATAGGGCGCTATTGCTAAGGTATACCAAATTTATGGTACCTAAGCCTATTTTTTTTCTCCTAAGTGTGAGGGTCTCTTGAAAAATATTTCACATCAGATAACAAAAAGTCTATTATAAAAGTTCAAAGTTCTA
Organism: Nasonovia ribisnigri; assembly: GCA_027563435.1. Classification (NCBI taxonomy): domain Eukaryota; kingdom Metazoa; phylum Arthropoda; class Insecta; order Hemiptera; family Aphididae; genus Nasonovia; species Nasonovia ribisnigri. The sequence continues at coordinate 250,110 of JANEHU010000568.1, forward strand.
ACGATACGTTTAAAACGTTCGTATTTAATGCTTCAATATTCAGTATAATAATATAACATTTTAACATGCCTGTGGATAAGGAAAGTGGAAGTAAGCTGTTTGTACATGAAATGATAAGATTTTGCTAACTGTGTTTGAACACTTGAGCTGAGAAGTACGCAGTAACATAACATAGAACAGATACCTCTAGGTACAATGCATAATACAGCCTCGAACAGTATATAGTTGTCAAATACAATCGCTGCACAGACGATGTAATGTAAATAATATATAACATATATATTATTATACCACAATATACAATTATGCGTACCTACCATATAACACTACACGCGCGTAAACACATCCCTCTATAAAAGGTTATTATTATGTAAACAGTTAGTCTTCTGGTTTTTTTTTTTTTATCTCGACACTATAATCTTTAATATTACCATGTATGTTGTGTGTGTCTCTCGTCATTTTCTGGGCTGACGTTGATCGAGTATCGCAGTCCTAAAACAATAATAATAACAGCAAATTCTATTTTGTGGCTTTTCGCACACGACGTCCATATAAAAATCTAGATTTACTCCAATACAATACTACAATAACGCGAATAAAAATAAAAACAACGACGGGCGCGTGCGAATTCGCAATAAACTAGTTTCTGCTGATAATATTATATAATAATAATAATAAATAAAGTAGCTTAAAATGTACTTTTTGGTATACCTCCCTGCCGGCTGCCATGTAAAATCTCGACTTTTTCCACTTGCCCCTTTTGACCTCTCAGCGACGCCGATTTTTTTAAAACAATAGCCGACGGGCATTTTATTTTAAGCAGTCAAAGCGGGCGATCGAGTGGCCGCGCCCGTATTATAATATTTGTATACGTAAGTTCTACGAAATCTCGTTTGTGTTTTTAACAAGAGGAAAAATACCGGGTGAAAACTGTTTCATTATGATAATAAACTTATAAAAACTTTATAGGTATTGTAGACTATAAAAGTATAAAGCTAAATAATATTGGTACAATGGTACGTGTAAATGTGCTGCAATGTCATCCAGTCTCCCCGAATGACGACTATCACAATCATTACAGTTCACAGAGAACTTTTGTGTTAGTTTTTCTAACTATAAATTAGTACACGCAACTTAGTAAATAATCATATATATTTACTTATTTTAACTTATAATTATATAGGGTTATTTTAGTAAAAACGTGTTGTTACAATTTAGTAGATATTGTTCAGCTTAGAAATTATTATAAATATATTTGTTTTACTGCAGTATACGCAATAATAATAATATTAAACTACACATAAATATTCTATAAGATACACAATTATTATTACAGTAATAGTATACGAGCTGAAAGTTTAAAAAACTTCGAATCATATATCAAAGTACATTCAAATATGAGTTTTTTAATGGCAAATCGTCACATAACAGGATTATGGATTAGATATTAAATACAATATCACATGGGTGTATTTATATTTCATTGACATTTTTTACACTTGCGTTTTATACTTGTTATTTTTATGGTTTTTAATTTATTTACTCCAGTTTTAAAAAAAAAAAATATTTTCAAAAGGATTTATACACTGGTATATTTTATATTACCATAATGATGATTACATGTGATATTAAATTACACATATTATGCATGGTATCTGATATTTGAAGTTTATAGGTGTTACTGTGCGAGTAATACACTACAAGCAATACACGAAACCACTTGACATGACGTGTCAGTCGTACGTATATGGTAGTGTACACCTATATAAGTACTAAAGTATATAATATTATAATACGTCGTGCAGCTAACCCCCTCGCACTGCAGCACGACCACCCCATCACGAACCGTTGTTGTGCCACTGCCGCGGGCCGCTCCTCCCGCGTTGCAGTGCTACTCTGCACGTTCCTGCCGTGGTCCCCACGGACGGCGCGGCGATACGGCGGCAGCAGCTGTATGCGGCGGGCTGAGCGGTTTCAGACTTCTAGAAAAATTGGCCGGGATAGCGAATCCTGCAACTAGCTCCTCCGTCCCACCACACCGCCACCGACACCATTCCCGCCCAACACCCACTTTTTATACCCGGGGATAGTATATAATAAGTATTATATAGTATTATACATTATACGCGTGTATAGAGCGTCAGACGAAAAGTCATAAACAATTTAATGCAAAAAAATACGACATTATTTATATCTTTCAGCTATAATATAATATATCGTTATACATGTACTGCTGCGGCAGTCGTGTAACAATGCGTATTATACATGTTTGCCAGTGGATATTATGTATGTACAGTCGATAAACAAAATATACGATTATATTATGACGTTGCGTGGTGGATATCATCCGGGATTGATCGTCGTAATATTATGGTATACCTAATAGAACTATACAATATTATTATATACTGATTAGTGAAACTCGGAATACTATGAATTTTGTCGAAAATGCCAATTTGAAATTTGTGGTTAACCCATTTTGGATGTTTGGTCGTCATATAAGTGTGTTTATATGTTATTCAATTGTATACAATTTATGTTTTACTGGTTGATTAAAAACACTGCTGCTGCAAACGAAATATACATTCAATTTGTATTCGCATTGTATAATGAATTCTATTATTATTATGCTTTTGTATACCGATTACCGAGTATCACGAATTCAACTCGAAACCACAGTGTTATAGGTATTGATTATTTAAATTTTGTCCAAATCCGACAGCCATTTACATTATACGAATAATTTTTAAAATGACGATTTGAACGAATATTACGAGTCAGGCAACGGTGCTGTATTATCCATCCGCGCCTGACCAATCTAGTGACGGATTTATGCTTTTCACATTACTCAGAACTGCTGATACGAATACAAAAATATTCGGATTATATACCGAAAGCAATCGACAATAATATTTCATATCGGTATTTTCAACGCGTTTTTTTCATACCTACGACATATTTTATTTAAATTAGAAAATAATATTCAGTCGCAGTTCATCGTATTTATATGCGGATGTGTATTGTGTACGATATTCGAGTGAATCCATTGGCTTTACCTCTATAAAATGTATACTATAGTATACTATTCGTCCCGGTAAATAAATTGTTCGTTTGTGTAGGTTATGTACGTTGTATTTTATGTTATATTGAATATTTTGTATTATATATACATAAGCATCTGTTACCGCCCACCTCGTGCCCGTAAAAATTGATTTCAAAAACGTAATACAACCTTTCTGTCCTTTCTACTACACAATATATTATCGTAATATGTGATGCGAAATTCGTTGATCGAAGACGAACGGCACCCGCGGCCAATCTTCGTCATCGCCTCCTCGAGGGGGTGGTTGCAGCGTTCGATCGTAGCCCAGCCGTGCGCTTAACGTTCTTCCCGCTATCATAATAATACGATCTTTAAACATTATAATTAATTAATAATATACATGACAACGGTGAGACCGCGACGTTAACCGCGGTTGACTGCCACGGAGAATGAGCGATGACGTGTATTTTAATACGAATATTATAACACGATCCATAACAATTTAAATTGCATAATTTACACCGAAACAATTATAATTTCATTACACCTGCAGCTGTAGCTAGGGCGGCGGCAGAGTTGGTTCCAGTGATGACTTTAAGGGTTGCAGAAGGGCCTGGCTCGTTTTTCAGCTAGACCATTTTTCAATAACTGTGAATTTGTGATGTAAGATTTATGACTTTATTTAATAATTTATATATTTATGCCTTTTAAAATTTTTCAAAATTTATCAAAATTATATTGGTTTTTATCAAAAACAACAGAGAAGATTCAAAATTTACCAACAGTTTTAGCAGATAACTATGTCAAATATTGATATTAAAAAGCCACGAAAATATGACATAACGAAACACTATGACCGATCAAATTTTACGACTTCAAATACTGAGGAATATTTTTAATTTAAAAAACGTTTCACAATTTTGGATTTGGAAAAATTTTAAATGTACATTTAAAGAAAGTTTTTGGACAGTCAACATTTTATACTATTTAAAATACAATAATTATTCATACCTAACTACTTAAACGCTCAATCTGAAAAAGATATTTCGTACTAATAAGTATACCTATTATTTTTATACTAATAACTACGTAGGTCGTAGGTACACTTATTAATATCGAATAATATATACGATACCTTTAAAGAATATTTAAATTACATGTTTATAACAAAAAAAAATTGATTACGTATAATTACTAAGTAATAGTATGTATAATAACTAGTTGAAAAATGCATGTTTTGGGACCTCCCAAGTCCGCCTTTCTACACCAGAACAAAATCATAGATCTTCCAACTGGTTGGTGGTGCATCAGATGAGAACGACGAGCAAGTTACGACTTTTGCTCGTCGGAGCTGCGGACGAAAAAGGGGGGAAACAGCGGAGAACGGAAACGATTGTGTCGTGGTATGGTGGGAGGTGGGTGGGGGGCCGCCTTCGTTGAAAATGACTCATTTTTCTATTGTGTGTGCAGCAATAACTTCCCATATACATACATATACAATATACATTACACTTTATGTTGTACACTGTGCACCCACACTTACTTTAGTCACGAGCGCAATACGATAAATATTATTTGATTCACCGTTGCCGCTATCGTTGCGGACACGCGGGAGACCAATATTATTATAATAATATAACGTGAGCGTTGAGAGACTGGGAAAAAATCGTCGCCGTCGTCTTGTTCGTGTCCTGTCCGGTCACCGATATACGTCTGTACATACGCACATAGAATAATATTATAATCGTCACGGACGTCTCTGCTAACTGCGACGGCGTGGAGCACTGCGCGGGGGCGCGCGTTAAAGCCTGCCTTGCAGTGTGGTTTTATATTATAATAATGACTTGTATAATAATCTACCTTTAATAATCGTGTAAATATTATACTATACCATAATACCTAGCAAAATAGTATATAAAAGCGGGCGTGCGCCAGCGTATAAAATAGAGCGAGCCGCGGAATTAGCCGTCGTCGCGGTCGTGGTCGTCGTCCGCCTTATTTTGTGACCCCCATCAATTAATGCCCTGAATGACCCGAAAACAAATTACCGTCGTCGTGCAGTCTATTTGACGGCGAGCGGCTCATGTACGCGTATAATATTATCATCATCATCATCATCATCATCATAATATCATACGATAAATTCTAATCGAGTCATCGGTGGCGGCGGCCGCAACGGTTCGCGGTGTCTGCGGCGGCGGTTCAAATCCAATCATATTGTTAATATCAATTAGTTAGCGAGCTGCAGCATGCTATGGAGCTACTATATATTGTAATTATTATTACTATTATACGTGCGCGGGTGCGGGGGAAGAGAGATAAATAATTAAATCAGCGAAGGGCCAAACGGGTCAATGGGGCGCGTCGGCCGTTCGTCATCGTGCAAGTGCCGGACCGGCCAAACTGGCGTGGATAATCGCCCGCCTGTCCCGGCACATCACACCTACCCCGAATAAATATTCTCCACGACCCTGGTTTAGCCGCCTTCGTGGTCGTCGTCGCCGCCGCTGAATTATATTTTGCATAGCGCCACTTTGACTAACGAGAGGGTTGAGCGCGCCCGGGCCAGTGTGAGTGCGTACATAGCATCGCACTGCATAATATTGTTGTTCCCGCGGAAAAGCGGCAAGCGGCTCTTCCGCAAGCTCGTGAACCCGCTCGCCTGCCGCCAAAACTTCGACGGGTCTGCGAGCGGGCTTACAAGATAGGCTGGCGGATGGGCGAGCGGTGGTTGACCGACGGCGATGGGGCGCGACAATGTACGCGGCGTATGGCAGCAGCGCTGCGAGCGGTGCGCGGCGGCGGCGTACGTTGCGAGCGTACTACGGCGGCGACGACTACGACGAATATAACGATCGTCGCCGCGGCCGCAACCGCCGTTGTCGTAGTCGTCCGATCGGTGCCTTTTCGTTCGCGCCACCGCCGCCGTCGTATACTCCCGGCCGACACGAGACCACCGCCTGCAGTCGCGTAAGTATAAAAACCTAAAAACACAAATTTTTTTTTTTACACGTTATTATATTATGTATGATATTTACTCAAAACTACGTCAATTTAATCGTAATAATAAAATGTAATAATGATATATTTTTAAATATTTTTTTTCTATTCTGTGATATTATTATATTATATAAATACGCCGGGGACCGCGAGGTCGAGTATAAAATGATAGAAATATAATTACGATACATCGGTTTATTTGATCTGATTTTTTTTTTACATAATATATTAGATAATTATGTATTGGAATAAAGATTCACGTTTTAAAAAATACACACATATATAATATAATAGGTATAATATAATACGATAAAATATTATTAAAAATCATTTTGAAATAGAAAATATATTTAAATTTTATTATACGTGTGTTGTGTACGATAGTGCTATTATTATTATTATTATTATTATTATTATTGTTATGCGTGACGGGAGTCGTCAGTCGTGACGATCGTCCGGCCCGCGATAAGCGGCCCGCAGTGGTGGTCGTCAGCAGTCGCATAATATTATCAGCGTACTATATAGGTGTATTATTATTATATTATATGAAGTGAATTTAGCAGCGGGGAGAGTGAGCGAGCGATCGTGCTAGCGTGCGTGGGAGAGGGGGGATAGTGCGAGACCGGCCACTAAAGCCGCGGGTACGCGATTATTGGAAATTGAAAGTTCCCCCAGTGCCCTAGTGCTACAACGCGGTTGTCGCACGTGCGCCCGTCGTATTTGTCGTACCTAATCGTCACAGTCGTCGTGTTATAGTCTTAATTGACTTAATTCTCTAATTTTTCCTCTCAATTATTTTCCGCGTTCATGGCAATATTTTTGCGAATTTCATAATAACATTATAAAGTGCATCGTAATATTTAACTCGTTTTGTAGTTTTGTACTTATATTTCCACCGCCGTGTCATCGAAATTATTATGTAAAAACGCCGCGACCCCGTGCCCGCATCATCTGCAGCGACCGCACCTCGGCCGGATCATCATTTGAGCAGCGCGTATTCCGCTGCTGGGTGCACGTATCAAACGGATGCCGTTGCATTAGATCACACCATCGGCATTGCCCTATAACACTTGGCGTTTGTTACCAGGACGAGGAGCACAAGCAACGGTACAAAGATTATACCTAAACTATTATTATATTAAAATTAGGTAGGTATATAGGACACATATTAACACCATAACACTATTTAACGACACGTCGTAGGTACCAGCTCCTTCTAACGAATTTTTTTTGTACGGGCACATTTTAATACTCAACGATATTTTTTTCTCGATTTTTTTGATATATTATAATATAGTTAACACACACATATTATTGTACTTAGTCAACGTAGTTTTATTGGTATCGTTTTTAACGTTTTTTTTTTACCATGTATAATAAAATATTAATACGATAACATTGTATAAAATAATATAACGTCTGCTCTTTGTTCGAATACATATTATTTTGTTTTCAAAAAGCGCTTTGGCCGAGCAAAGGGTTTGGTTTTTTTTATTTAACATTATTTTTATTTTTATTTTTTACTACCTATTTATATATAATAATAATATCATGATTATTTTTAATTAAATGTAACAATTTTAATTATTTTTTTTTTTTTACGTTCTCTTTGATGTTTTATTAAGATTGTTTTTCCCTCGTCACACCGTATATAAAGGCATAAAGCCGGTACTTAATTAATGCTCTGCGTATAATGATAATACTAATAATTTATTGTATTATTGTAAAATGTGTTATAGATTTATCATAGTCGTCGTATACTCGTATATATATTGTACCGAAATGTATGCTTAAGTACCCACATGTTTTCGAAAGCAATTATTTTATTTTTAAAAACTTTAGCACAACAAAAGTTAACAATCCGAAAGATAATTAGGAGGTGTACGCATTATTGTGTTAAGACATTTTACACGTTAATCGACCATAATACACGCGTAGGTATCTAGTTAGGTGCCCATATAGAGAACACTCTCGCAAATTACCACAATATTTGAATATATTGTCTACCTACACTGGAATAGGTAATAATAATTATTGTAATATATTATGTGTGTGAGCATTGCACCTAATGCAATATATTGTTCGTGTGTATTATGTATTATAGGTATTACGTGAGAGAATTTTTCACCTTAGACGAGAGCAACACAATACAATATTATTGTTATACTATTGTCGCGTATTACTGAGCTTATAAGACCATTTTGAGTACCGCCTACGGGCGGGCGAATGACAAATAACACTCGTGTGTATATACGGTCAGGCGTGACGGAATTATTCGGGATGAGTCGGCGAGAAACCAAACAGATTTAGTGCGTTTTGAGATTGTCAACTGTTGCTTACTGCACCGTATAAAGCCGGCGGCGTGTTAATAGAATAATATTGATATACCATAACTGTTCATGACTACATCGAGTATTTATGACTTGTGTAATATATTAACGTCCACGGGTCAGGAATTTCCGAGTTTCGAGCAAAAAACGACGACTAATAGACATTAGATTGTGACAATTACTTACCAGAGTTTAAAGTTTATTAATTATATTATCATTATTATTATCTTTGTGCACTTATTGTGTAATAAAATACCGTCACGAAGTACAGACCGACGCGTGAATCTGAAACGTTCGACGACGGTTGCGATCGGCAGCGGCTCGCCTGTGCAACGTCCACTTTGCCGCGGGCCATTTACACGTAGATAAACGTCATGGGCAGGCAGCGTGACGGTGTCGTCCTCTGAGTGACAGTCAAGAGTCGACGATATAACTATTATTTCCAATATAAATTAATTATTACAAAAATCGGTATCACCCAGAAACGCGTGTATCGTAGTAATTGCGGCGATTCACCACGACCCGGCGCCATAAAATATCGTTTACACGTAGCGTAAAAACGAATTACCATCCGCCAAACCGAAATCCACGCCTGGCGGTCTTAAGTTTTCACGGTGGCGGAACGATGGTCGTATGAAAATATACCTCTCGCAATATTCATAATAGTAATAATAGTATTATGTTTGTGGTTTGTGTCATTATTGCATTGTACACATGTTATGAACTCGTATCTCGTAGTGAAACGGAGGGCTTCGATGACCCATTTTATACGTACGCTATATTAATATTGTTAGGTACAACAAATTCGCTCTATTATTCGTTTACACATAATAAAATATACACACGTGCGCCGAGAGTCTGCTGTTGTTATTATTATTAAAACTAATGTTTTTATGCTCCTCTACCAAGAGGCAGGGACTCGTGTTGTACTATTACGACTCCTACTAATACTACGACTACTACTACTACAACTACTACTACTACGACTACTACTACTACGACTACTACTACTACGACTACGACTACTACAACTATTACTATTACTACTACTACTATTACTACTACTACTACTACTACTACTACTACTACTACTACTACTACTACTACTACTACTACTACTACTACTACTAACTACTACTACTACTACTATATAGTAGTCCTCTACAAACACTTTGAAAACGCAGGTCTGCAGTTGCCACATGCACCTAGGTTGGCAGTACTGGTTCTACGGTGTCAGCGCGGCCCGGCTGCAATGATTTGCCGCGGTGGCAGATATGATAGGACTAGCGGGCGAGTGGAGAGTGGGAACGTCGTCGTCGTCGTCGTCGCTGCCGCCGACGGTTAAACGCGCCCGCGCTCTCACACACACGGACACACACGTACAAGTCGTGGCACACGGGCGGTGGAGAGCTGATGTGATAGGCCGGCCGGTGAGTGGGTGAACAGAACGATATGCGGTAGGGCGCGGCCGCCGAGGTGGCCGGGCGGGCGGTCGTACGAGCTGTACAACGAGCCGTCCGGCGGACCGGCCAGCGAGCGAACGGCAGCGGCCAATAGTTATCATACCCGTTGGGAAGTAATAATATTAATAATTAAGAAAATAATGCGGTAATAATATTGTAATCGCCGCACGGCCACGGACGATCACATTAAATTATAATTAAAACGAGAAATAAAAAAACGAAAAATGTTCATTTTACGACGACGATAATAGTATTATTATCATATCACCACGATTATTGCCGGAACGTTTGGTTTGCCGTTTTCCGATCATCCTCGTACGCGCTCGTAAGCGGTCGTAACGTACGCAACGCACGCATTCCGCGCACGTCGTGAACGGACGGACGTCGGCAAACGCGGCGGCAGCAGTAGGAGTTGGACGTGGAGAGGAGGACTACACCCGCCGTCGCTGCCGCGATCCCACATTTGTTTTTTTTTTTTTTGCGTTTTCGCTCATTAACCGCTTACCGCACGGTCGTCGTTGCGCGTGTGTACGAATTTTTTTTTTTCGTCAGCTCGCTCGCGCGTGCGTGAGTGTGTGTGTAGTTTTCAGTCCGCGCACGACGGCGACGTTACGCATACAAGATATTCGCGCGACGGCGTTCAGACGTGTCGCGATAACAGCGACGGTCAACCGGCGTTTGCGTGGCGACGACGATATTCGTGTACCGATCGTAGAACCATTATATTTTATATTCGTCTAGTGTAGAGTCATTCGAGTCGGCCTGCGGCCGTTACGGACTACAGTAATAATATTACAACGCTTTCATTATAAGACGCACGCGACCACACGCAGCACGTACCCGACACGACCGCGACGTCGACCCAAAGGTGAGACCAAACTAATCTGACGCGCCGTAGGCGGTTGTTAATAATAAAATGTTGTATTTTTGTCCTTTATTCCCTCGGCCGTTTTCTTCCCACCCATCCTCGAAAGCTCAAAGGATTTTCCGGCATTACAGATATGACGCGATTGACGTTAATTCCCCCCCTCCCCCGGCGGCGAGACATGAACACACAAAATATAATACGACATTATTGACGGGTATCACGGTAACGGGCAATAACAGTAACGAATAGCCGACAACTATGGATGTAGGTACGACACGCGACGAAGACCCGATCGCGGTTTATTTCGACGTTATTTTTTTTCGTTTTCGTTCCGTTCCGATGGCGAAAGAGAGCGCGGAAAAATCGTTACACGCCAAGCGTTTAAAATAAAACACGATACCGTGTACCGAAACGCGCGCGCACCGGGCTTTGTGATATTATTTTTAACGCACGCACAATTCTCGTCCGTTACTATAAGGAACGTGTGCTGTTCGTATAGCGTTATCGCCGTCGGGTTATTGTTTTTCTTTCCCTTCGTCTACCGCGGCAGTTCTGGACATTTGCTTGCGCGTTATCGGGTCATCGCTAACGACTATCGCTATTTTTGGTCGTACCGACGAGATAGATCGATTTATCGGGCGACCGGCGAAATTTCTCGAAAAATTTTATCAAATTATTAACCGCGAACCAACCGAATCGTTGTTCAATCGTAAATCGAGCTCTCCTCGGCTCCGATAAACTACCGTGCGTCATCGTTGGCTAGCTTTATAATATTTTGATAAAAATTATTGTTATCACATTTTCGGCATCGACTTTACTGACCGTGACTAAACCGGCCTACCGCCGTCGCTTTTTGCCGCACACGGCTTGAAGTTTTTTTTTTTTAATCCGATAGAACTGGTGTCACGTCGTACGATATCGAAACCTACCGTCGGTAATAATGCCCACGTCGAACCTGTATAGTAATATACTATATAATTATAATTTACCTGTATCGTGGCCGATGATAACATTTACGTTCAGCCACGATATAATTAGTTAGTGCTAATAGTGATCGTGGCGGGGTCAGACACTCGCTCGCCCGACACACGTACACGACGACCAATGATGTTATTGTAACGGAACACATTGGACCGTGTACGCTATACCGAGTACATCAGTGGTAACGACCATTGGGAATTGTATTGTAATAATAACTATAAAATAAGTAAATAAAGTGCTCTATGAAAATTGTGCAGCGGTGCGTACGTCATATTGTATTTTATGTGATATCATCATCGTATTGTATTCGTTCCACGCACCGCAACGGTCCGGTCCGCAGGTGCTCGCTCTCGTTTACGACGAAAACGCGCGTTTATTACTAATGCATTATTGTGTCCGGCGAGTGGCGACGACTCGGTAGTGGACATTTTCTCCGAATCATAACAAACCGTCATGACACTCGATGCGTTTTGCATTTACGCCGACACGATATACTCGACGATTCGTATCCGGGAGGTTTCCGTGGATAAATAATATTTATTAAATATATTCATGGATAGGACATGTTTTATTGTTTTAAAAAATATTGTATTCAAGACGTGTGAGTTGAAGTGCATATTAGTTACCAAAACGGTTACATGTAATTAAGGTTGTGGTATCCTCACCACTAATAATAATATATAATTATGTTAATGTGGAATAATAACTTTAAAACGCAATAAGGAAAATATTATTATAGCAATGATTACCGTCGCAACAAGAAAATAAATCATATAAACATATTATATTGAATTCGAACTTATGGTAGGTAGAGAATAAATAAAATGTTTTTTCCTTTTTCCGTATTTACAACCGCATATAACCGTTATATTATGGTAGCTAGTAGATTCGTTGACCACACTGTCTAGTGTACCGTATATTTTAAGTATAGAAACGTCTTATTCATGTTTATAATATTCTTATTATCCATAGCGGTTTTATGTTCAATATCGTTCCTCTGTAAAAGCACACTCGCCTGCAGGCTGCAACCACCGTGAAATTGTCTTAAATGTTCCGTCGGAAATCGCTCTGTATTTTTTTTGCGTATGTATAATATTATTAATTATTATCTTTCATTATGATAGCCGGTATGCGCACGACCACGACGGTTCGTTTTCGATTTGTCCGATACAATTTGACCGTAAAATACACTTGTCTCAATTTTTTTTCCTTCACCCTTGAAATTTTTATGTTATAATTTGAGGTATATAACTAGAAAAATTCATAAATTGAATACATTTTTATCCCATTTAACATTCAATCTGTATCGAGACTCGACCAAATTATGATTACAAAATATGTTGTACCGCATCATAAAATATAAAATCCACTTCTCCCTATAAGTGAGTTAAAAGTTGGTGGTACTCCGTGACAGGTAATATTGTTATCTTACAAAATATTTTTTATTAGAAATTCATAATAGTTTAAAACTATAAATAATAGGTACTAAACATAATGTTTTTTTGGGTTACTCGATTTCGGAAAAAAAATAAACCCTTAAGTTTCTTCGCGTTTCTTAACAATCGAAAGTGGCCAATTTGCAGAATTAATTATCTTAGTAGGTATGTAAATGTTTTAAGAGCGAAATTATTAAAATTGTTCATTGAGAAATCAAACAAGTAGACAATATTAGTTATGTTGGTACGTTTAAAGTTTTTAAGGGAGGTGAGTAGAGGAGTCGTGGTCTTAGTGGGCGACCGTGTGTCGACGAGGATCATCGTGGAGAAACACCCTGTATAATAGTTGGCGTGCAGTCACACCTTCGGAATGTCTGGTACACGATTACACGATATTATATAAGCATCTTTAAACTGGCTAAACCGCCATGCACAACAGCCGTTATACCCAATAACGCGATTTGGGTATCGTCGATTTGCCACGTAAAATAGCTAGTCGTTAATCAACAATCCGTTTTCGGATCGGTTTAATAATTGTGTACCGCAATAATTAGATTATCACCGTTGTCGATTAATGTCAACACTGTTGATTGGGGCTTTAGATGGAATGGTGTGACGACATTTTTCGCATTCGACGAAGTCATTCGAATCCTTCGGGCATAAATTCTAGGGTAAGGAAAACCCGTTTAACCTAAATATGTCATCGAAGAGAACGAGAATTAGGAATATACGATTCGGCGGTATCATTTTATTTTATTTCAATTTTTTCAAAATAGTATTATAGTTTTTGGACAACTGTTTTTATAAAACTATATTAACGGTTGCTGAGTGTTAAAATTAACTGGACGGGTTATACCGATGGGCAATGTTTCGATTTTCGTATATTATGTACATATCTATAGGCTATAATAGATATTACGGTCGTAGCAGCCGATGTCGATGATACGCGATTACTTACAATAAGTTTATGTATTGGTACATGATAATAATATATGAAGCGACTCGTCGAAAAAAAATATAACAACCACGGTCTACGCGACGATGATATAATATGATAGCTGAGGTTTCGTACGTAAGTACGTACACACGCCGAAGCCCTCGACTGCGGCAGTTTTATAGATCTTTTCGTTTTGAAGGCCAGAGTCGGATTACGTCCTCGTCCGCGCCCCACCGAACCCCGTTTGTCCTGTGTGCATTATTGTGTTCTATTTCGCGCACATCACAAAAATAAAATTATATTATTATATTATCGCGAGCATAGGTTAGGACCGCGCCTATCATCGTCATCGTTTATCGTAATGATCGGCATACACACCTAAATAAATTTATAATAATCAAATATATTATGATCTCATCTTAGCGATTGCGGGTAAATTATGTTTATATCCACACCAATGCATTTAGGTCTTTATAATATGATTTATAAATATATGCCGCGGTTGGCGACGACTTACGACCGTGACCTGCCTTGGCCCTCGACGTATGTATTTCATACACGTTCGACGCTGTATTGCTGCGAATCGGTCATAAATGTATTATACCTATATATAGTACTGACTATCGACTTATAAGTTATATTATAAGTATTGCGCCGGCGTGGCCATAAATCATGACCGTTCGTTAAAACCCTAACAATTTTCCCCTCTGAACCTTGGAGTGTTAAGCGCTCGTGACGGTTTCTGTGCGTCGTGATTAATTGTATTATTCATAATAATAATTTCGATTCGTCTGTTTCGAAATGAATCGAATGATGGCTAAGGATAGGTAATAATATAATGCACTGCAGTGGCTGAATTGATGAAGAAGGCACTACTAGTTTAGTAATATGTAGATCTTTGCATATTTTATATTTTATATTATTACGTTTAAGGTCATTAAATCGTATGAAACGCTTAGTTTTAGAACTTTTTCGCGTAATATTTTCAAATCGTCGATTGTGTATATGTAGGAATTTCAAGTTAGATATACGAAATATCTGAGATATGTAGATTGTAGATACTTCTGTAACTTGGTTCATATTATTCGTATTTCTTTCTTTTTTTGTTTAATATAAGATACATAATACATTAAAATCTTAAATTATAAAACCATATTTATCTTCAATGACCTTCTTTTGTATGTCGACGTAAAACGTAACTGAATAAGAAATGTAGTAAATGCTGTCTAATTTATGTAGTACCATTATACCACCATGTACTATATGTACACACTACACAGATAAGATATTCGTCTCCTCTGATAAGAATTTTACTATACAACCAGAAAATTTGTATTTTTTTTAAATGTATATTAAGAAATTAGTAATGGTACCTATTTTATATAGACCTATACTAGAACTAAATTACGTTTAAAATTAAAACAACGCTCCCCAAGATTAAATATGAACTACAATACGGTATTAACACAATAACGAAGTACGAGAAAGTAGGTAAATCTAAACTATACAGACTACAGAAGAACACACTTCTTAAATGTTTACAATTTACAAATTGGCTTCAACTTCAAGGACTTCTTACCTAAATATTTTCTCGGCCCGATGATAAGCAAACCTAATCATCTAAAATTATTAACATGATAGAAATAACATTTTAAACAATTATTTTAAGTTAGAAAAATTATGCATATATTATATTGAAACTTGCCTTTTGCTTTTCCGCTCCATCATGTATAATTTTGATATTGCCTTTCAAAACTTATTTTTGGATAGGTAATCAAAAGCACATATACTTACCAAAGATATTAACTAAATAAAATTTATTTTAAAACCTAAACTTATATTTAGTTAAGTTTTTATGGTTTCATGTGGTATTATTAACATGATATTCTAACTAAATTTTGTATTCTGAACATTTTATAAAAAAAATACTGTCAAATATTTAAAATTATCTTAATGTCTGTCGGTAACGTGTAGTGCGAGGTGTAGTGCTATATCAATGTATTTTATTTTCAGTATTTATTTTCCATCAATTCTGAGCACCACACACACCTATTATAATTTATAATAGGTACCTATAGTATGGTCAATATCGAAATAAATAAATACATACAAAACCATCTGCGAAACTATACGAATATTGAAATCACGTTTAGCTGTCAATTTATTCAAACGTTTTCCGCTGTTTGTGTCTCCTCACAAGTTGTACATAACATATATATTTTTTTATAGTCGCGAAATTAAAATACGAGGTTGAAAAACATTTCGTAAGGGCGAACAAATTGTTTGTAAATAATGTCGCTGACCGCTAGTCTGTATGGTGAATAGGTTGAATGGACATAATAACACAGCGGGGTTAAACGAAAGCTCGGGTTTATTTTTTTTACACCCTCTTTCCAGTTAACCTTTCGATACAAAGTTGCGGCAGTGTGATATTGATTTTCATTTTCCAAGAACGCTATAGTAAATCGTAATAGCATTATACACCTGCATTGATATTCTAAAGTACCTACCTATATGCAGACGGAAGTTAAACATTATATTATGTACAATTAAAGCCAATTTTGTGCTGTATGTTCTAGTTTCTTGTAGGATAATAAAAAAAGAAAAAGAAAAACTATTCAAAAAAGACATTTGTGCACCCTTTTATTCAAATTAGGTCTTATTTACATCGTAAATATGGGGCGTGAAATTATTCATTATACTATGCAAATACCTAGATATATTTTATTGAATAGTAGCCTTCCCGCTCTCTCCTTCCTCAACTACGTGGGTGATTCGGTCAAACCTTATTTCTATTATTCGTATAAAATATTGAGAATTTGTTTTCAATCACAGTATATTATATACTTCATTATTTTCGTCCTCTGTAATGTTCGAATATCGGTTAGAATACAAATTATGTCCAAATTTAAAGTATTGAGAATTCATTAAACCACTTTGTAAGTATTCCTGTAGGTATGGCACCTTATACAGTTATTCCGGATTGTCATTGCAAATAACTATACAGGTCATAGAGAAATTAAGCACCTGCTATTATATTTTCGTATCCTATCTAAAACGTGTTAATACCGAAATATAACCAATAAACGTCAATTTATAGATGTATAACTAAAACATTTATAAATTCGGTTATAACATAACGTTTAAATTAAAAAATATTTTAATTTTAAATTATGTTTTTTCAAGGAATATATATTATAATATTTTATACTCTAAGGAAACTCATTAATGAATAATTATGAACAAATATATATCATACTATCCTTTACACTCCACTAAAATATATGTTCGAATATACAGAGTGTTTCACCGTGTTTGTCTTCAATAATTGTTTTTCCGTTAACTATTTTTGAAATATGGTCGCGGAAAAACTTATTTTTTTAGAGATCTACAATTATTAAAATTTGTAATAAATGTTGGTCTACCCGAACTCAAAATAAAACAATTTAAACTGTGTATTCGCGTTTCTTAATGATTAGAGACAGCTAATATATACATAGAGCGAATTTGTGTAAATATAATTTTAGAGGTCCAATTACTAGTTTCCACAATCAAGTATTCAAATAATCGCCATGCAGGTTTTTTAATTTTTAGCTGATTGTGTGTAAATGGTGCGTGGGAGACAATCTGCATATATGCACGCGTTATGTTTAAAAACATATTTTAAGCCCAATTCTTTATAATTGTGAATTGTTATATTGTTTCTTTAATATTACAGTCCATCCTATATAGAGACACAATGCTATAAACCCATCATATTATACTTATGTCGGCCGTTTTAATAATTGATCACTAGCATTGTATAGTATATGAAGGTACCAAAAAAAATCCTGGTTCATGTACAACAATATATAATATATTCAGCGTGCAAAATAAAATTATCTTTGTTTTTGTATATACAATAATATGATATATAATTGCTACGGAATACTCTATGTATGTGGCCTCTCCACTATGCAGTAAAATACGTGTATAGTCGTGAATAGCGTATGAGATTTTGTATTTTGTGTAGACCGAGTTTTGTGCCGCGAAGTAGCTTTCCCTAGATCTCAAATGATATACGTGATTTGAACGTACAATAATAATAATAATAATAATAACAATAATAATAATAATAATAATAATAATAATAATAATAATAATAATAGTAATAAACTAGTCGGTCGCGCGACTAGATTACCGTAATACGTGTACATATTATAAATAACTATATAAGTTTATGTATGTCTCAATAAGTCGTCAGCGAGCGTGATTTCTCTACTTAATATTCCCGAGGCAGTCGCCTGGCGGTGGTGTTAAAAAAAAAAAGAAGGCCAGTACGTAGTGTTTAGTATTTTTAATAAAATATATTAATAGCTAATTTTAATACCTCAAGTTCGTTATAATATTATATTAAGATGTATGTAATTGCCATAAAGAGGAGGATATTTACTTGCTGCGCAAATTAATGGCGTATGTTAGGTTCTAAAATTCCAAATGAAGGGTCCGCTGGGACATGGAGCTTGCTGCAGCACCGGATCCAATGCGGCTCGGGGAATTGTATCGGATCGATTTGATCGACTGCCAGCACGGGCGTTTGGTGGTAGGCAGGGTAGACGCTACAGATACTATATAGATACTATATATAGTATTGTCTAAATGGTATAGTTACTATAGTATTATTATACTTTTACAACCGACGTTAGATGTACCATAATATTCAATCTTGTAAAAACATACTTTTTATTTTATACTCATAAATCATATTTGAATAAACGAGACAAATATTATTCATAATATTTATTCGAATAAGTAATACTTAAATTAATTTTTTTCTAACTTCTCCTTCATGGCTTCATGAAACTTTTAGGTGGTGATTTGTTCAATATTTAATGCTAGCTAAATGTATTCTTTATACTTGTTATAGAAGAACACAATTGAAAGCCCTTCAATGGGCTAAGTGCTACAACCATACAAGTTAATTTCTGAGTTAATTTTTTAAAACTTTTCAGGACAATCATAAACGTTATTTATAATTTATTAATTAAACCGTCTTGAAAAGTTATTAAAAATGGAATTATATGGTTGTAGAACTCAGTCCGTCAAAATATATTCGGTATTCTAGTTCTATACAAATAAATCTTAACTGTCAATACATTTTATCTTTTGGAAATAATATGTGGATTTTTTATTTCTAAGAAGTATTAAAATAATCAAATACTCATACTTGAATGCTCTGTAAGACTGATTTATTATATTATATTACTGTATTGGTTCGACCGTATACACATTCAAACTGTCGCTGGTGGTTATTACTCGTGTGCTACCTACCTATATTCAATCGTTTGATCAATTTCACGTGTGCACACTCCACATAGTAACAACACAGACGGTATAAGTTTGGGTACGTTAATGGACTTTCGTCGCCCAGCCAATTCATTCGTTCGCATACTCAGACGATTTTAAAATCAAATTTCCATGGTCATTTTATTTAATATGCTGCGTTGTATAGGTAGACCATCGATTAAAAATAAAATTGATTGTGAACCAACCATAGAGTACCTAATAATATAAAAAAAAAATTAAAACAATTGGTTTCAAATTAAACGCTCAACATCTCTCATAAAATATAATTTTATTACCTTTTTATTTTGATGTTTTACTAAATTAAACAATATTATACCATAATATGATATGTAGTAGCAACACACAGTGTTATAAATTAAATATAAAATATTATGAGTGTCATACAAGTTCTATAGTGTTTATTAACTGTATTCTCTCTATATACCCTTAATAAATACATTTATTACTTTATCGGTCTACCATGTGCCTAATGTATTCATTCAAGTTAAAAAAAAAATTAATTATTATTCTCTGTGTGTTAATGAAATATGTTAATATTTTAATTTCATACAAAAATTGTTTTTTTTAAGCATTTTCTGTGGAATTTGGGATAATAGCTATTGGCATTAGGTCTTTAAATTAATAAAACGTTCATCATTCGTGTTTAGATACATTTTACGTTTTAGGCCTAAAGTTTAGAAAACAATCACTAAAATGTATATTTTGTAAAATATTCCTGCACGGTATATTTGATATATACTAATTAATTCAATTTTATTAGATAGGTAATATTATGTATTAGGGTGTTGAAGGTTTTTTAAACTTAAATTTAAATTTAAAATAATGTGTAAATGAAATGTATGTTTTAGTTTTTGGTACCTAATTTATTCTTTCATTTTGAAATAAACCCTCCAATAAAAAATAACGTAATGTAGGTTATCTAAGAAAAAAATTGTTATCAAAAAAATTGATTAATGTACTAAAATATAAAAATAATATGTGTGTATAATTTTTAAAATTTTCTCAAAATGATAAGCTTATAAATACAAATTTTTGCATACAAATTCTATTCATATTTGTGTAGATAGTGTTATTTTCATTGCATCTATTGCTAGGTATGTTGTGCATTACACCGTCTACAATATTTTGTTATTTTTTTTATTAAACAGATTCCGTGCAAAATTATTATTATATTAACGTATCCTTTTTTGACGGTTAAATATCACTCATATTTAAAATAATTTGTAATATGAAATATCCAACTTCATAGAAATTATTATTTTTTATGTATATTTTTTAATGCTTTATAAATATTTATGTCGGTACATTTTGCATATTAAATTTGCGATATTTGGTATCAGAATAGACGTAAATAGAACGAAATGTGTATTTATATAATTAAATAACAGAGAATGACATGTCTATTAACAAACATAATGAAACCACTCCATGAAAGAAAGTTCAAACATTATCATTGTAATATTTTTGTATATAATACATGTTTTAAATAATTTAGTCAAAGACTATTAAATGTTGAAACGAAGTAAATACTAATTATTACTTATTAAGAGACAATTTTTGTAAATACCTACATAATATACTCTTTGTACCCCAAACTATATTGGTTAATTGAAAATTAAACTCCAATAACATATTGATGTTAGGATCAGAATTTGGAGTAAAGGTTACTGATTCGAAAATATTTGGCTCCGACTTTCTTTGTAAACAGTATACTAATAATTTTTAAATGTGCTTATTAGTGTATTTAACTTATCAGTATTATACAGTGATCGTCATGTGAAAACGTATAGTCCTATATATATAATACATTTGATTTTATGTAAGAAATGTAAAAATGTAATTATTGTATTGTAATAAATTTAAAATGGAGAAAGTTGATACTAAGTAATTACACGTCGTGTTTATCGTAGGCATTTCAATGAATATATTTTTAATTTGTAATTAAAAATCGTAATAATAAATTCATCAAAATATATTGGCAATAGGATCGACGAGAACGCCTATAACCTAAAACTTATAATATGTATTAAAGTACAATTTATTACAGTGATAATATATTTCGTTTTAAATAATTAAATAAAACTTCTTAATGCAAAATGTGGTTTCCTCGTATACCTATCTATTATAAGTTACAATTATAAATTCAGTTTATGACTGTTACATGGAGATAAACATTCTTATAAATGATTTAACTCACGTACTACGTTATATAATACATTTTATGTAAGCACAACATTCTGATATGAAATTATGCAAATTGAAATATTGTTTTACTTTACTTTAATGTAAATTAATAAATAAACTTGTATTTACAAATAAAGCATTGAAAATTATTACTACTAAGAGTGCCTTTATATAGTTATTGATTAAGTATTGATCGGTGTTTAAATTTTAAAATACCTACTCTTTTTCATCGGATTTAATGTTATTTAGATATAGGTTCTCATTTATACGAATGCTCAAATAATAATTGATTGAGTAACATAAATGTATTTAGTACCTATATATTATAATACCTATAATTTAAATATACTTGTAACTGATTAAAATTTTTCTAAACGTTGATGATGGAGATCAAATGGATTTAATTTACATCATTATGCAGAAATACATAGACACATAGTACTTTAGAGGATACCAGCGTACTATTTGTTTCTCTCTTTAACCCACGCACAACATACCATAATTTACGTTTAGTTGGACCAACCCTATGTTATTACATTTAATATTAGAGTGAATTTACTCAGTACCAAACTTTAAATTAAGAACATTGTCTGTGTCCATATAAGTTGACTATTTTATGATATTTTAATTTTTATATGAGTTATGAGCGTCTAAATTATTAGAGTTTAAAAATGCTTATAAATTGTATAAAAATTAATATAACGTAAAAAGCTAACGTAGGGATACTGGTAATTTTCTTAGCTTAAAGTTTAAAAATATTTGAATTCACTATATACTACTATAGTATTAAAAGTAACACGGTTGGTAATGCTAAATATAAATTTTGTATTTTGCGCTTCAGTCGGAAAAAGAAAACAAAATAATGGTGCGCTGACATCCTCATTGTAAACCGAAAACCAAATTTTGTTTTAAAATATTTAAATATATATGACTAATTAAAGTATTGTTAACTACAGAAAAAAGTTTTACATAGATTTAATTAAAAAAAAATTAAACCATGACTCAGAACATATTAATATAGATAAAATGTATAATGTGTATAATAGGTACTATAGTATTATACTTTTTATCTTCTATATCTACAATATTATCATATTTGCACCTTGAATCTTGACCGTAAACATAACAAATTCGTATTTCGGTTTTTCTTTCATCTTTTTCCGAATGAAATTAATATCATCGTTACTATTTGATTGCCCATTAATTTAAAATAAGCTTACCTATAAACTACAAAAAATGACTAATCGTAATAATAATAATAATAATTTATTTAGAACATAATTTAAATTGCATTGTGGAGTATTTTAGCATCAATGATATAATTGACTCTAGATGCAAATGTGGTATATAAATATATACATAGGTTCAATTAAATAATTGCTTTTAGGTTCACTGTTTAGCGTATGTTTTTAAATTAATAATAGGCTTTTTGATAATTGATAAATGGTGTTAAGTGTTAATAGAATGTCCAGACGGAATTTATGCTAATCGTTTAAGAAAATTAATCAAGTGTAAATGTACTCACTAGAGGTGACTCTGAAGTTAATTATTACTTATTTAGTATGATAATAAATTAAAACGACACACACAATATTATTTACATACCTAGATAAATACTGCAGTAATAAGTATAATATAAATATAGTATAAACGATTATAATTTTGTGAAATATTAACTCCTTAGTCTCTTAAAATTTTTGTCTATGAATCATATGTACTCAGAATCTAAATATATTTATTGTTTAGCTTATTTTAAACTTATTAAAAACCTATAAATTCTAAATTCATTGATCATTATGCATTATTGTATATATTTTTAGGTATGTCTAGATAATATTTTGTATAAAATCATAGAAATTAGCGAGAATTATATTCCTTGATGTAAAATTGTATACATTTTGATCATCGCACTTTTGATAATAATTATATAATATTGATGTTAACAGACAAATTTTGCTACCGGTTCAAAAGACATCACTAACACCACTGCAGCGGAAGCAGCAGGAGGTACTGCCGCCACTGGCGGTAAGTTTGCTGACGTCGTATGTCTGTCGTGTCATTAACGACAAAAGCAAAACGACGTAATAGTGTAAAAGTTAATAGGTATAGTATTATATATAATAATATAATATAGTATTAATACTTATTTTAATTAAAATTTAACTTGACCCAATTTATTCTCTTACTGTGTTTTTATTTTTGCTAATCTGGTGAACATTGAAAGATTAACATTTTCAACTGGACTTAGTGTTTTTCATTAATTTTTTTTACGAAGGAAGTTAATTAAATATTAATTATATAAAGGCAAATGTATTAATTTTTTAAGTCGACAAAAGTCGAATAATATTCATGATATATTTTAGTTTTTGAAATAACTTTGAACCCAATAAACCATAATGTATTATTCAACTCGTTTGTATCTAAAAAACCTTTAGAGAGGTTTGAAACTTTTGAAACACGGAATAGCTTAAAGTTGGCCATGGAATATTAAATTACCTAGTAAAAATATAATTTGTGGTTTGAAAGTTTTATTAAGTGTATAATTTTAATATTGGTATTCAGAGAAGTGACTAAAATAAAGCTATACTTTTTGTTATTATAAAGTTCTTTTAAACGCCCATTATTAAACCATATTGTCTAAAAAAAAAATTGTCAAATTAAGGATTATGTAAAAACTTATTTCAATTAACTGTTCTACATTTTATTGAAGTGGTATTTTTGTTTTAGTGTATTTATAATTATTAAAAAATGAAATTTTATTTAATTACCAAAGACCATGCGCTAACGATTTTGTTAAATATTCTAATATTATATTATAATTTACCCTAGGCAAATTGTATCATTTTAGTTTATAAAATTGTATAAAGTATCAAGGTAACATTTACTTTAGGCTTTGAATGTATTAAGAGAGTAATTACCAATGTGTTTCAAAGTATCATAAACCAACTTACTAACTTCTAAACTATTTTATTTCGTCGCTACAACAAGATAAATATGTTGATCATATTTGTGTAAAATTAATTAATATCAATGTCATTACATTTTGAAACAATGATTCACAAACGGCTTAATAACATGATTAATAAATAATGTAATTTTAATATTAGTTTATTGCTTAGTATTTATATTATCAAGAGTTTCCAAATCTTTGTATGGTTTTCCTTTTGAGTGTATCTATTTTAGACTCTATTACTTGTATTGCTAACATAAAACTAAAATTACTTTTATATGTATCCATTTTACGAATTAATTATATTGCATTACCAATATTAATTTGAATGTGTTAAATTGTATATGTTTATAACATTTTGACCAACCGATTCAAACACGTTAATGCAAAACTAATGCACCCTAATCATAAATAACCGTGTTTAATTTAAAAATAACTCAATACCTAAAAAAAATATATTTTTTATTGAAAAACATAGGGCTATAAAAATAATAAGTATCTTAGTGGTATTAATGAAATAATGTCATTTCGATGTTTACAATTGGATAATACTATACCTACTACAATTTATGAATATAATTGTCTCTGTCTTTTTAAATACAGTATATGAGCAATATTGCTAAGGGAATCGCTATTAATATTAATGAGGCATATTATCATAATATAAAGCGATGTAGATGGTATTATTAGATAAAATATTTCAGGATTCGTGATCATTATGTATGATTCATACAAACAAATTAGTGAAATTACCATAAGAAAAAAATTCAAAGAAAAATACGTGTTGGCAAATACATTATATGAATAGATGGAATTGCGTAATTTATGCTATCATTAACATAAATATAGGAATACCATAATGGCACATAAAATAATTGATATTGATTGACACTCATTATTAAATTATTTTTTTGATAAGCATAATGTATACCTAATGCATGTACAATATATAAATGTATAATATTATGATGTTATCGTTGAATTCAACCCCAGTTAATTAAATAATTCTAAAATAATTCTTCCATCACTCGAACTATATGATATAAAAGAGACACGGGAATAGATCACCAGGGTTACAGACGTGTGATTTTCCAAGCGCTTTCACAGTTTTTTTTTTTATTTTATTTGAGCTTGGAAACATTTACAGTAGTAATTTGAACATAATAAAAAAGTGTGTATAGAGAGTAAAGAAAAATTATATAATAACGACATTTATCCAATTATTACATTAAAGTGACTAATTCTGTAGTACATCGAAATTGGCAGAGGTACAGTAGTTAGGTAATAAAAAGTGAAAACATATTATTTTTGAAATGTTTTTCTAAAAACGGAAAAATCTTATAATTATCTAACTCGCTTAAATCTTAAATAGGTAAAAAAACCTTACATATCAGTTATATAAATAAACAATTAAAAAAAATGACGTGTACCTAAGGCGAGATACGTTGGTAGGTTTTTTTATTTAGCCATTTGAAATAAATATTTTTTCTATCCTTCTGCATTTTCTTTTATTGTGAACATTATTCAACAGCAATAAAATATATATTTTTTTTATTACAATGGTTTATTTTGCTTCGGGACCTTGTATACATTATTTTACTTTTTCACATTATTAACTAAAAATATAAATATAAATACTAATAAATCGTTTATCGTTTATAGTATTTACTATTGTATTTTCATCAGTAAGTTGCAGATGTTTAAATTCTTTTATACTAGTATTTATTTTATTACTTATGGTTTTAAATTTTTATTTAGGAATCTTTTGTGAAAATGTACTACCTTAAATTATTAATAAAAAATACTTAATAAAACTTTTATTTTTTTGACTCAATATATTATACAAATGCATATTTTAAACATTTCATATAAATTATAGTTTATATTTTTTCAAAATGATTATATTTTTTATTTAAAATACGGCTTAAAAGCTTCACCAATCGTGTGTGCTTAATACATCTCAGCGATTTCGATGATTAAATATTTAAATTGTATCGTTTTTAAATGAATAAGGATTGAATTATGAATGTAAGATTAAAATAAAAATAATATCCTATAAATCCTAATAACAATAAATTAAAATCCTCGATTATCGTAGTATTATTATTCAATTTTAAATAACGTACAAAATTAACATTTAAAGGACCAAAAATATGGTGTTGTAAGGAATAAATAACATATTAAAAATATAGATAAAAATTAATTATTTTTAAGTATAAAAAAACTTTAATATTGTGTTTCTTATTAACGTTTTAATTAATCTATTTATCCTTGTTGCTTAATATGATACATTTTATTAGGAGAAAACAATTCCATGTAGCTACCTAGATACAATGTTTTACCTACCTAGCTATATTATATACCGTGAAGCATTATAAAATAAATTGAATTGTTAAGTGCCTTTTTTACAGGAAAATACGTACACACCTGAATTGTAATGTTTTCATAAAATTATAATTATTATATTATTATTATATTGAACGGTTTTAATTGAAATTATTATTTATGTATTAAATATTTCTCTTTTGTTAATAAAATTCTAATAAATAGGTACAATAAGTATGATCCTATATTATGTAAGCTTATTTATTGAAATAATAAACAAATAACCTACAAACCTGATAAATCCTCCAATTTAATAATCAAAGATGATCACACTAAATTTATCATACTCAGAAATACGCCATAATTTCAACCTAGGTTACATGGCAACACTCATCCAAATAAAGTTAGAGGAAACCATCTTAAAAATAAACAAATAACCCCCATGTGGATACCTGGCTATACTGGTATAGAAAGTAATGAAAACAGCAGAAAAACAAGCCATAATAGCGATATCGAACCCAAACAGTTAAGCTGCAATATTTTACCCTATCATATTAAAAACTACTTACAAATATATATGTAACTAAAATGTTAAAATCTAAGAAAACAACAAAACTTCAAAAGATTAAATGAGAAAACCCCAAACTCTGATGAAATAAAGAAATTACTGTAAAGCGCTTTTAAATATTATAAAACACATCCATGGAATTTTTATGGTCCAAGAAAAACCTCAATGCGAATTATGTGGAGGTTAGCCTTTTGATAAAAAACATACTAATTGAGTTCCGGAAACCCCAAACCAATTTGATAATATATTCGTAATTTTTATTTTTTCTCAAAATTTCGTATTCTTTCCTCACAACCACATTAAATGTAATATTGTAAATATTAATTAACACTGTTACGAAATTTAATTATAACTAATAGCCTTTACCGCCGATATTGTATCGTGATCAATAGAATGAAAAAAAAGATTGACTGTAAT
Source organism: Nasonovia ribisnigri (assembly GCA_027563435.1). Taxonomy (NCBI): domain Eukaryota; kingdom Metazoa; phylum Arthropoda; class Insecta; order Hemiptera; family Aphididae; genus Nasonovia; species Nasonovia ribisnigri. Next base: position 277,958 of record JANEHU010000568.1, read on the forward strand.
AAAATTGACTGAATATATTATATTCTTGTTGTTTCAAAGAAGAAAAAATGATATTTTAAATAATAATTGAATAATGTAGAGTTTTTGTTTATTATTAAAACAACGATTAATGATGTCATCAGTGAATAAATTAAAAGTTTAATCTCGATAAACTAGCAAATTTTCCTTTTAATATAGCTATTTCTTTATTTAGTGTTTTAATTATGTATCCTCAAATCCCAATGATTGCTTAAATTTTAAGGGAGTGCAAGGACTAAAAGAAAGAAAAACTAACCGAGAATTTAACGTATATTCTCTACGAAAACTGTTTGTAACAATAGTTATACCTTGGAATATCAACCGTAATAACATAATTTATATACACAAATGACAAATACATAGTACATTATTATAACAATATACAGTGTTTTGGTATTTTAAGATAAACACCTACGTAGTTTATTATGTTAGGAATGTGCAAGATACCTACTATAAAAGTCTGAAATTTTTTTCCCAGTAGTTTCTATTTCCTAACTGCCACCCTCATCTTGTGCGAAATATTATGTCATCTGTATCTGTAAATTGTAATAATAATATTGTACAATGACGACCTTAATTATTGTTCTACGTTCTAGATAAAAAAGGATATAATTCTGATTAACAACTTAGGTATATGAGCGATCACGACGTATTAATAAATGACTTATATTATTACTGTTCTAATATTTATTTATTTTATTTTTTACTGTGTTATTACTTATTCCGTTTGTCATTGCCCATTCGAGACAACCGCCATCTTTGGGTTCAGCAATGTTATTATAATATAGTGGTTAACAAATTCTAAATTAATATAATACGCTTGTGTACAGTTCGTGCGTCATTGCTATCTGGGATCATCTGATGGCGGAAAGCGTAAGCGTTCTCGTATTATATATTAGTATAATATACATTCGCCGACGCAAACGGACGGACAGTAGGTGTAAATTAGTAACGTCCGGTGATGATGAGTACAACGGTGGTAGTATATGTATATATTTATGTTAATAAATGTATTTAGTATGAGTTAGTGAGCGAGTGCGGTGGTAAATGTGGCCAACGGCGATGTGCATTCGGTGGTGTTTATTATATAGACGTACATGCGCTTACTGCTCGTACGTGCCAGTATGTGATCCGCAACTTTGTCCCGTTTTATAAATTGCTAAATTAATTGTTATTGTTATCGTGGTAATAAAAAAAAAAACTAAAATTCGTATGAAAACTATATATACGTTAATTTTATATTGAAAAAAATGTAAAAAAAAATAACGATAATATAGGTCATGATAAGACAATGATGCGTTAGTCTCTCAAACGGTTAGAGTGAAACTATTGCAATGACGGCATTAAAAAAAAACGGATAATTATAATTATTTTTTTTTTTATTTAACAGATAAAAATATGGCTACAATAGACGGGCGACCCGCCCAATATGGGGTAACGTTAAAGCAATTACGTGAGCTCATGGAGCACAGAGGACGTGAAGGTATCGCAAAACTAAACGAACTGGGTGGCGTTCAGGATGTTTGTAAAAAGCTGTACACATCACCCAGTGAAGGTAATTATTTGATTTTAAACACAATTTTGTTATGTGTTTTTAACTTATATAATTTTATATAATTTTGATTCTATACCGTTGTGCAATTACTTTTTGTAGGATTAAGTGGATCTACAGCCGATCTGGAGCACAGGAAAGAGACGTTCTCATCAAATACCATACCCCCTAAACCTCCAAAGACGTTCATGCAACTCGTCTGGGAAGCTTTGCAGGATGTTACTCTAATTATTTTAGAAATTGCTGCTCTCGTATCATTGGGATTATCACTTTACAAACCTGCCGACGAAGAATGTAAATTTTTTTTTAAAATTTTTGTGTATATAATTATTGTTTTTTTTTTTTTTTTTAATATACCAATATTACAATTTTCATTATTATAGCAATGGGTGCAGAAGACGATGAAGCAAAACATGGGTGGATTGAAGGATTAGCTATATTAATATCCGTTATAGTGGTCGTTATTGTAACAGCGTTTAATGATTATACGAAAGAAAGACAGTTTCGTGGTCTTCAAAACCGTATCGAAGGTGAACACAGATTTAATGTCATCAGGCAGGGCGAATTGCGACAAATTTCCGTAGGGGAAATAGTAGTTGGTGACATTTGCCAGGTAATTCTACTTTGATGACTTAATCAATGACAAGTTTATATAAATAATAACCAAACATCGTCATTATTATACAGATTAAATACGGAGATTTGCTACCAGCTGATGGTGTGCTAATTCAAAGTAACGATTTGAAAGTGGATGAATCTTCTTTAACTGGTGAGTCAGACCACGTCAAAAAAGGAGAACAGTTCGATCCCATGGTATTATCAGGTATGAATAATTTAGTTTTTAGTTGTAAAAGAAGCTCAATGTATTTTTTTTAATTTAAGGAACCCATGTAATGGAAGGCAGTGGAAAAATGTTGGTCACTGCAGTGGGTATAAATTCTCAGGCTGGAATAATATTCACACTCTTAGGTGCAGCCGTAGATCAACAAGAGGAAGAAATGAAAAAACAACGGAAAGGTAAACTGCTTGATCTCATTCACACTTGGTGTAGGTTTAAAAATACATTTCTGCATATAATTTACTTCATTATATTGGTCTTCATCAAAATTCTCGGAAAATCATATATATTTGTGTCAAGTTATAAATTTTATATGCCTAAGTAAAAAGTTTAAATATATGTGATGACATGCAACAACTTTTATCAAGTTATTTAATATTAATTTTACAATTTATTTGACACATTGAAATCCAACTTGCTAACTTAGTAATCAGTACTACTGGGATATACATTTTTTAAGATATCCTTAATTTCTGTGTCATCAATATTTTATCAGATATAATCCATATATTTTATATTTATTAGTAATATGCATAGTATTGTACTCCTAAATAATTTAATTATATTATTGGTACTATTAATACATTTTTTTCAAAATAATTACCTACTATACTAAAATAGTTGAATTTAATAACAATTTAATATTTTATAAATAGAAGCTAAAAAACTAAAGACAAAGAAAAGCTTAACTGATGAAGTACCACCTACTATCAACAGCCATGCCACTGATATTGGAATGAAACAAATGGACAAAGGAGGTGAAACAGATGATGATGCTGCTGGAGGTGGAGAAAAATCTGGTGAGTCAGAAGAACCAGCAAAAAAAGACAAATCTGTGTTGCAAGCTAAACTCACAAAGTTGGCCATTCAAATTGGATATGCTGGTAAGTAAACCAATTGTTATCTTTTAGATTTATATTTTATACATTTTATTTTTATTACTAGGATCAACGATTGCCGTACTCACTGTGCTTATATTAGTAATTCAATTTTGTATCCATACATTTGTCATACAACAAAAACAGTGGAAGAACCATTACGCGGGTGAATTTGTTCGCCACCTTATTATTGGTGTCACTGTCTTGGTAGTGGCTGTTCCTGAAGGACTTCCTCTCGCTGTTACTCTGTCTTTAGCATACTCAGTCAAGGTAATTAATATTATTGGGATATCATAATTATCATAATTTGTGTTTATTAAAACAAAAATGTTACATTGTATTTTTAATTACTAACATTTATTTTTTAAATGATGTAGAAAATGATGAAAGATAACAATTTGGTAAGACATTTGGACGCTTGCGAAACTATGGGTAATGCCACTGCCATTTGTTCTGATAAGACCGGTACACTAACAACAAACCGAATGACAGTTGTCCAGTCTTACATCTGTGAAGTTCTCAGTAAAACAATGCCTCAATTTGCATCGATACCATCAAATGTTGGAAACTTATTAGTGCAAGCAATATCTATTAATTCAGCGTATACATCTAAAATTATGCCACCCGACGATCCTACCAGTGAACTACCTAAACAAGTTGGTAACAAAACTGAGTGTGCACTTCTAGGATTTATTCTTGCTCTTGGTAAAAATTATCAAACCTGGCGTGACGATATACCTGAAGAAATGTTAACACGTGTGTATACATTTAACTCTGTGCGGAAGTCCATGAGTACAGTTATTCCAAGAGAAGGCGGTGGCTACCGATTATTTACTAAAGGTGCCTCTGAAATCGTACTAAAGAAATGTTCGTATATCTACGGTCGCGATGGTCGACTGGAGAAATTCACTCGTGAAATGCAAGACCGTTTGGTGAGAAATGTCATTGAACCTATGGCTTCTGATGGCCTTCGTACTATTTCTGTTGCGTACAAAGATTTCATACCTGGAAAGACCGATTCACCTAACCAAGTGCATTATGAAGGAGAACCCGATTGGGAAACTGAAGACAATATAGTATGCGACCTCACTGCATTGTGTGTTGTAGGAATTGAAGATCCCGTTCGACCTGAGGTAACATTTACGCTTGCTTTATGGCTATTTAAGAAAAATGTGTTGTTTACTTGAAGCTTAATTTTAGGTGCCTGAAGCTATTAGGAAATGTCAGCGAGCTGGTATTACTGTACGTATGGTTACCGGAGATAATGTGAACACAGCCCGATCAATTGCCACCAAGTGTGGTATATATAAAACTGGCGAAGACTGGCTTGTATTGGAAGGCAAAGAATTTAATCAACGAATTCGTGATGCTAATGGCGATGTTAGTTTAATTTGTTATTTTGATTTTAATAAAATATATATTACATTTTTTTGTTCTTACAGGTTCAACAGCATTTATTGGATAAAGTGTGGCCTAAATTGAGAGTATTGGCTAGATCATCGCCAACAGATAAATACACATTGGTAAAGGGTATTATTGACAGTAAAGTGAGTGAAAGTCGTGAGGTGGTAGCAGTGACCGGTGACGGTACCAATGACGGTCCTGCACTGAAAAAAGCTGACGTTGGATTTGCCATGGTATTAAATATAAACAGTTATATAATAAACGTTAAAAAAAAATAATAACTATAATATATTTATATTTAACACGTAATTATTTATTAGTTGTAAACAATTTCTGTTACTTGTATGATTTGTAACGGCTTGTAATTTGGTTATTTATATACAAAGTAAATGGGGTTTATCATTATTAATAACTATTATTTATTATAAACTATATGTACACAAATTATTAAAAATGTGTTAAAAATATACATGTCCGTAGTCCGTGTCATTTTGACATAAATAAATTATGAATATTTTTGTTTTTAAATGTAATACTTGATCTATATTCAAAGTAAATTTTAAAATTTCGTTTGATTCCTACCATAAAGACGCAACATAGGGAAAGCCATTGTCGCTTATCGTATTTGGTCAAATTATCACTAACAGTTAAAAGTCAAATATTAAGACTCGCATTGGAGAACAATCGTATTCGTGTAATTTCCATATCTAAAGACTATTGTTTTTAATGAAAACTTAACTATTCACACCGGTGAAACTCTATAGTCCAATGGTCGTGTGATATTTGTTTGAATAGGTATAATTATTAAAAATATTATTTATGAATTCACACCCGTGAATACCACTTTATGTATGTTATATATTTAAAATACTCCAAAATAACAATTCACATTTCTTATGACAATTTATTCATACTGGAGAAAATCTGTTCTTGTGTGGCCAACGCTTATAATTATTTAAAGGATGTGTCATCAAAACGAAGGACGTCCAATTCCCATGTAATTTTTAAAAATTTACATTGAAAATCGAATTTGGAAAAACACAGAAAATGTATTTAGATCTTATTGCAAAATGCTTTTTCCAATTATATTGTGAAATAAATTCTAGTCATTCATACTATTATCTTGAATATAATTAGTTTTTAAATTAATTTCATTCCTTTATATTTTCATAATTAATACCTATTCACTAGGTATTGTATAAATTGTAATTTTGAATTTGACAACTTACCCAAATTTGAAATGTTACTTAGTAGCGGTTTTTTAATAACTTCACGACACATCTTATGCTTAAACGTCTATTAATAGAAAATGAACAAATCATATAAGTAACTTTTAAAATAACGTATTAATTTCGAACAACTAAAAAAACGTAAAAAACAAATAATAAGTCAATAGGATTCCAAATTTTTGAATAATTCTCAATGATTTCTTTTTAATCGTTCGTTTTATATACTCGTATATTTGTTTTTGCAGGGTATTGCTGGAACAGATGTAGCTAAAGAAGCTTCAGATATTATTTTAACAGATGACAACTTCAGTAGTATTGTTAAAGCAGTAATGTGGGGTCGTAATGTGTACGACAGCATTGCTAAATTTTTACAGTTCCAGTTGACCGTAAATGTGGTAGCCGTTATTGTAGCGTTTATAGGAGCATGCGCCGTCCAAGACAGTCCGCTAAAGGTAAGCGGTAACGTCAAGCTCAACTGTAGTTACATTAGTCGTTTTTTTTCTTTTGCTAAAATTTTATCACAAAGCAGTCGATTCACTTGTTAATCTAACCAGAATTAATAAGTTAAAAATTAAACGCACAGCAAGTTATATTTATATATGTAACAATTGACAGAACATTTCATCGATTATACTGTGCCTCATTGTATTATGAGGGTAACCTCGGGTAGACTTCTGCGTACGATGATGTTGGTAGGTTAATGCGCCTGATTACCGCGGCCTCACGTGCGTTACTTTATTATTCTAAGAATCATCTACCTTGTATTAGCAAAATATTAACGACAGTAAAGTGATTTTTCTGTCATGGTCGATCTTCGGAATCAAAAGCTGGCGATGACAAAGACAACTCTTTGACCTAGGGGTGTGATCTGATCTACCCGAACGAAAATCAGTCGCCGCCTGTGGTTAGTCTTATGCAAGACAGAGTATAAATAACTATTTAAAAATAACTGTTGATATGAATAGCTGTTTTATGATTTATGATACCTCAAAAGTTGTTGATATGACTCGTATTTTAAACATCTTTCGTCTTAAATTTGAACTAAAAAAAAATTTAAAAAACTACATTTTATTATATTTGGTATTTGATCAAACATGAATGTTTTTAAATCCGTTAACGTGAAACGTTAAAGTGATTTATTATTAATATTTTACAAAAAAATCAAATGTGTATTTTAATATGTACGGTTTGTTTACATCGAATTTTGTTTACGCACTTACCCAGGCCGTTCAAATGTTGTGGGTGAACTTGATTATGGACACGCTGGCCTCGTTGGCGTTAGCCACGGAGCTGCCCACTTCCGACTTGCTGTTGCGGAAACCGTACGGTCGTACGAAGCCTCTGATATCGCGTACTATGATGAAGAACATCATTGGCCAGGCCGTCTACCAACTGACGGTCATCTTTTCCCTATTGTTCGCCGGTGACAAGATGCTGGATATACCTACAGGCCGTGGAGCCGAATTCGGCTCGGAGCCCACGCAACATTTCACCGTCATCTTCAACACGTTCGTCATGATGACGCTGTTCAATGAGATCAACGCTCGTAAAATCCATGGCCAGCGTAACGTGTTCCAGGGATTCTTCACCAACCCGATATTCTACAGCATATGGATCGGTACCGTTCTGTCACAAGTGTTCATCATCCAGTACGGCAAGGACGCGTTCAGCACCAAGAGCCTCACGCTGGAGCAGTGGATGTGGTGCTTGTTGTTCGGGTTCGGCACCCTGCTATGGGGTCAGATAGTCACCACTGTGCCCACCCGCAAAATCCCGAAACTTCTGTCGTAAGTAAAATGCTCATAAAAGCTGAGCCAGCCGTAACAGCCCTGGGGTGTTCCTCCCCCAAGGACACGCCAACAATATAATATTGTGATGATTACCAATAACAGCGATGTTCGATGAGCTAGATATACCTAGCTAGAATTTAATCTCGGTTTGGATCTCGCCCACTCCGTCTACTAATTTAACCTTGGGTGGAAACGTCTTCAGGTTTGCTATTTTCGTATGGTGATAGTTGAAATCTATTTAGACTTCCGCCAAATTTCGTATCCGCTACGAACCCACATAATATATCATAACCCCGGATCAAATGTCGATAAGTACATTCGAGCTTCCCCACTCCCAGTACTATAAAAAACAAAGACAAAATAACGTCCTAATGATTATATTGTTGTAGCATTATTATACCGATTGCGAGACGAACCGCGCATATTAACCACCCTGTCGCCTTGTGATTTTTGTCATTCGCAGATGGGGACGCGGACATCCAGAGGAGTACACCAACGCTATAAATCTAGGTGAAGAGAACAGATACGATCCCGATTCCGGGCAAAAGCCGCGGGCCGGCCAGATCCTGTGGATCCGTGGACTGACCAGGCTACAGACTCAGGTTAGAGCATCATTGGCTGCATCACTGATTGCCGCCAAAATAGGGCAGATAAATGTTGATTTTTTTGTCTTTTGTTCACGTCGTTTTATCTTGTTGTCAATGTCCATTCTTATACTTTAAATTGTCCTTAATTTTTGTTTTTATAGATTATTTTATTTCTTCTTGCCGATCGATATATACGTTACATATAATTTTTTTAATTCATGTCTTATCGTCGTATTTCTAATAGTTATTTCGCGTATATCTTTACTGCAGTGCGACCGTATTATATATTTTAATATAATACGATTCATTCTTCATGAATAAGACAATTTTTTTTCTTTTTGTCGTTTGTTGTTCGTTTTTCTAAAATTTGTGTGCAAGTTATTTTTACATACATCGTTCTTTCAGTCGTATTATATTATTACTATAATTACTCTGCCTCACTATCAATATTTTTCTCTCTTCTCTCTTAGCTAGTATATTATATTCAGTTTTATAGTATTGTTTTTTAATTTATATTAATTTATTTTTCTACCGTGATTCACACATAACGTTACCGAAATGTAACATTATTGTAAGAGTACACCTATATATATTATTATATTACATTAATTGTATGATGATGCGTTTTCGTTATCGCATTTTACACGACACGTCATATTTTAAACAACTAACGAATTATTAATTAGGTCAACGTGAGGGGGCGTTACAAGTAATTAAGCCCTACCTAGGGTCCATAAGTTTACTTTATACAAACATTTATACTCATCAGTCATCATATATTTCTCATATATGTGTGTATTATGTTATACTGTATAACAATATAACATCATATACTAACAAAAAAAAAAAAGGAATAATAATGATAATCAAAAACGACATCACTGATATCCGTGTATTGATAATCACTGGTATTTTTTTTTCATAACGTCTTGTCGAATTCTTATCGTAGCCTACAATTGGCCACGGAATAGTATAATAGACAGGTGTAAGTAGCATACCATTGAATTTTTATTTTATTTTATACACACATCGTGTGAATAATTTAATATTATATATTGTTAGTTACAATATATTATCTGTGACGACTGTACAACATGATAAATTTGTTGCACATTTGGAAACTCCCTCCTCCTACGAACTACGGGGGATGTTGTAAGTATAACTTAGTAATTATGCACGTCATTATTGTATCGACAACGGTTTTTCATTTATTTGGGTGAATTTTCTATATACACATTACATATTTACGTATATGCGTGTCGTTACGACCGACATATGACACGATTATAGGCCCATTGTTATGGGTCTATTTTTATGTTTTGAGGTTTTAATCGGTAGGCTCTTGTATACTTATTCTAGTAATTCCTGAATCCATCCGATAGATATTTTTGAGGAAATGTAGGAAAACTTTTATTTGATATAGGTAGATTTAATCAGTCTTATACGAAAATATTGGTGTGTGAATAACACGTTTTTTTCTCGATCAGTTGAAATCGAGAGTAACTTATTGCCGAGCGAGCGAGCGAGCCAGCTGAAACCTACCAATATTTCCTTCCTAACATGTTATTCAGAAAAACTTTATAACTGATGTGTTGTATAATAATAAGACAAATCTCGCCAGTGTAGGTACATATTGTTATTGATGAGTGTATACATTTTATGTGCTAGTTTTCTTTTGTTTATTTTTGCTTTCACTAAAACGATTCATTATATTAAATACAGTTTATATATATACAGTAAGTTTCGGTTTATGTGATCTCATTGGCGCTGGTCATTTTGATTCTATTTACTGATTTATTTTTTAAATCATATTATTCTAAATTATCTTTTATACTTAGTTGATAACAATTGAGTAATTTATTACTCATTTTATTTAATCATTAGTAATTTATTTTCTATTTGGTCTATATAACTATATAAGTCCATACAAGTATTTATTTAGTAATTTTTTTATCTCATGGTGAAATTAAATAGTGGTTACTGTAATTTGTGGAGTAACTAAAAAATATCTGTGTGACATTAATTTGGCTCATGACATAAGTATTACGTAATTATATTGTGTTATTATGATTATAAAGCTCTGTTTTAAAAGCCATACATATCTGATTTAATTATCCGATTCGCAATGATTCTAATAAATGGTAATTTACAAACAAATAATTTGGCTAAGGTTTTGCATTTTGATTCCAGTAGTTGATTCTACAAACCAGCGATCACATGAAGCAAAACTCACTGTATAACACATTTTCATTATCATTATTACCCACTTTATTATTTGTTGTATTATTTAGTAGAATTTACATAGATAAATCTAATAAGTAGATAGTCCGCGTTTTAATTACTAACAATATTTTTGGTACATTACATGTTTCTTAAATTGAAAAATATGTATATTATTATCTTTTAATTTGAAGTGGTAGATAGTTAAAAGTTCACAGCGCGAAGTAAATGTTGAGTTTTAAAAACTGAATAGGGATTTTATACACCAACACATAGGTGCGTATAATATAAGTGGTTTTATTGTTTTCGTTATAGCTTACAAACCATACTTGACTACGAGTTCGGTAGTAGGTATAATCGTCATAACATATACTATGTTCCCGATTTGGCAATTATTCTGTCGCTGACCAGCGTACTCGCCACCCCAAAACCCTTCCAACATATACCTGATTATTTGGATTGAATAATAATAATAATAAAAAAAAGTGTATACATAATATAACACCCATATCATAATTATTAATTTATTGAAATAAATAAAAATAAAAAGTTGTTGTACACATCACCTAAAACAAGATAAAAACACACTTCGCATGACACGCGTGTTGTGTTTGTGTGTTTGCAGCTGCGTGTCATCCGAGCTTTCAAGTCCACACTAGAAGACCTGGAAGAACGGCGTTCCATACATAGTTTCCGCACCACTACCAGCTCGCGGGGCCGTCCTTTGTCCGACAACATCACGTACATAGACGAGGAACACAACCACCACCACCAAGCTGCCCCTCCTACTAACAACAAGACACCACTCAGTGAGGGATAAAAAAAAAAACAAAAATAATATTCATAATAACGAATTGTCCTATAATAACGGTCTTGTGAACGTCACGTTTAAAAAAGAAAAAAATATCGAAAAAAACAACAAACAAACGAGCAATTTCGTAATAATTAATTTATTTACATAATATATTATTATTAATATAATATAATATATGTGTATACATTATATAACGATAATTATTTTTGTTATCGTTATTTTTTATTTAACTATACATAATATATATAATATTATATATATATTTATTTTTATTTTACTAACGTCACATTTTTTATCGACTATTTTATTATTATTATTATTACCTATTATTATCATTATTATTATTATACTTACGTACAAATTATATGAATTTTCGAGCTTGGGTATATTTTGTTTTCGTTCCTTTTCTGGGATAGTTTATTTTTTTTATAAACAAACTGGGTAGTTTTCAATCCTATTTAATATTTATATTACATTATATTATTCTCTCAACGTCTCAATATCTCTCTCTCACTCATTTCTCTCTCTCTCACTCTCTCACTCAATTTCTCTCTCTCTCTCTCTCTCTGCCTTGCGTGTACCTTCCCACCGACTGCAGTGCGTCTGCTGGTCAACTCGGGAATTTGTATGCGGTGTCGGCTGAGCATCGTATAAGGCTTATTTCGTATACGCGCGGGCTGTGCTTGAAACTTGATGTATACATTGTATTACTAGATGGGCATCGCTTTAAATATAGACGTAGTACTATTCTATGCTAACGTTCGATTATATTTCGGAGCTTGAGTTGTCAGATTACAGCGTACTGTCTACATAGATATATAAAACAACTAGATAGCCATGATATCATTGAAGTTTAGTAGCCAAATGCCTACAGGGAAATATTTACAAAATATTACAAATGATAGCTGATTAAAATAATGATTTAATCTTAAAACTAAGGATAACATAGATTGTCTAGTCTTATCAATCTTTATCAAATCTTATCAGTTGTAATGTCTTGTAAATATTGCCCTGTAGGAATTATATGGCTGCCGACTTCAACGCTCTGATTACAACAAGATGTAGTCGACTATCTATAGTTGTTATATAGTATGTCTTATGCTGAGTTGCATACAAAATGTATTAATCTAATGGACCAATCGTGGGCCACTGAATCATGTTTGAAGGTCCATTAGGTCACTATTTACTCATTGAATGTTCAGTGATTGTTTATGCAACCCGGCTTTAGAATGTCAGTTACAAAAAGACAATGCTAAAATCGTGTTATCTAATTATTGTCAAACACGTCCACTATCAACGTTGACGATACACGATGCCTATTTAGTGATACATTAACACTAACAACCAATATTCTTATTTCACACATATTTAATAATTATATCATAATACCATGCTATCCGTACTAACAAAAAAAACGGCAGTCGGGTTTTACTAACACAATTTACCAACACGTCAATATGTGAGTAGGCTGCGAAGGCAAGATTATATCATATTATTTACATATTTGATACTATATAATAATTTATATTATTACTGTTATAGTAATAACTATTGTTATATTCATGTTACTGCGTATTTTATTTATATTATTATTATTTAAAAATGTGCCATATATTTACTAAGGTAAATTCGCCTGTGCTAATAGCTATCGTTTAATGTCTTATTATATTATACATTGTTTGATGTCTGGCTCTCTCGCTCACTCACTCTTTTTCACTCTGTCACTCTTATTTCTCTGTCTCCGTATATCTATACCTTGTTTATTATCTATTTACACACTATATATTATATATACTTACTTATAATCACAAACTTTTGCGCACATTCGTGATTATGAAACTTTTATTACTATTATTATTATTATTATTATTATTATTGTTGTTGTTGTTGTTGTTGTTGTTGTTGTTGTCTTGCTCTTGCCGAATATCGGGCATTATACGTTAATAATTGCACACCTATACTATATATAATGTTTTATATACTATCGGTATACTTGGGCCACAACTTGAGGTGTCAAAATTATCTCAATACTGCAAAATATGCGGTATAGCTTCGCAAGCGAAACAACGCCAATAATAATTCAAAACGTATGGCTTGTCTGGGCGTGATTCGAATGATGGGAAAAATGACGCGCTTATCATGTTCCATACTGAATGTCACAATAATCATAACATTAAACTTCTTAGGTATTTTGATTTCTTTATTTTTTTGTTTGACAACTACCACCTCTGATTATTGTGTGTCTCTCACATGGGAAAAATTTTGGTTTTTAAACTCTGGTGTAGTTACGGATATTGGATGATAAATGGATTACTCGTGTAATGTTATAACCGGCTTGCACATACAATAATCTCATAACTCCAGCTTAATCTTTAGGTTGTATTTGAATGCCTAGCGGTGATCATATACTGGTGGCTGCTTTGGGTTCGATCTCAGTGTATGTCTGTATACAATGTTTTTGGAAATAGAGCTATTTTCATTTATTGGTGATGCGGTGGTAATATTGATTTGGTTTGGTTGCGTATACGCACACTTGGTGGTTATCTTCATTACCTATTAATTCTATCGCACTTTTTCAATATATATGCTATATAAATTTAATTTATCCTCACTATAGTCTATAACATATTTTTTAATATATACTGAACATGGATCATATATCACTATGACGGTGTATAATATCTGTGGTATGCAGATAATGAAATTGTAATTGTTATAGATCTAAATTTAAACATTTAATATTATGTTTTTATTCCTAACAGGAAAATAGTCAGTCAAATTATAATAATATATAATTATTATGATAATGTAAAAATAAATTATTAATGCAATGGTAGAAAAAAAACATATTTAACGTGGTTTTGATGAAAATTATTCGTTAATCTAATACAATTAATATTAAACGTTAAAGGTGATAGGCGGTGAATTGCAAGAACGTTTGATTCCGGTCCCATACAGCAAGAGCTCCACTGACCAAGCTGTAAGCCGCTTTCTTCCTTAAACTGATTTTGTTTTATTTTCTTGTTTTCATTTGGTTTGTTTGATATTACTACTTTTTGGTCTGCTATTACTTTTTCTACTAATGCTACTACTACTACTATTACTACTACCACCACTACGGATAATGTTGTACGCCATGTTTGGCACATTTGTCTTCGTCGATTTTGTCGTTGAAATATTTGGACTATAGTAAATTAAGAGTAACGCGGCCATGATTGTACAAAGTGAATACAAATCAAAAACTTAAAACGTTTGTGTTCACCGTAGTGATGGAAACCTATTGAAATCCGTGTATTTACTACCTACCAGATAATTGCAGTTTAGTATTTTATAAGGGTTATTAATGATAACTATACATTATATTATAAATTTATAAGAATGGTTACTGTATACACAATATCAAGATGGTTCATTACACTGTATGCCTGTATCGGAGGGTTTATGTGCCAAATTATGTTTTTATATATCAAAATGTAAAAGTAGATGGATGTACTATAACTCATTCAAGCATATTAACCATCTGTATGATTGCCACTAATAAAGTAGTAATTATAATATACACGCATACTAATCAAACATTTAAGATAGTGTACGAAGTTTGGGGAGTTCGGAGTTGATGCATGTTTAATAATTTAATAATTTAATAATTAATATGTTTCTGTCGATATTATTACATTAACTTAAGTATTATAAGGCTGGAGTTTGAGTGCTCGTGTGTGTGTGTGTGTGTGTGTGCGCGTGAAAAAGAGTTGATTTATATTTTGTCTGGTATTTTTGTGTGCAATCTTGGTCGTGTTCTCCGTAGTAGATGGGTCAATTGGTTTATCCCTTGATGTTTAAATTAATTTAAAAAAAACCTTAAATTATATTTATGATAATTTAGTAATGGCGTATTCAAGCGTTCGTTAAAAACGTAAAATGATCTAAAATCAATTTTCACAATCAAATATTTTCTATGAAATCCTTACTAGCTAATGCCACGCGCACTGATTTGTTCTTACTAGAACTGTCGTGTATGCACGAAATCAAAAATGTATGATCTTACAGATCAAAACTGAAGGTGGACTTGGTAAAGGTTAACGAGCATGTGCTATATTATCTATGACTTTTCGATAGTTTTCCGGAATTTTCATTTTAAAGTTAATACCTACACGTGATTTGCTTGATAATTGCGATTTCAGAGGCAGTCCAAGTGTTTGGTTGTATATTATGTGTGTCAAATTCGCATCGTTGCCCACGACAGACGATCTGGAACCCAAATCAGGAGCGTGTGTTGGCATGTGTACTCATAGTCCTGTTTTAAATATCCGAAAATTGAAATCGTACCAATAATGTCCTTTATCTGATCTATTTGAGTACAATACAATAGGTTGACGATTACGACCATTGAAATAAGTAATAGTAGTAGTGGTAGTAGTAGTAGTATAGTACTAGTATACAAGTCGAGAAAAAGTAATACAAATATACAATGTAATCATAGAATATATATTATATGTATATACATATATATGTTTTCAATGATTGTATAATATAGTACAGTTATTATGCATAACAATAATGACTATATTATTACATACTAATGCTGCTGCTACTGCTGACCCTATCCTTGATCCCTTTAGATTTATTTTTGAATTTTTATTTTTGCACGGTGTGTTGTTACTTGTTTTTTTCTTTATACAGCTTTTGGTATCGGTTGTTGTCATTACTGTACTTGATAAGTGGCTTGCTCGGCTTTTTTATTTATATACTCTATATATTTATTTAATTCTTATTTTCCCACGCGCACTTTACGTCGGAGACAATGATTCGATTTCTTTCGTTCTAAACGGAATTGTTATACATTGTCTATTGCCGTCACGTTAAAGTGTGTGTGCGGGAGTTGTGTGTGCGTGTGTGTATGTGCGTGTATGCGTGTGTGTTTACTGCCTTTTAATATCTTCTTTACATATTATTACCTATATAATACATATATATATATTTATTATTCAACAAAAGAATATACAATTATTTTCGTTATTATTATTATTATTATTAAATCGAAATATATATAGTAGTAGTGTTCAGGTATATATAACGTGAAAGCGCGTACGCGCGCGTGTGTGTGATGATATATTTATTTATAATATAAATATATTTATTAATGGTAATGTGATAGGAGTTGATGACATTTTCGTTGTCGTTTTGCGTTATACACATACAATTATTATGGATTTATTCTTCAATATGTAATGATAATAATATATAAAATAAATTTACACATATTATTATTTGGTACAATATTCTGGGTTACGATATAAATATAATTGTTAATACAAAATAATAATTTAAAAAAAAATTTGGATGCCGCAGTATTTAATGCAACAAACGCCACCCGCACTTGAGGTAAGGGTATATATTAGTAAATCTAATATATATAGTATATGTATAATGATTATATTTTGTAATTATTATCGCTGGTGTCGCCGCTTTATATTACATACTCAAAATTACTTAACACAATAATTTATTTTGTAATATATTCCGTTGAAGGAATCGGCCACGTCGTTAATAATAATAATAATACATAGTATTACATTATATACCTATTATTAATTAGGTACGTTTAATAATAATAATAATAATAATAATAATAACGTTGTTTGGATTTTGATTTTTGTTCGGTGTTTATGTGTGTGTAAGTTTTGTGTGTGTGTGTGTGTGTGTGTGTGTGTGTGTCGTGTGTGTGTTTTTAAGTTTTTGCGCGTGTTTGTATGATGAATGGGTGTGAATTTTTTTTTTAAACTACACGCGTGATTTCATGCTTTCATATAATTGTTGTACTTTCGAGATGATCAATATACGTAATGTTTTACAATTGGCTGCTCGATTTTGAGGTTTCCTTGAGGGACTTTTTTTTTTTTCAGTGGAAAGCAAATTTCACTGCCGCTTATGCGATGAGTAATGCGAATAATGTGTGTGGATAATTTTTTTTTTTATTTATATTGATTTTTTCTTTTGGTTTGCACTTAATTTTTTTTTCGATTACGTTGGATTTAAATTATTGTAACGCACACGTATTTCTTTTCAGAGAATGTGGCAAGGTCAAATGGTTTGACCGGTTGTTGTTGTTCGTCTCGGACACAAGGCACCACACACACGTTAATCGATAAATACCGCGATATTATTATTATTATTATTATTATTATTATTTAAATGTAAAATTATTATTATAATTAATTTTATAATACATAATAAATAATAATAGACGCGAAACATCTCTCTTGAAACTCAAACGCGATAATATTATTATTATTATTATTATACTTTAAATTTATTGATTATTGTTAATATTTTTTTCACTCGGTCCAAAGCCGCCGCTGTTGGTGGTTTTTGTTGTTCTTGTTCTTCTTGTTCTTGTTATACTTGTAATAGTAGTTATGTATGGTTATTATTAATATTATTATATCATCATCGTTATTGCGTTGATAGTATCACAGCGAATTTTAACTACCCTTCTTTGACGACGTCTTTAATTTTAGTAGTGTTTTTGCTGCAACGTCGTCAGATAAAAAAATCTGTGCATTTCTTTCAATTGCTCTTCTTATTCTTCATCTTTTTACACGCAAGGATGTGTTTGATTAATGTTTTTTACTCTTGAAATTTCCAAACTGTCGTTTAATACAACACACCATTAAATAATATGACAATCGCGATTGGCAGAAATATATAATATTAGACCTCTTTACCTTTTTAGTAGACATACTCCGTGATCGTAATATTGCATTCGCCAGTGCGAATTATTTGAACATGATTCGTGTACACTAGTATCTAAAAAAAAGATAAAAATATCGACAAAATCTGAAACCATCTGCTTACCTAACCACATGCACGTTAGCTTGTTTCGGTGCAACAATCGAACCAAGTGTAGGTACTAATTCTAGGTATGACCTAAATTAATTTCGAAAGTCCCGGGTCCAATCTCATTAGATTTAAAGTCGTCCTCGATCCTTTAATCGAGACTTAAGGACTACGCACGTCGATGTCCACATATATTGATTATGAGAGTATATTATTGTATGTAAGACAATATGCATTTTTGGAATTTTCTGTGCCGTAAGCTAATGATTACTTGTTCGAATAACGTAACTATATGTATTATTATGTCACGCCAACTCGTGAGAATACAGCATGACAATATTTCTGTTTCAATATTCTAATAACGATTCCGTTTGTTCCCTATCAGTAGATGTAATGATAATCGTGAACCATTTGACCAATCGAGTGCCATTATAGACATACCTAACAAAGCAACACACAATCTAGGTACTGCTATTCAGTGTTTTATTCTATTGTGCGTATATACCTAAAACATACTAAGCTGCAATTGACATTTTCGGAAGAATTCGATTTAATGAACGTTGTAATTCCAACTACTTCTAGATGTTAAAATATTTAATTGGTGTAAGTTGTTGTAACTAACGTGGGCTCAAATCCATTTAACTATTATTTTAGTTATAATAAAAAATTAATATATACTTAACTAACGCTTTATTAATTATATTAATAACAAATGTTTTAAAAATTAAGAGATTATAATATGTTCTCGCTGCCAACGAATATTATTAATTATAACAATGATTATAATGACTTATAGTGGTGAGGAAGGGGAATAAATGGCTGTTTAGATTTTATGTACAATTTACTATTACTTATCTTCAAATGATAGTATTTACTATACTTATTATTATTATTATTAATTATTATTATTATTATTATTATTATTATTATTACATTATATTATATTATTGAATAGTTTTTATTGTTTGTCGATCTAGTCACCACCGCAGAGCATTATATAGTACTCTTCTTTATTTAGTGTTTACTTATACCGATTTTCAAATTAATTATAATTAAATAGTGTAGATAAACGCTTGCTATTATATAATATAGTTGATTATTATATTATAGGTGGATTCCGTGAATAATTAATGAAACAATGTTTCTGTTTTATATTGAAAAAAATAAAAGTGCACAGCGATATTATTATCGTAAAGTTTATTTAAATGATATTATTTTAAATTTATACACCGTTTGATATTACAATATATTTATAAAATATATATACATCAACAATTTATTGGTATATCGGCAACAATTGGATACAAACGAAATGAAGTGTGTCACAAACGGAAAATGCATATGATTTAAACTGCAAGAGCAGCGTCAACTGCAATGAGTCGAAGGAATGACCGTCGCATGTATTAAAAACGGAAACTATATTACACATATACACTCCCAAGTATGTTAAAAACAGTTAAACGTGTTTTGTTTCTAATAAGTTTAAAGCAGCTCACTTACTTGTAATACTTTAAATAATGGTACCTAGAAATTTAATATTTTTTTCTTCAAATTTTATTGTTGACCTTTATTTAGCCAAATGCTGTGCAAATTAAAATAGTTACCACGTGAAATTCTTCATTTCTTTATTTATAAACCTTACAATTAGCATAAACTAATATTCTTATATCTTATGTTTTTTTCACATGGAAGACAACAATAGAACAAAATATTCTATTATTACGTTTATTTATTTTAACAACCATCATCGTTATGTTGTATAATATGTGTGTTGTGTGCGTGAGCGTGTGAGACGACAGTTAATTAGGTATTATTAGTGTTTTTAACATATAATTAATACTGTTTAGACATATTTTGTTTGTGTGCGTGTTGCAGGTTACTTATTACAATAATAATAATTATTAATTCACTTAACGCGCGTTTGTACATGTCACGCATTGTTTATTTTGATTTAAAATTTAAATGTAAACACATATTTATATGTATATTATTAATAATTATCAAATTATTTTGCTGTAACACAGACAAAATATTAAAATGTTCGATCCCTTTAAGGCCTGTTTTATATTAACGCGTGTCATACGTCCGCGTTTTGATTCGTTTTTAAGTTCAAGTGGCGCACTCCGTCGATCCCTCGCCAAAGTGGCGGCGCGTAAATATCGTATTACCCAATTATGCCCCTACAACTAATAATTATTTTAATGGATTAACGTAATTTTCGAGTGATGATTAAAAAACAACTACTAACCTATATTAAATTTGTAATTCTGTAACGGATGAATGTCGTAAGTCTGAGTAAAAAAAAATGTATCATATTACCTACCTACCTTCTATATAATATTATAGCCTCCGAAGGTTTTAACTGTTCGGAGATTAATTACTAAAAAAACACACGCGCGCATCGATCATATTATATTACGGAACATTACTGCACGATAATAATTGTAAAATAAAATAGGTACCTATTAAATTCTTCTTTACAAAACAATTATTTTTTAGTCGTTTTTTTTTTGTTTTTTTTAAACAAAATCATAAAACATATGAAATACTTATTGTGTTGTCTTAATTTTTGTTTTCTCATATTTTCGTGCATGCAAATATTATTACTTACATATCATCAATCATCATCATATAATATATTATATACAATGTATATAATATATGTCTCATGTATACACACTATCCAACCGCCGCCGCAGCAGCACTAGAATATTTTTGTTATTGTAGTAGATGTATTTAAATTTTCCTGTTATTTTCTTTTAAGAATAATATTATTGCTATACAATAATATATTTATTGGTAGTGCTCATTTGATACATTTTAAACCGTACCGTAATTTGTTTTCTTCCCTCCCCTGCTTATTCTTTATATCGTAGTGGTTGTTTTTACTTAATATCAAACGAATATTATTACAAATCCCGCCGTTGTTACCTAAACCTGTCATTCGGTTTCTATTTTATTGATCCGTTCTGTATATTATTTGGTCTAAAAAACGTAATATCCGATTATTACCAATATTATATTACAATAATATATATCTAACAGTTGTTCGTATACAATTATAAATTAACACTATACTATTGAAATATTATTTGATTAAATCTCCGTTGACGTGTTTTAGTTGCTCTTATTTGTATCATAATACAATAACAATTAATCCTATCAAATTTACAGAGTAGTAAAATATTGCGTGAAAAGCTTTGTTTTTTTTATTTTATCAAGCGTATACCTTACGATCCATATTTTTCGTTGTATTTGGTGTGTAATTGGTTTCGGCAATTTTTTTTTTTAATAAGTAATTTACTGTCACAAAACCGATAATGTAATAGTTATCATAATAGTAGTATATATTATATAGAGTTGTTTTATACTGATATATATATATATATATATAATAGTTTGTCGTAAACAAATTTTTATGCTCAGTTGTCTATATTGGTAATACTTTTCTTCTTAATATTTTCTCAACTTTACTGTATTTGATTGACTGTATTTTTTTACTAACTTTATTTCAAAGATATAATATTGATCACAAATTCTGTGTGTGGTGGTATATTATTACCCTATTATTTTAAATCTTTTTTTGTTGCTCTGATGTTACGGTGTTGCTGCTGCTTCTCAAATTTTACTTTTTTATACTTGTTAATATTCTTTACTATTTTTTCATTGTCGCTATATGTGTATATAATATGTATGTATATAATATATTATATACCACTAGGCGATCTGTCGTTGTTTTTATTTCTTCTACTACACAATATAAATACTTATTACTTATTAGTTATTAGGTACCAAATGAAACTATTTTTTGACTTCTTAAAGTCCTCTGTCGTTTTTTGCATACGAACCTAGGTGTACGTTTTATTCGTTACCACACTGATTTGAACAAATAATTTAAGGATAGCAGTAGGTATATAATATAGTATAATGTGTGGACGAGCGTAGTGACGGGCGAGTGTGTTATGTGTGCGCATGTGTAATGTGTAGTATGTGAATATTGTATTTATTAAACGGTAAAACTATAATCCATTATTTTATTATTATTATTTTAATACAAATTGTATACATGCATTTATTAAAATCATAAACACTCAACAAAACTATTTTTTTTCAAATCCATTAAGTTCATTTCGATATTTCACGGTGTCTTGTATTAAATGACATAATTTCATCGATACTCTCGTACTACAGATCACTGCAGTATACAATACACATATACCATACATGCATACGCGTCATACTTGCAGTGTGTGACTGCATCAATGTGCTGTACATAATATTATGTTACACGTTATGACGTGACGATAGCATAATATTACTATCGTGGCTATATGTGTTGTACGCGCCTGTCAGTGATCTAACGGTAATAGAAGAAATATATAATATGGTGGTACGGTATAGTGTGTTTCCGTTTATTGTAATATGATTTCGTCGAGATAACACGTCATAATGATATTATAAAGATACTCTGTACAAAAAAATTTACTTGAATGTTATTATTATTCATCGCATTTTCGTATGTGCACTACACAAAATAAAATACGTATGGTGGTGATGCTGCTCTAAACTGAGTCTCCGCTGCTGTTGCTCTTTCCTCCCGTTTTCGTGCATAGTGTTGTGTATTACTATATCAATGATACAATAACACTATGCATTGTTTTTCTATTCTTGTTCACTTTCAATAATAATTTACACAAACCCAATTTTTTTTTTTTTTTTTGTGGCGATTATTGATTCTGTTCAAAGGTGGCCGTGAAGAATAATAAAATACAAGTTTGAACAAGACAACCGCCGACTCGACACACGCGCTCGACGTCACCGCAGGATTCCGATACATACCGATAAAACCGCGATCGCGCGCCCGCATGTGTGTGTCCCGCAGTAGCTAACGCCCCATGTACACACGTCCGTGCTGTGGCTGCTGCTTTTTTTACTACAGTATAACATTAAAATAGGTGTGATCGTCTAATTTTAACATAATAATATGATTATAGTTTAATTAAGGTTATTATTATTATTATTACTATTATTTATCTAGTTTTGTAGTAGGTAAAATCGTTCTCTTTCCTCGGCGACAATATTTATTATTAATTTATTATACTGTTGTATCGTATAATACATATTATTATTATTATTATTATTATTATTAGACTTAAAGACGATTAGTTTGTTCGCGTGTATAGTGGAGTTGAGTGCAAAAAATCAACAGAGGACTTTATATTTATATTTGATGTACAAATATAGGTATAATATGCAATATTATTATAATATATTATTTTATATTATAGTGTCACGTGTTCTCGTCGATGATATTTTTTTCTCATTAATTTTTCGTCGTCGCAGTTATTATTATTATTTTTATTATTGTTACGTGTAACGTCATTACAATCATTATTCTCATATATTATATTTAATGCGCGTAGATGCTATGTTTATTGAATACATTATACTTACTTATTGTGTTAAATATATTATGATACGATTAGGATATAATATTATTATTATGTGAATTCAAAATAGGTTAGTATAGTAAGGTAGGTATGCGTGTATTTCTACGACTTGTACAAGTACGTGATGTGCGCGTACCGTATATTATAAAGTTTAAATACGATTTTTGCTCATCGTCATCAGTCAGTCGTTCGACACGTCATTATCTCGTAATTAATGAAAGCATTTTTCATTATTATTATTTATTTATTTATTTTTTTTTTAGAATCGTTACGAATATTGTTATTTAGTATTACTAATTTATAACATAGTTTGTACGTATACCTAAATATTACATATAATATATAATATTTATTTAGTCTTTAGTGTTATAATAGTATCGTTGTTGTTGTTGAGAATATTGTTACCTATACCTATGATGTAGGATAATATTTAATAATGTTGACGACAGTGTTTATTTTGTATAGTGTTGTTGCCGATGTTCAATACCTTTTTTTTTAAATTTAATTTACACACGTCACACATTTACAAGACTCATATTTTTATTATAAACATTATTGCGATTACTATATTAAAATAATTATAGTATGTATAATTATATAGAAACAATTTTTTTTTTTTTTTACGATAAAACGACCAATCGACTCGGTAAAATAATATAATTTAATAAATAAAAAAAACATTGCATTCTCAAATAATATTTTTAAATAATAATATTATATCGCTAAATTACCTACGACGAGCAAAATATGTACCGCGGACGTTCTCTTCCAAATATAATATATATATCATTGCGCCCCCCACCCATTAATTGTGACATTCCTCCGAACACGGATATATGTTGTCATTCATCGTCAAGTCGAGACGTCCCCACGTCAGGCGTATGAAATAATATAATTTTATGCTATTTTAATATACTTTTTACTAACGGCGCACAGCGTATACGATTAATTTCTTTTTCATAGACGCTGGAGTTCAGTGGTTCCACGTATGGTGAACGCGTACACAGGTAACACATGTTCGAAGCTCTTCCCCTCCCGACAACTATGCGCTATAACCTCTGTCAAGGTTTACTCGCTTTCCCCTGAACACAGTCTTACCAGAGATACCTTCACTGTGACGGTGTTTAGAGCATTTGTATAGTGGTGTACTATAATGCCATGTCGACGGTGTATATCATGTTATCGTTTCGCGTATGGCCGGAAACCGAAAGTCTCCAACCCCATCCACCGCCGACGATGTACGTATTACTTTACCACTGTCCGACTGTGCCCAAACGCATATTATACCAGAGATGAAGATTTCACACATGCGCGCGTATGATTGGTTTTTCCCCCTGAAACACTTCTTAAAACCTCTATGAATATATACCATTCGCACTACTACTATCATTACTGTATATCACTGTTACTATAATATATATATTATATATATTATCACGTGTACCACTAATTCTACTATATCGTACTACTGTTGTTTACCGTTTACCATTATGTAACCTGTACTTAATATAGTATTATTATAATGTGTGTAGCTATTGCTTTGAACTATTGCTTTTGTTGCATGAATAACACTTTTCCAAGTATATTATATATTATGTATACTTACGTAGTGCCCACGGGGGAAGATTTAAATCTCCGCATTTT
The DNA here is from genome assembly GCA_027563435.1 of Nasonovia ribisnigri. Lineage (NCBI taxonomy): Eukaryota > Metazoa > Arthropoda > Insecta > Hemiptera > Aphididae > Nasonovia > Nasonovia ribisnigri. The sequence continues at coordinate 303,219 of JANEHU010000568.1, forward strand.
GTATCGGTGCATTGTGTCGTGTCGTAGTGTACAACACTATGCGATACGTCTTGACGTGTATATACGTAAGGTGTATCTGGACGGGGGAGAGAGTTGACAATTATCGTTATTTAAATTGTCTAATACTCCATACTCCAGATACACCCTTGTATCGTGTACACATCTGATGTCGTTTTTGCATGCTTATCAGTAATCACACGCCCGGGTCCCCGTCAGTATAATTTGTCAGTTATAATGTACTGTACATTCGATTGTAACAATGCATATTACAATGCGATGACTTAAGAGCGTACGTAATTGCCGACGTGCAAATATAAAACATATTATACTTATCGTATACATATACCTAGCACTTTGGCAGGGGGGTAATATGAATGATATTGTAGCCCTCCCGCCGGGCAAGGCACAAGATTAGGTCGGTAGAAACGTTACATTGACGAAAATGTTGCAGTTACACGTGGGATATTAATGGTAAAAAATAGTTGGGAAAATATATCACATGTGTGGTGAAAGAAGCTCCCCACCCTCACCCTAGGAGCATCGTTTGCAGCTATTTGCCGTGCCGGTTTTTCCAGCGTGTTCCATCATCATCTTCATCATAGTCATCAATCGATGATGATATACAATAATAACATACAACATACAATAACATATATAATATGTTTAACACATTACCTACTCTGTCATCTGATCATCCTCATCGTCATCATAATCGTTTCGTACACAATTCTACGTGCGACATTACAATCTTATACCCATGTATGCTTTAAACTCGCATTTGCGCCAGTACCTATATAATATATATCTACACACACGCGCGTCACATATTTTATTTAACTGTACATGTGTCATTATTCTACATATATTATAACATATATATATTGTTCATATCACAGCAATGCGTGTTGTTCTAATTATTCGCAATGAGTTGTTATTACGATTGCCTACTGTTCATCATACTATTTAATTAGGTATATTATAATATATTTTACGCTCATAACACGCATTATATATTATTATATAATTATCGTTACGATATTATTATATACCTACAGTATATAACCGCTGCCGCTGCCGACGCCGCCGCTGATGCTGTTATTGACTTTTGGTTTATTTTCATTACAACTAACATTATAATATAACATAATCGTTCATTACCCATCCATCATATATCATCTCATAATCATCATCATCATTAATACCTACCTATAATATTATCTTCGCACACCGAAGTATAGTCGTTGTACTGTATACATGATATACGCGGAATGATACGTATATACGCGCATTATGTATATTATAACGACTTCCATTATTAATACTCATATTATAATGTAAAGATGATGATTAACATTTATTAATATTATACGTTTTGCGTACGCACACACCCGCATTCGAGACGTATTATTATTATATTATTATATAGGTACCTAGACATAATATTATGATATTATATTATCGTTGCGTATGTGTATATTATATACCATAGCCTCGTTACATAATATACTGTATTTAGTGGGTACGGTATATAGTACGATATAATACAATCTATATACATATTTGTCACCGGTGCGCGCCGGATGTACAGGGCGATGTACGATCCCTCGACGACGGGGACCAGCCGGATTCCTTTTTTTTTTAAAGCGGCATAGATCCTCGTTTCAACCAACCACCGATTGTTGCTGTTTTAATTTCAGATCTGGTAAATCCTCGCGCCCTGTATATACTGCGCGTACGTCATCTAATCACCATAATGACATTATTTTGTGTGTCTATATAGTATATACCTACATATAAATATATAAGCACACGCTGATTATTTTATATTTTTGTTTACCTGCGTAGGCGCATTTATATAATATATTGTGATATATTGTGTATTACATATTACAATAGAGCCGCTCGGTCGATTTTTATAGTTTGTTTGTTTTTTTTTTTAGAAATTTTATTCTTTTAAACATTAATCATATAATTATTACGCACTTACGCGTAGAGCAAAATGTCGCGCGTCGTTATTCTATAACCGCATAATTTATTAATAAATAATATCCATCAAAATTATATAATCGGTATTTTATGCCGGGTCCACGTGCTGTATAGAAAAGTCAAAACTCAACGGTACAAATTGTTTTCAAAAAATACAAACACTGTTCTGTTTTGATTTGGTTATGTAACCGCGTGGACATTGGTATTATAAGATAAACTATTATTATATTCACATGCAATAAAATATAATGCGTAAGTATGCGAAAAACGACGCTAGCGATAATATTTTTTGTTTTGGTTTATTTTTGTTTTCTTACCAGCGTTATTATTAAAAAAAAACGTACACATGAATAAAATTTATTACCAGTAAATATATATATATATATATAAATGCTATTTTTTTTCCGACAATTTCCACAGATACGAGTGGTTAACGCTTTCCGGCAGGGTCTGGACGCACGTTACGGCGAGTCGCTGGCCGAAGTGTTGCGCAAACAGCCGTGCTTCAGCAAGAGACTGTCTGCGGCGACGGGCGGCGGATCGTCGTCCAAAACCGGCGGAGTCGGCGGTTCCGGCACCGGCACCGGCGGATCCATCGAATACGCTGACAGCGACAATGCGATCGGCGTCCCTCACATCGACGTTGAACGTCTATCGTCGCACAGCCACACGGAAACGGCCGTGTAAATCATTTTTATTACTAATTATTATTATTATTATTTTACTTTTTCTTTTCGTCGCGCGAAAAACACGACATTTATACTTTATATACATTATAATATCGATTCTGTCGTACCCCCCCCTCCCATGACATGCCACACACGAGCTTTTCGTCGTTTCTTGTAGTGAATTTTTCATATTTTTTTTTTCGTTTTTTATTCATAGTAGGTACATAATATATATATATATATACCTACCGTCAAGCAATTAACTCTCGTTGTCATTATTATTATTTTTTTTTTTTGTTTATAACACAAAACCTATACTTGAACATCAGTAAACATTTTATTTTCATCGAAATAATATTATAAGTCTAGCCCTCCGGATCCCCGGCCCCGTGGCGCGATAGACCACCTTTCCATAACTTCCTTCCGTTTCACTACTACATTTTAATAATAATGAATAAAAAAACTAACCTCTCTAAATAAATTAGGTATGCCAACAACCGATGTTGTTGCTTAATAATTAATATTCACATCACCTATATTAATATAATGCGATAGTATAATAATATGCGTCTTGTATATTCATTATAAAGGATACGTATTGCTAATATTTTAATCTCAACTAAAAACTCGTTACGTGCCTTATACAAACAACAATAGTTTTTAATATTATTAAAATATTAAACGTTTTACGTAAATTTATTATTATATACACGTATTGTATTATTATTATCGTCACGTTATACATTAATATATTATATTTTCCGCGCGTCGCCGAAATATTGGACCAGTGTGGGAGGGTTAGCTTATATCGTTGACTCGTCATATACATAGTTGTATCGTGAACGCGGATAATAAACAATTTAATTAAATCAAACCAATTGTTTTACCATTCCGAATTGTTCGTCATCGTTTATATGGTTTGTTATGTTATTATTGTTGTATCGATCATGCGTTTGAGCGCTCTCATGTGTAAATCGCTAAGTACAAAATAAAAAAGTACCAAATTCCGTACGGTGATAAAATTTTAATATTTTATTCTTTTTTCTCCCCACGCCCTTCTTGACTCAATTCAACTTTAATATATATATTACGATAAGTGTGTTGTGTGTTCCTTTCGCTAATTATCATATATGGCATTACCTACCAAAGCATCGTTAAAATAAAAAAATTAATAATAATAATAATAATAACAATAATTATGATATCAATAATAGCTGACTACGGAACACGATTTATATAATATATACGCTATATATATATGCTGCCGCCGACGTTGCATTTATCATAAATACATTTAAATACTAAACATTTTTTTACTGTCGACGCATTGTAGAAACTCTCGGAATGTGTTCTCTTAAATACATAAATTATTACCTTCTACTATATTATATTGTTAATACACAATTTTATCGCATATATATAATGTCGTGTACTTGTATACATAATATTATATAGGTACCTATTAATACATTTATTTCGTTTGTAATAATAAAAATAAAATAATAATATTTTAGACTTGTTTCGATCAAACATAAAAACAAAACAAAAAAAAATTAGTTTTGTAGTTTTAATTTAATTTTTTTTTATACTTAACGTAATATTATTTGTTTTGTGTACATATATATAATAATATAGTTTTTTCTTTATTTTTTTTTTTCAAGATCATTTTAATTAATATTCGATTATTACCTATGTTTTCGTTAAGCGTAATATGTATATATTAATACTTTTGATATGATATATTATTGTTATTTCACGTGTAGTTTATTTTATTAGCAACACGGAGTCGGAAACGAGCCATACGACGCTTTTCGTATTAATAATAATAAACATTTTTAAATAATACTCCAGAATGACTATGTAAATTTAATGTATAGGCGTGCGTACAATAACATTACATAATGTACACTAACGCTGTGTCCCACGGGAATGCGACGAGTGCGTGCGATTTCTATTGTCAGTCCGATGCGGCGAAATACAAACTGTTTTGTTTTTCATCGCATTCGTCAGATTCTCTAGGACATGGCGTAATATTATAATAATATAACGTTAACGGCGTCTCGTTTTATTTATATATATATATATATATATGTATTTTTTTTTGTGTGTGTATATATGTATATGTACATGTTAGGTAGTAAGTCTTGAAACTTTCGGCTCAACGTTTATCACATGGTTCTCATGTTATATTTATTAATATTTAGATATAATACATAGATATATACATTATATAAGTATATACTAGATACGTCTTAACCCGCGTGCCGTCGACGGTCCGACCTATTATTTTTTTTTTTGCGCTTCTAAGGCCGCCGAAACGAATAGCTTCGCCTTGGTGCAATCCCCTTTGGGGAAGGGGTCGCGGAGGTAGCCCTAGCACGTATCGATTGATAGCCATTGGTGTAGCTGTCCCGTCCTGTCGTTATTTTACGGGTGATGAGAAGAAAATATACTTTTTTAGTTAGGCACGGCTGTAACACGCATTCGAATATATATTAGTATATTACTATACAATCGCATTCGGTTTTATTCGTCGTCGGTTTTATTCGCCTTTGTGGGTTGGGAAGAGAAGACGAGTGTGGGGTAACCCGGGTGAATCCATTTTATGAGGTCGCTGACACTGCCCCTTGTTAATAAGGAAAGAAAAATGTAAAATATGATGAACTACGGCAAGTCATATATCGGTTTACGGATTCGAGAATTGAAAAAAAACCTACTGTAATTATTACTACCATCCGTTTGTATTATTATTTATTAAGTAGTACCCGCCGATGATGTACATCATATTATTCTCATGCTGTGTTTTGCACTGCGCGATTTCGATCGTTTTGAAAAAAAAATTATTGAAACCGATAACCGTCGACAGTCTCACGTTCGGGGTTAGGGGGAACAAAAATTGTTACGCATAATATACATATAGTTAGATGCTACCAGCCATCGGCAGTGTTGGACAGATCTAGGTACCAATATTATATATTATACAATATATATACACACACAACGTCAATATTTTACCCTCCACCGCCGTTGTAGGTGTCATGTTAATTGTTGTGGGTCCGTTACTATATATAAATATATATATATATATACATAATATTACTTTATGTATTGTTAAAACCGTAGTTTAATTATTATTATTAATTATATTTATTTATTTATTTATTTTCTTTTGTTTTCGCATATTGATAATAATATTACTGCTGGAACATTCTGGAGTATTGAGTTCGCCTTATTATACTTAAATACAATATTAATGACACGTATGATTTAAATAATTAATTAATTAATTTAATATCGTATATTATATAAGTAAATGTTTATTATTATGCAGTAGCAACGTACTCGTTGGAAGCTATAATAAGTATATGTTTAAGTGCGCCAAAATATATAATATGTACTTTGTAGACGGCCCAACGGATGTCAAAATGTCAAAATAAAATGCAATTTAAATTTTGTATTTAATTTTTTTTTTCTATAAATGATAAACAGTTCAAAATGTTAGATGTGTAGAAATTTAAAGTTTTAAAGTACATACATAACGATGTGCAATATTATAAAAATTCATACATAATATAATATGTATGTATATATACATATTACATAATATATACCTACCTATACAATATATAAGTATTAAAGTATAATATACCTAGTAACACCTCGTAGTAGTGTAAGAAAACATTCGATCAACAATATATAAGCAACATTTCGTTATATATAATAAAATAATCATAATTGTTGTTATTTATTACACCGATTACCATCAAACACAATTAATGTAATAATTATATTACAATGTAACGGCGTACGTATATAAATTATAATACAGCATATTAGAGACGAAGGGCATCTATTTACAGTGGCATATTCAGTGGCCGTTCTACCCTAATACTTTATATTTATTTTAAGACTACTTTTCTCAACAAGTAAATATTATTACCACAACTATTTTTTTGCTGTGAAAATATTTTACAAATATGATCTTTTGTTAAATGCATATAGTTAGTGGTTTCATTATAAAAAGCTTGAATTATTTATATGTCGAAATCATTTAAATGTCGAATGTCGATGGACAAAATGGCATTGTAAATTAACCGGAAATATCTATTGAAGCCCAACACTGTTGGTCAAAAAAACTCCATGATTATATTTAAATTGAATAAATTTCAATAAATATATTTATCCTAGACTTTTTTAATACCTAAGGACGATGTAATTAATGTTACAATAGGGTTTTTATGAAAAAAACTAGTTAGTGAAATTAATTGAATAACATACAAGAAAAAAAAAGCGAATGTAGGTAACCACACTGATGTCTAGTAGAATTTGAGTGTTCCTTGTTGTTGAGTAATTTACTGAATGGATGTGATCATTTGAATTCAATGATAAATCATTGCATAAGGATAACGATTCTGAGCTGAGACGATCTGTCAGCTTCTTATCATATAAATATATTGTCACTAATTATTATAGTAAATAGTAATTTATTTTACTTAAATAATCTAAATATTTTTAAATTTAATTGTGTATATAAAATATAATAATTTACATAGATATACTTACATAGATATACGTTTTAGTTCCCCACCAAATAATTTTCTTCGTTTATATATTGAATTTCATCCAAAAAAGTCTAGTCTAAAAAAAAATCAAGTTTATATATTTTTTGGACTTGTTGGTTCCAGTATAAACTAGTATCGATTATACCTCATGTTAACATGGTGTTATTAATTATTATTATATTATATTATGATTATTACTAATTTAATTAAATATCGACATAACGTTAAGAAGGGTGTGAATAGGTACATGGTGTAAATAGCTTAAAATTAATCTAAATATTTTACGCATACATTAAATACTTATAGGCTACATGAATTTGTATTTTTCCGTCGTCATAATGGAAATAGCTCACAAGCAGATATATCATCAAAATATTGTCTATCTTTTGAATGTTAACAACGAAGGTACATAGGTTACGACTTGCGGGCGTTTCGTGCCGAGATGGTAAGATCATTGCGCTCTGCTGGACTGTGTATAACAGTGGAGATATTTTAATAAAATAAAAAGCTATTTAGCCATTTAGCCATTTAGGTAGGTTAATGTATATAAATATTATTATATTATAGCTATGTGGGCCTGCATGTGGTTCAGAAGCGTGTCCAAATTGCAAAGTTCTTGTTAAGAGGATGACAATACAATATATTTTGTTTTTTCTCTCTGACCCATGTGCAACATATCAATTTGCGTTCAGCAGAACCAATCTTGTATTGTTAGCCTTAATATTAGAGTGAATGATCCTATTATCAAACTTTTGTTTGGGCCAGGAAGGCAGGACATTATCTGTATTTATGTACGTTTATAATATTTCAAATTTTGTGGTGTAAGCATTTTGAATATTTAATATTTTACGCACACGTAACTTGTATAAAAATATCTAAATACAGCCAACGCACGGACATATATAATGTTTTTAACATTAAGTTTAATAATGGGTAAATTATATCTAAAGCTATAACATATTGTAGAAGATTGGTTCTGCTGAACGCAAGTTTGTGATGCTGTGCATAGGATGGAAAGATAAAACAACTTGGACTTAGCCTCCTCCAGTCCTCCCTTAGTTAATTCAATTTTTTTTAATATACCTAAATTGTATTTTTGTAATTATAAAGCTTATGAAAAAATGATATAGTTAAGAAAATCTTTAAAAACTCATTATGTATAAAATGTATTACCACAGAACATTAATTGATCAAAAAAGGATTCATTCAAACTCAGGAATAGGTGTATAGTTCACAAATAATTTTATAGAAACAGAAAAGACTATGTACTTGTAATTGCCCCCTTTTCAATTTTGTATCCTCGCTTATATGATTTAGTTATGTTAAAATTACTATTTTTAATAGTATATTATTTACACAGTTGTCAGGATTATTTAAAATACTTTATGGTGAAATTGTTATAAAATCTTTTAATACTATTAAACCCCTCGTATGCATGACTGTTCTAAGGAGTACTAGATAGGCAATTATTAAAACACTCGCGATCGTGTAGTAATCTGCATCTTAGCTATAGGTTACATATTTTAATGAGTAATGATGAAATAATTTTCTACTATGAGAAACAATTAATACCCAAAACAAATATTTCGGTTAACTGACTTTGATTTATTTAAAAACTATATTCTAAAATATATCATAAAAAAAAAAAGCGGGAAGTGGCAGTTTACAAGTAGGTCACTGTAATAGATGATGGTATTAAATTTGAATTCAATGATATAATACCGTTGTATACAAAAAACAATTCTGAGCAGAGACAGTTTGTCAGTCTAGGATATTTTATATTGTTATTACTTATTATTAAATACAGTTATTTTTTACAGACATTTTAAGTTCAAATTTGGACTAAATTACATATTAAAATCAATTTTAACGAGTAAAAGTATATATTATAATATTTTTCTAGCATCACTGATAATTTTAGGTTAATAATTAAATAATATGAATAATATTAATTTAACTTACCAGCTACCGTAAAATAACAATATCAATATAATTTAAAATATCCTAGACTGACATACCGTCTCCGCTTAGAATCGTTTTTCGTATACAATGATATTATATTATTGAATTCAAATTTAATACCATTCATTAAACAGTGATCTATTAGTAACCTACTGTACAGCAGAGCGACATCCACTTGACCCCCTTTTTTGAAATATTTTTTGGTTACAGAATAACCTACTTATGTTGATCTTTGTTTTAAATTTTTAATCCATAGCTATATAGATTATTTTATACATTTTTAACTACAAAACAACAAAGTATGTATGTTAGAAGCCACGAACAATCTGAGGATTGAAGAAAGTGATAATGGAATAAAAACTGGTAAAATCAAAAGTAATAAATGAATACATCACAAAACAAATAAATTATATTATATTGTTTGATTAATACATTAATTTTATATTGTTTTTATACAGAATTACACAAGGTCTGTGTAAACAACGCTATTTTATTGGTTAATTATTTAAAAGGCGATTTGTTTTTATATTATTATAATTAAATGTTTATGATTACATTTTTAATTTGCTATTAAATCATAATAAACAGGAAAAAGCTTTTACAGCTACAAGGGATATTTTCAAAGTTTATTTTTATTTACTTGCTTAACGATTTGTTTTTTAATATTTTAACTATAATAACTACATATACAATATATGTAATATATGTATGTTAGTTGATATATGTATTTTATTGTTTGTAACGAATTCTAAGGTTGACGTTTGTAAAATTCTATTTTACATGTCAGACTATTTTTTCACTACATCCTTCTTATATTTCTACTATTTCCACTTCTTTTGATAATAGCAGACAAACTTATGAAGAATCTTGTATTAAACCTTCAAATCTTAGATTTAAAAAGAAAAAACTATATACATTTCTAACTTAAAATAATTTACAAATTTTCGTGATTTTAACGTATTTTGTCAATATTCAAACTTCCGATAGTTTAAAAAAAAATTCTGACTGTATTTTTATTATTTTTCAACTGCCATTATAACAATTTATTAGGAGCCTTGTATTATATTTTCAAGCTTTTTGACTCAACGAATAAAATTTTATTGATATTTATAGAAAACAAATTTAAAAAAATTGGAAACATAAAATGTCTGTAAACATTTCAAAACAAGTCAAATTATTTTGAAAATGTTATCAAGTATAGTGATACTCCGTAAATGATAAAATAAATATTTGGTCTAAATTTAAAGTATCTACGGTTATTATTTTTTGAATAAAAACAAAATAATAAAATCATCATTTGAGAATTTGTTAATTTACGGGTGAATCCAATGTATTATAATTTTTTGGTGTGAAGAAAATACTAGTATAAACATTCAGTGGAAATTGCATGTATCTACGATCATTTGTTGTAGAGTTACACTAAAAACCAAAATCAGTTTTGACGAAAACCGTAGGTATTTACGTAAAAATTACAGTTTTTCATAATTTTTTTTCATTTTTCCCGGCGCTTTTGAAAACTACTGAACATTTTTAATTTTGATTCCCCAAAGTACCAACCAAAAGTTCTATCCTATTAGAAAACATGCTGTTGAAGAAAATCTAAGCATTTTTACGCTCCTAAAAGGCAGGACTTGGAACCTTTATGTATTTTGAGGTACCTATATTTTTTTTCAAAAACTAAAAAAAAACGCTTGCCAAGTCAGAGATCAGCATGTATAAACTTTCTTGATTTGCAATTTTTAGAAATGTATTAATTGTATGCAATATTTAAATAATACATAATAAAAATGTAACTTAGTAATAATAAATAGGTATAGGTGGGTAATTAAGCTAAATTTCATATATGAGAGAGATCCGATATCACACCCAAGCAGTACCTATATAACAATTTGAATCCAGAAAAACGTCGGTGTGAACAGCCCTGCAAAAAATCATTTTCATTTTCATTTAGCGAGGTGGATTACCGAAACTGGAGAGCGGATTTTGTTGTTTGGGATCTTGTTGGATTCACATTGGAGAAGTGCAGTGAAGATTTTCAGAACTTTATCTTTAATCGTTAATTTACTACATAGCCTAAAGCTAAAAAACATCAGAAAACGCCCAATAAAATGTGTTTTAATTTTTTTTGAAGCTCTGTAGTGAATTAACTATTAAACATAAAGTTCGGAAAATCTCCACTGCACTTCTCCTAGCCAATGGTATCGCATTTCATAATCCAAATAAAGCTTCTGAAATTTTAAATAAGGCAAGTTTAAAATTTTAAATATAAGTAATATTAATTGAAATATATTATGGACGATAGATACTTACAGTGTATAAAGAAACAGTAGAGAAAAAACGTATTCCACTATATTGTTCATTGAAGCACAAGTCTAAAGTTGATCGTATTATAATGGCTGCAACTGCATGTAACCTTCTCACCAAGCGTGCAAACGTTCTCTCTGAAAATCTGAAACAATAAAATCAAAATTAGTATTAAAAATAGTTAGCTAATAATAATTTAAAATACATCTATAGGTATAAATATAAATGAAAAATAATAAATGATTAAAGTTTAATAAAAATAGTATAATCAACTAATGGCCGTATCCTTTACTTATTTTCTAGTTTTTTTTATGTATTAATCAAAATAGGTTTTGAACCTTGAATTTATATCAGTGTCATATTTTCGAATTTAAAGTTATACGTGATAAGTATGTACAGAAATCAATGATTATAGATTATTTCGAAGATTACGACGATTAGTACGATAAGAATAAATTCAATATAAATAAATATAACTGTATATCCCTCTCTAGACTATACAGTATACATGAGAGCAAAGTGCCAATGACGTCGTAATAATATTTTATAGTTTAGGGAGCCAATTCAATGGCCGCCTTTTTTTCACCTAAAATAAAATTATATAATATTTATATATTTTATTATAAATATTTATTATATTTAGATACAATAATTTAAAAGTATAGATGTCGCTCTGCTGTACAGTAGATTACCCACTGGTCACTGTATAATGGATGAATGGTATTAAATTTGAATTCATAATGATATAATACCATTGTATACAAAAAACGATTCTGAGCGGAGACAGTTTGTCAGCCTAAAATATTTTGTATTATATTTATATTGTCATTACTATTATTATTAATACGATAGCCGCTAAGTTAAATCAATATTATAAAATTACAAAAAAATAACGAAAATCGTTATTCTTGGTTATTTAATAATATTTAATTTTGTTCAAATTTGAACTAAAAAAACTGTTTTTTATATTTTTGAGATTTTTTGGTTACAGAATAACCTACTTACATGGAACCTTATTTTATATTTTCAATCCTTTTTATAAAATTTGAACATATACAATTTTTACTACAAAATCATTTTTAAATTTGGCAAAAATCGAACTTTAAATACTTATAAAAAAAAATTGTGCTTATGTATTTTTAATATTTTTCAACTGCTATTGTAAGAATATATCAGGAGCCTTGTATTAAATTTTCACGCTTTTGACCCAACAAATACAATTTTATTGACATTTATAGATAAAAAAACTAAAAAAATTGAAAATTGAAAATGTTTTGAAAATTTTATCAAGTATAGGAATTGATAAAACAAACATATTATATACATTTCAAGTGCATCTATGACAGTGACCCACTTGTAACCTACTGTACAGCAGAGCGACACCCACTTACCCGCTTTTTTTTTTATGTTTGTATATGGTGCGTTGGTGCCCATTCAAATATACTAGGCTTGGGGCCCGATCACAGCCAGACCACGAAGAAAGCTGAAAATTTACTTTGAGAACCCCTTTGAAACCGAGCGTATTGCGGATATCTAGATTATAGTTTCGAAACAATATTTAGCGTTTTTGTCAGCAGCGTCCTTCATGTGGCCGACCACGGTAACGACTTATACCCGCGGCGTGCTTGATAATGGTTCACCCGATTGTTCGATAAGGGCAACCGCTCTAAGTCACATAATGTCATAAGTGATCATACTTCTATGTGCAGGCACAATATGCTTATTGTTGTCAAGCGACCACCTCTCAAAAAACCGACCTCCTATTTTATCCGCCCTTTCAGCCGGTCCGTTTTTAATTCCGCCTTGACGGTCGTTTCGTAGGTATACTTATATAGCTAATTTTGCCGTGCTAATATGTATATTGTTGGAGCATATATTATTGACCTTTTAACGACCGTGTAACCTTCAGTAGTCCTTATACGATCGCAGCACATTTGTGTAATATATCATATTATACAGTCTATAGTAATATATTAATACAAATATAATACAGGTATATTAATAAATAGTTTATTACCGCACACGCATTAAATCATATCGGTCACAGCCATTTGGTATAAGTGGTATTGTTTTTAACGTCATTAATAAAAAAACAACGAAAAAAAAACATTACACTTGTATAAGCGTATAGCGCATTAATTATTATTAATATCGTAGCCCTATATCTTCCAAACATATTAAACATTAAAACCTTAAACCTTGAACCTTATACTACACCACAAAATTAAATAACTCAAAAAATACTCATTTGAATTTCGATTAGGATATCCTACATCAACATCAAAAAAAAAAAATCATCTGAGATCTACTTAAAAAATTCACAGTATTAAAGGTTGGTTTTGATTTAAAAAAAGAAATTTGTATAAGTTTGCCACAAGAAACTCCTTAAATGGTATAATAATCTAAAAGTATTTTAAAATATTATGGTCCTTAGTTAAATACTCAAAAAATCTGAAGTAGAATAAATGTATTATTTAATGAAACAATTGGGGTGAGCATATCCTTGGTGAATCACACTGTATATACTGCAGCATGGATATACACACTTGGATTTATAAATTTTGAGTGTTGTAATGCCATGCACTTTCAATTTATGTGTGCCAGTAATCTTGTAAATGAATGAATAAAAAAGATAAATTAATTGAATCCTAATAGGTAGGCACATTTTTACAAATATGCATACTTATCTACCTAAAAAAATATAATTCACTACAAAAAGTCGATCAATTCTTGTAGGAAATATTGTCTAATATACCCGCGTTTATAAAAATAACATTTATTACCTACCTATTGTTTAAAAGACACCAGTGTTGTATCCAGCAATATTGGTTGTACAAAAGTTCCAGTTTTGTGTTATATATCTTTTAGTTTTAACAATGGAGTGAATTGACGTATTATCAAATTTAAAGGTTACAACAATAGGTACCTATATACGTTTTTTTTCGATATTCTAATTTTAAAGTAAGATATGAGTCAATTGTAAAATATCACAACTTAAAAATGTTCAAATCTTACTTAGAAAATAAAATATTAAAAAAAAAACAGATTATGGTCTTAGATATATTTAAGTTTGATAATATAATAGATAAATCAATTCACTCTAATATTAAAACTAATAATTCCAAACTGGAACTGCTGAGAGAAAATTTGCCGTAGTCTATGTTGTACGTTTGTTAGGATAAAACACATGCAGGTGACTTCCTCTCAAAAGTATAGGTATCTAATCTGCATTTTATTCAATAATTTCTTTTTTTTAATCAATTTTAATTTTGTTACGAACTATAAAGCGTTATTTACTTTATTTAAAAAAATATATCAAATAGTTAAAACTAACATCAATAAAAATATTTTTTTAGCTTGAACTACATAAAAGAAAATATAGTGTTTATTATAAAATAAATTATGCCTACTTATTCTAGCTTGTGTTTAACTTTAATCACAGGACTGAACTCGGAAGCAGCAATATTTATTCAGTGTGATGAGATGTTAAAAGTGATTATTTTACATAATTATTGTAATTAAACATTTTAATTTTGTTGTTCGTGCTGCTTTAATTATAGTGTAGGTACTTAAAATATGATTTACTAGTGTATCTTATACAGTTGTACACTTGTACGTTTATACAATATGTATGTATATGACTATTTATACCAGGCGATCCGTTTAAAGTAAGACACTCGTTATTTAAACAACTATAAACGTTTTTGAAAATATTTATCTACCTCATGAAATGTTGTATACTTTGTTGGAGTAAAAACTTAAAAAAAATATTACGACTACAAATTGTATAAAATATAGTTATTTTCTTTAAAAGTGTATTTTTATAACGATTTAACATTATTTAAGAAATAATTTCATAAACGTTAGTGGCCTAAGTTAAATGGATCACCGTGTAAATGTATTACATACTGGTTTTGTCAACTGTCGCGAAGCTTTAGTGAGTGAGCTATGTTCTAGCTTTTTGTTTTATGATTACACTTACATAATATAACTAAATAAAATATTTTAATTTCATATTTTACAATTGCATAGTTTGTATGAATTTTGTTGTAATATTGCATTTTTAACAACTTATAATATTATGCAATTTATTGGTGTACTTTATATTCGAATCGATTGTGACCGAGAAGAAACATTATCGTACAGTAGGTTAAATAATATAGAGCTATAATTTCTAGTTCAATTAATAATTTCAAAAAAATTTCAGCCGGGGGCTACAACATAAATTAAATGGACCGGTATCTGTATAACCCGTTTTGAAAAGCCGACGGCCGAACGCTATCGTAAGTATATTGTCTGCGGTCACAATCACAGACTTGCACACATCACTTGTCGAAAAAATAATATATATAGATACGTGTAACGTGTTCGTCCAATCCGTATTATTATATTATCTTGTGATTCGTGGTATTATACAACTCGAATAGAATTATGATGAAACACGAAGCTTATAATAAGTAATAAACAATAATATGCCGAAATAGATCAAAACGATTTTTTCACCATAACATACTTTCATCCGACTATATATAATATTATTATTATCGTTTATATATTATCATTGAGTTATTTAATCACACATTATTTTTATATTGACTTTAATTGGACAGAGTAACCGATTTAAGTTTATTGTCCATATTGTTCAAATAAAATAATAAAAAAGGTAGGTAGCTCCCGAAAGTTCTTACTTCTCACAACTAAGTACAGTTGTAGTATAGATTGGAAGTTAACACTGCTACAGTAATATTATAATACCTATCTAAACTTGACTAAATACTTAATAAGTATGCCCCATATAATGTATAACTGTTGTTATATAACAAATTAGTTTATTTTAGAAAGCAATTGATTTTATGTAACTATAATATTATATATGTACATATATTATTGTATTTTTACTCCAAAAACACGTACTGGAATCCCGGGCCCGGGGTAAGACCCTCACGGAGTCCATAATAGGCTGTGGATAATTTGGTGCCACTGATTTTATTACGTATAAGACACTGCAGAGCAGTGACTGCACACACCGCAAATGCAAATCTATATTATTTAACGATAAACATATCGATTTATTAAACATTCCTAAACACGACTTTATTCGATAGTAGATAACTAATACTTTTACACACGGTGAAAAAATTTCAACCAATCGACGACTAAAATCAACTCAATTATTTGAATATAATTGAGAAATAATTAATGACAATATTATTGTCTTATATTCCAGACAATAAGAATTTAATTTTCTTTTTGAATATTCATAATGTGATAAAATAACCATTAACTTTGTTGCCGACGCATTCAGCGTTTTACTGCGTATGATAATATAACGTATGAAGTTATGAATACATAATATTATGTAGGTAGACCAATTACTATTTAATTTTTTTTTCTTGTGGTGCCAAACGGGGGACAACAAGTATTATTTACTGTTAGTTTTAAATATATAAATATACTTATTATTAATTGCGGTAGGTACTAAGGGTAAGTGGATGTCGCTCTGTTGTACAATAGGTTACAAGTGAGTCACTGTAATGGATGGTGTTCAACTTGAATTCAATTATATAATATCATTGTATATATGAAAAACGATTCTGAGCTGGGAATAACGATTTTAGTTATTTTTTTGTAATTTTATAATATTTATTTAACTTAGCGGCTACCGTATTAATAATAATAGTAATAAAAAAATAAATATAATATAAAATATTTTAGGCTGACAAACTGTCTCCGCTCAGAATCGTTTTTCGTATACAATGATATTATATCATTAAATTCAAATTTAATACCATCCATTAAACAGTGACCTACTTGGAACCTACTGTACAGCAGGGCGACATCCGCTTACCCACCCTTTTTCAATATATGTTTTTTCTTGTGAACTGTAAAATACTGATTATTTAATTAGATAGGTACTTAGTAATTTTATTATGCCTGAAAAAACTGTATTATGATATTAATATGAGGTGTGTATCATAATATAGGAACGTATCGTAGGACTCTGCACTAATTTGGGGAAACAACCATTATCAGGTGATACTCATTAGATTCCTTAACAAAATGTGATAATGAAATGTTTCCTAATATAAGATTGTATTTGCAAATATTAGCAACACTCTCAAGTCAGTGTTTCTTCGGCTGAGAAAAGTTTTTCGACTTCGAAACTTGGCTTCGATCAAGGATAGACGAGGATCGTTTAACAAATGTATGCTTGTTAAATGTACCTACATAAAAATATAAATATGTATGATAAAGTGGATGAAATAATAGAATTATTTGCAATACAAAAAAAAGAAGTTTCGTATTTGTAATTTAAAACATTTTATCAAATAAAATCATGTATGTGTAAATATAAGAGCCAAGAGGTTATATATTGAAAAACTTGAGTTTAGGTTAGGATATATTATAAACCCCTCTGCAATTTAGTCATGGCTAAAAAAAATGCCCCCCCTAGTAAGTCTCTGTACCCTCCGTAAAGAAATTTTCCTATACATAATTTTTTTTTTATTTGTTACAATCACAACTTATGAGAGACCTTGTATTAAATTTTCAAGGTTTTTGACCCAACAAAAAACAATTAATTGCCATTTATAGAAAAACAACTAAAAAATATTGAAAATTGAAAATGTCTATGGACCATAAATAGCTCAAATTTAATATATTTTGAAAATGATATCATGCATAGATAATGATAAAATAAACATTCAGTGAAATATCAAGTATCTAGAGTTATTTATTTTTGAATTAAAGCCAAATAAGAAAATTGCTCGATGAAAATTAATTAATTTACCGCTGAAAATCCAATGCTGAAATAATCTAAACTTTAAATGGTCATTAAAAATTAGTTTGATTTTTCGGTAAACTTTTTCTTTTTTTCTTAAGGTAAATAAACTTAAGAAAATATTGTATTAAACTTTTTAATCTTAGAAATAAATAGAACATTTTTACTGAATTTTTAACTAAAAATAATTTGCAAATTTTAGTGAATTTGTTGAATTTTGTCAAAATTCTAACTTCAGACCACTCATAAAAATTACTGTGGATTAACACTCAACTTTTTTTTAATTCCCATTAACAAAATCATATGAGGAATCTTGTATTTAATTTTCAAGTATTTTGACCGAGTGAATTTTTTTTATATTTTTATTTTTTATTTAAAAAAAACAACTTCTTAAGCATGTAAATGGCCCCAAAAAACAATTTAATGGTGTATAGGAAATAGTAATATTAACATTCAGTGAACATTTTAAGTATCTACGGTTATTAGTCTTTTAGTTTACAGTTTTACACTAAAATGACTATAAATAGATTTTGTCAAAAACTAGTTTTTCTAAATTGTATTTTTATTTTTCTTGAAGCTTTTGAAAACTTGTGCGAATTTTCCATTTTGACCTCTTTAAAGTACCAACTGATTCACTTTCCTACCAGAAAAAATACAGAGGTTCAAAATTGAATAATTATTTCGACTTCTTATAGGCTATCGTGTGTACATAGACAAAATAAAAATCTATATAATTCGATAAATACATCATTGTAATATCAGTATACAATATACATTCATCGCTCCACTCAGAATATAAAACAACATTAAAATTCAATGAGGACAAAATATATGTTACTTACCCTTTCGAATATTAGATAGTGTGATGTCATTCTTGAAGTTTGGTACGCAACTCGTATACGCTTCTGATACTTATAATCAAGTGATCAAAAAGTGTCATACATTTTGTCCATCTCTTAAATATTGATTGATTTAAATATTTTTAAGCTAACGATTTTGGACAAAATATTCTAATCAATGAGGATTGTAGACGAAATGTTTACGTACATATCTTATTAATGGAACATAATTTACACACGATTTATTATAATATCACCCTTCACCTTGGATTATCGGTGTCAATAATAAGTAATAACATGCGACATTCGTTGTTACTTCCGCTTATAAAAAAATATATAAATAAATAATTGTATTAGATTTTGAGCAAACCAAAATATTTGTTCGTTCGTATTTATTCCAATATACAACTTTGTTTTTCAACCGGAAATGGAGTCCATTATGCGGTATTTAATGAAAATGTAATTTATCGATATTTTTAATGAAGATTCGAGAACGAACGTTTTAATTATTTTAACATTATATTTTATAAAAATATTTATTAAAAAAAAAGTTTTTAACCACAAACATTTTATAACATAGTTTCATATTTGGCTTCTCGTAGGTACCTACCTGATAGGTTATAAGGCTATAACTAAAGGTCGCTGCAAATAGTTTAGTCAACAATTATTTAGAAAATAATAATCTAATAAGGTGTATTCATATGTTATATTGTAGGTATTATATAGACAAAATACATGGGTACATTACATATAGATGCCCTCGAAAATATTATTTTCGTAATATGTAGGTGTTTTAGATCTCGGATCACTTTCCAATTATTTACGCTGATCTATTTGAACTTGTTTTTGAAATGTTACACTTGTGAGAAACAAATAACTGACCTTGGCGACTGACGCACGTTGTCCCCTTAACCGCATACATTTTATGATTTATAAGTTATATTAGTTATAACGTTGTGTGAGGGAGAGATACCTACGGTGAATTGTCTACCCATACATTTTATAAATTGTATTGCAAGTCTGTAAGCATTTAGTCGAACAATCATTATTATATCCTTACGACCCGTACCTAAGTAAGAAAAAATAATAAAAACGCGTTCGTAGGAATAGTTTTCTTGAATGGAATGTGATAAAAACAATAACAAAATGATTTATGAATGATCAAGTAAAATTAATTATTTCCATTTATGAGCTATTTTTTTTTTATTGATGGTGATATTTTTATGCCTGTACGCATAGGTATGATAGTAGGTAACTATAATATTCTTCCATTTGCAGTACAGCACTGCAAACGTAAAATATAAATAAATTAATCAACAATATAACATTATGTACCGTTGTGCACACCTACATAATTAATTGTCACCTATTGCATAATATATTATTATTTATTTATATATATTATTCAATCAAATCGTTGTAGGTATCAGTACACGAAGGCCGATCAATCGCCATGAGAGTTATTAGAGAATAATCATACATAATATCATAATCATATTATATGCCAGGTCTTTATGCGCACATAATTTTTTAATAATAAATTAATAATTTAAATATATTAATTTTATCTTCGATCTACAAACAGACTCGAGTTGACATTTACGTTTACTAGATACTTTGTACATAAATTAATATATCTGGATCTTGATATAATTAAGCAGGTGTAGGTACCTAACTTTAATTTTTACGTACTATTTACATACTATTTACAGAAATTTTTTTTTTCAATGATGTAATAATTAATAGTAGGTCGTATGAATGTATAAACTTAACATGTGCAAACCGACACAGTTCATTTATTTATGAAAGAACGCCAAAATGTATATCATATGAAAAGAAGAAAACTTACCTAACTATTTGAGACTTGGCGCTTATTGATTGTTCGATAACATTGATGGAGCTTAAATAATAATTACTCAAATAATACATATCATTTAATGAAGTTTTTGAAAAATGTAAACGCTAGATTCTCCTAATTTATAATATAATATTAATATAATCAAAATTTGGTTACTCTATTATAAATATGAATTGAACGTTGATTAGCATAAAACAACCTTTTTTTTATATAAGGTCATGTAACCTAACCTACCTAGAATTTGGCTATTTAATTTGGTCTAACAATTATTCAACTTACTCAAATGAGCTTAATATATTCAGTATAAATTTCTGAAAAGAATTGCCTTTATTACTCATTGTACTATACTACTATCTCAAGAGACTCTTTCCCTTTGGTTCAAGACTCTATAGGTATTGACTCTCTTATTTATGATATTTTAAATAATAATATAAACTGCCTAGCCATTTTATATTAATTGGATTTAGAAACCCTAGTTATACACGAAATTCTAATTTATTCTATATACCTAATTTTATACAAACAGTGGATAAAATTCATTTTTTTCAAGAGCCATATTTAACGCCAATAGAATCTTCGCAGTCTTGGATTTTTTCGTTTTGTCTCATCAAGTATTTAAAGCTAAAACTTTGAAATTTTTAAAACATAGTGTCTACTTATTTTTTAGTTTTTTTTTATTGACTAAAATTTTGTCTTTTATTGTTATTTTTACTTTTATTATTATCACTTGTCTATCAGTTTTCGTATTGTGCAAATTCATATGTAATGTTTTTCTTTCTTTGTTAAAGGGCTTTGGCCCGTTGATTTTTACATAAATAAATATACTAACTAGAAAGTTGTATTATAATCATTATGCACTTATAATAAAGATACCGTATAGTTATATCATGCAGAATGTCAGAATATTTATCGTACTATTCTCAATGTGGAAATCAAAATACTAATAGAACAACTTATGAGGAACCTCACATTAAATTTATAAACATAAATAAAAAAAATGACAAAACACATTTTAAATTGTAATATTCATAAATAACTCAACAAGAACAAATATATTTTGAAAATTGTATTGTGTCCATAAAATGCTATAATTAGTATTTGGGGAAAATTTCTTTCTGATAAACAAAAAAAAATCGATTTGGTCATAATAACTGAAGTTACTTAAATGTTTCCATTTTAATTTCCCTTCTGATTTTCATTACTTTTTTCAAATTACAATTAAATAGTATCAGAAAATTTTCCATTTTCGACTCCCCAAAGTTTCAATTAGATGATAATCTAACTACATTTCAATGGGTTAGCTAATATTAAATACTGTCATGTATATATTAAAAAGTAATAGGTATACCTACTATAGTAGTTAAGTAGTTTTACCAGAAAAATATAGTTAGAGTAATTCAATAATTTTAGTTTACTAAATACGATGGTAAAATGTACTAAATCAAATTATTTAGAATCTACAGCTGTGGTAACAATAAATATAGGTAGGTAGGTATTAGTAAAATAGGTATATGTAGTTGAATTATTTAATATCCATTTTAGTTGTTATTTACTAACCTAATATAAGTAATAATTATCTACTCAGTTTGTCAGTTATTTTACGGTAAGATAGGTAAAATTTTGTTATTTATATTCAGCTCATACGTTGAAGATGAGAAATAATTTTCTGCTCAAAATCGTGATGACAGACACAGAAAAAAATAGATTGGTCACACCGAAATATATTTTTCTTGCCACGTCACTCTCCGTACATGCACTTTGTTAATTTACGCTAAAGTTTATGGGCCACTGCATGGGTAAGAGGTCTATCTTCTACGCAATATCGTGTGTACCAGTGAATGAGCAAACTCCACTGCCAATGACGATCGTAATTTATTGTAACGAAACAAGTTATATAGAACATTATCCTGCCTGTACATATGAACGAGAAAATAAACCACGAAACTCAATTGATAGGTACCCACCTATATTATAATACTAGGTATAGCTATATATTATTATTATACAGTGTATATAATATATTAATAATTAAAGAGATTGCAAGACGTCAAACAAACCCGAAATAAGTAATAACGTGTGACATTACTCGGGTCTCTTTGACTATTTTAGGTTCGTATCTCATTAGCTGCACCCACTTGTTACCTATGTATGTAGGTATTTAGGTATATTTCATAATATGCCTGTGCCGTCATCAGCGATTAGACAATTTGGAAATCGGTTAAAAAAAAATTGCTAAAGGCCATAGAGTCGTGAATAAAAATAATCCAGCAGCAGTGAAAAAGTAGCTATCTACTAATATACATTATTATAATAGACCTATTATATTATATAGGGTATGTATTTTATGCAACTGTAACTTTTTTTTATACATATTTGACTTAGAACAATATTCTGATTCAAAAATCTATAGGTTCGTTTAATAATGTACCAAATCAAATTCTAATGTTAAAATGTATTTTTGTATGATTTTGAAAATTAGACTGAAAATACATAATTATTACATAGTTTTACATAAAAAGATAAAAAACTGCATAGTTAAATAATTTTGACGAAACAGGGAATACAAAACGTAAAATCACGATGTATCCTCAAAAAATGTTTGCTATTTTGTTGTAATTAAAAAATTATTAATCATAGAAAAGCAAAACATTTCATTATTTATACTTAATACATTATTAACATTTTCTATACCCAATGAAATTTGAGAAGTATTTATATTAATTTTAAGCTATTTATAAACATATGAAATCCTCGACTTGTTTAGGGTTTTTTTCGATATTTGTTGATAACATATCAACATATCGTTTTCCGCCTTCAATAGTTTTGAAAATGTAATTTCTACAATAAATTCTTCTTAAATAAAATTAAAAACATCGAATATTTATGGATACAAATGTACAATTTTTTATAAGCAATTTGAAGTTAAAATTTAAAAAAATATTCAAAAGAATAATCTACATATACGAGTAAGTACTATTATTTTCTATAAACAATCAAATTAACAAAATTTGGTACGTATTGGTTTATGGTTATATTGTGTATTATAATATTAGTAAACATACTAATATTAACAATTAGTGATATTATGTGTGCACATTTTGTTCAACCGGACTACGCCAGTATAAAAATAAGTTAATAATTTCAATATATTACTTAAGTAGTAATGTCTAATTTAAATAAATTATAAGTCAAAACCGAGTAGGTACATATTAACAAAGAAAAGAAAGAAAGTTTCTAGAACTGAGCCATACCAGTGGCCTAAAACAAAATATCAACTAAGAGAAGAATGAAACTAGTACCTATTGTGCCATACCTGCTGTGGCAAGCTTTTAACAGTAAAACCACGCTAAAACTAGTCTTCAATATTCCTTTAAAATCGATTTTTCCGTTTACCATAATAATATATATATATACATTTTTAAATTTTCCACTACAAAAATTGC
Organism: Nasonovia ribisnigri; assembly: GCA_027563435.1. Lineage (NCBI taxonomy): Eukaryota > Metazoa > Arthropoda > Insecta > Hemiptera > Aphididae > Nasonovia > Nasonovia ribisnigri. The sequence continues at coordinate 327,622 of JANEHU010000568.1, forward strand.
AGTTTTCAGACAGAAATAACTTAAAATTGAATTAAAATAATATAAGGTAATTGATTAATAATTAAAAAGAACACATTCGAGTTATACTTGAAAATTAAATAAAAAGGTAGGTATAGAGTATATTTTATAATGCCAATATAAATCACAAAAGATATATCTATATAATAGTATATATATATAAGTATCTGAAAAAATAATTAATTTTAATTGTATTCACGTAGAACACGTCTGTAAGTTATCCTGTGGAAGCTTGATCAAATAACAAAATAAAAATGTAATTCATAAAATTAAACCAACGATTTAACTAACGATTTGGCACCGATTGTGAAGATATTATTTACGTGATCCATAAATTATAATATAATATATCGATAGTTATAAGTAAGGGTTTACCAAATTCTAAAAACATAAACTTATTATGTCGGAAAATGGAAATATATACTACTAAACTGGTGGTAAACCGGTAAACGACGACGCCCAGAAACTAGGACAAACCTAGAAATTCCGTACAACCTATATTACAAAGCACTGAATGGCTAAATACACAAGAAAGAAAAGAACTTAAAGAAAATTCTTTATTCTTTTCTAAAAACAATTAATATGCATAGCTCAATTTAAACATTATATATTGCAAATACACTTTTAGAAAAAATTAATTATTTATTTATTTTTGTAGGCTAATAAATTTATACATCTATTGGCTATTAGCAATTAACGTGAATAGATAAATTTAAAAAAAAAATTATAAAATATATCCTTAAAAATAGGTAGGTATAGAGGCTGATGCCAGCTCCGCTCGGAATAATTTATCGTTTGGAATACTTGTATTTTGATTGAACTCAAATTTACCACATCCATAGTACAGTAACCAACTCAATTACCTGGTACACTAAAAACCTACTATAAAGTAGAGCGTGTACCTCAGATGTTTAAGAATTGAAAACTTATTAATATAATATACCTGGTTTGGATAACTAATTGTGTATAAAGGAATTTGGAGCTTAAATTTTTATTTTTACTATGTCCAGTGATACCTCTTTGTATGTATAGTTTTACTGTATAAATAAAAATTTATTGAACAATATTAGTATAATACATAATAATATATAAAGCAAGTAACCTATTTTCAAAACTGATTATCTTAACTTTTTAGAAATTTTGGAAAAAAAAATATACTTTTAATTTTAAAATAATATGTAATTAGGTAAAGTTAGACCATTTTTTTTTGCACTAGATTACATCTAGATAAATTACAAAATTTGTATAAAAATATTTAATATATTGTATATTTTTTTCTATTTCGATTTAAAATTTAGAAAAATAAATTCGTGGACTCCAATCTTATTGTGTAAATCATTACTCATTTTTAGGTTCATGAAGTGTAGGTACATTAATATTTTAGGTCGTATCCAGTTCGTTAAATATAGAAACTCTTATTTTTCACTTTATTATGTAATGATTGTAATTAGGTATTTTTCATCATCATAATATTATGGATCCTATAACGTAACTTTTCGTGAAATCATAATGGGCTACGGACTATATAAAATAACATAAGCTAATCCTACTGGGATTACAATGAAATAACGAATGACCGAAAACTGTGATAATTAGTTAAAGAAATTATTTGGAACTGCATGTAAAGACTTAAGAGCAATCTACAGTCCACAAATATACCTAACGAAAGTGGAGAACAATAAATTGGACATTTATACACAACGCGCAACATTACGCCACAACAACTATACCTAACATTATTGACTACACAGTCATGGAATCACGGTGGAACACATATAGATTTTTATTTTTAAAACCAATTTTTTATTTTAGAGCACTGAGCAACAAGCGTACTGTTTTCAAAACAAAATGATATGTTTTTCAACTATTTTTCTGGTTGGAAAGTGAATCTAGTTGGTACTTTGTGGGGTCAAAACTAAAAAATTCCTATAGTAATATTCAAAATCGTCGGGAAAAATAAAAATGTAGAGGAAAAACATCAAATAAAGGCAAAATCAGTTTTTGACCAATTCTAATTTGTTTTTTTGGTGCAACTCAAACACGACTAATAACTGTGGACACTTGACATTTTCAACAAATTATGTTTATTTTACCAACATGATAAAATGTTTGAAATATATTTATAAGCATGAGAAATATTCAATTTTTTTTAAATTTATTGTAGATATAATACATTTTTCGTTCGGTAAAAAAATTTTGACTATTAAATATGAAAGCGAGGAACCTGCAATAAGTTTTTATTTGTGTAATTGAAAAAATCATTTCGATTGAAAATTCACAATCATTTTCATGAGCGTTTGAAGATAGAATTTTGAAAAAAACTTGAACATTTTCAAATTATTTTGCAGTTCGATATTTATTTAAAATATTCTTTTTATATCTAAAATTGTAAAATGTACCTACATATTCGATGCTATGATTTTCTAACTTTATATCCAACACACGCGTGTCATAGGATTTTAGACGTGTTCTTTGCCAAACGTAAGTATTTTTAATATTTTGTTGTAATAATTAAAAACAAATTATTTTAGATATTTATTTAAATTTCTATTCAAAATTTCTTTTTTTATGTCATCTTTTTCTATAAATGGTTAAATTTTCAGAATATTTTTGAGCTATTTTTATAGATATTTTACTTTTTATTTTTCAAATGTTGTCTGAAAATATAAGGTAATACAAAGTTAGGTCTCATTATAGCCAACATTCAAGAATTTTTTCCCAAGATTTTGTTAAAGTTCAAATTTTAATAAAATTTATTAAATCGCCGAAACTGGCAAAACTAATATTATACATTTGGTAAATTATAAATAAAAATTTTAAGTTTTATTTATTTATTTTTTTACACTGATACTTTTTTTGATTATATTTATTTAATATAAAATTATTTTAGATTATATGATTCAAAAAGGTTTTCATATAGGTCATTTTCCCCTAATTTAAATATATCATGGTGAAATCTGCTGTCACATGAAATTTGGAACACCCTGTATAGGTACTACAAATATACCTACCTACCTATATAATAAAATATATGTACGTATATTAATGATGCTTAAAAAATATTATTATATTCAATGCATTTATTATATCCATTAATTGAAGAATAAAAAATTAAATTATAAGAATAAAAAAATTAATATATATTATTATAAAATTACTTATTTAAGTCAATAATAATTACAATATTTTACATAACAATGAATTATGTCTTGATCAAAATTGTTTAAGTCAGTAGAAATATGACTGATGGTTGTCACTGAAATCAAATGAACAATTTTTTTATGCTTTATATTAATAAAGAAAGGGGGTCAAGTGGATGTCACTCTGCTGTACAGTAGGTTATAAGTAGATCACTGTATAATGGATGGTATTAAATTTGAATTCAATGATTACAATATCATTGTATACGAAAAACGATTCTGAGCGGAGACGGTGCGTCAGTCTAGGATATTTTAAATTATATTGATATTGTTATTTGGCGGTAGCTGCTAAGTTGAATTAATATTATTCATATTATTTAATTTTTAACCTAAAATTATCAGTGATGCTAGAAAAATATTATAATATATACTTTTACTTGTTAAAATTGATTTTAATATGTAATTTCGTCCAAATTTGAACTTGAAATGTTTGTAAAAAATAACTGTGTTTATATATTTTATAGATTTTTTGTTTACAGTATGTACTATTTATTAGAATCTTTATTTTAAATTTTCAATCCTTAGTTATAAAAACTGACCATTTTATAATTGTTTAATTACAATGATTGATAATTTTCCAGATTTTGATGAATTTTGTCAAAATTTGAATTTGAAATGCTTATAAAAAAAATGTGTGCCTATGTATTTTTTATATTTTTCAATCGCTATTGTAACAATATATCAGGAGCCTTTTATTAAATTTTCATTATTTTTGGCCCAACAAATAAAAATTTATTGGCATTTGTATAAAAAAAAACTAAAAAAATTGAAAATTGAAATGATCCGTAAAAAGCTCAAAAACAGTCAAAATATATTCAAAATTAGATGGTGTATAGAAAATGCTAGTATAAACATTCAGTGAAATTTTCATGCATCTACAGTTATTCGTTTTTGAATTGCAACAAAATAAGAAAATCACTATATGAGAAATCGAGTGAATATCTAATCTTGTAAAAATTTGAAATTAATGCTCATAAAAATTTATTTTGACTTGCTTATAAACATTTTTTATTGATAAAATTAGGCAAACTTATGAGGAATCTTGTATCACATTCTCAAACCTTGATGATTTTCTAACTCAAAATAAATTGCTCCGCTCAGAATCTAAAAAATAGTATAATATTATTATATTATATATCCAATGTAATATTCTATAGCCATAAATCATAAAAAATCATGATTATATTAAAATCTCAATCAACAATGAATTTTAAAATCTTTTGATAGGTAATCGAACTTAAAACTTGATGATTGATAAATAAAAACTATTAATAAGTTATAATAATAATAATAATAATAATCAAATAAAAAAATGCTAACCACGTATTATTAAATTACAACAAAACAATCAAAATATTAATTTTCTTACTAACTAATCCTGTTGGCCCTATGTTAATCATTATTATGTTGATTTAATATAGATTTTTATTGATTTAATTATGGCATTTCTCTCCTTGATAATTGCATTGTATAACAGCCATGGGATGTTGGAAAATGTTTATATATTATTTTCATATAATATTGCTAGTATTTTTGTGTGGTGATTCTTTGAATCGATACGAGTGATTAACAGAGTCGCAAAGCACAGCAACACAGGCTTATGTCCAGAGCAGAGTTTTACCTAAGTGGTAACATTTACTTGGGATATGTAGTTTGTTTATGATTATAATATACCTATACTCTATAGTATAGTTTGTTTTAAAGATATACAATTCTAAACTGAGACAATAGCTATTTTGTAGAATTATTTTATTTTATTTTCCTTTTTTTATTGGTACTTATAACTATACATCCCAATTTTTAAGCAAGCTTACGAAGAATACGAAGAATAAAATTTAGAAAAACCATTTATACTTTTTTAAAAAAAGAATTAAATATTAATTAAATTTGGATTTTGTTAGATATTATCTAGCGCCGACCCTGGCTATTCATATTATAAAATGAGTAAAAGGTTTCTTATATCTGGGGGACAATTACAAGGCTTTTTTTGTTGTGCTTAAAAAGACCAATGTCAAATTTAACGTTGCACTTTCTTCAAAGCTTCAGTTAAATCATTAAGTGTAACAGTCACTGTCATAATACTATAAATACAAAAATAATTGTAATAATAAGTAACATACTTAATTAATAAATGCAGTAATAAATGTTAAACTGATTCAATAAACTAAAAATATATCGTAAAAATAATATAATTCAAATGAAAAGCCATTAAAATACGATGTAAACAATCAAAATTATATATAATATATTTTTATTATACCTACGCATTGTGTCTGTCAGCGATTTATTTATGCTGCATTGGATGGTTTTGTTGATTTCACAGTTCAAATCATTCGTTCGTTTAACGAAATCGTATCCTTGAGCGTTTATAAACGTTCAATTATAATATTATAATTCGAAGTATTATGATTAGGACTGGATTTCTATATAGTTTTTTTAATTATGTAAATGTTAAGCTATATTTTTGAACCGTGGCCTACGACTATATTATGACAAACATTGCTTATAGGACATACCTATGTGGACATTATGAAATAATGTTTTCTTTTAAATTGCATTTAATTTGTTTACTTGAATTTATATTGCATAGGTAAATATGTTGCGAATAAAATAATACACGTACGTATTCTCATCTATAATAAGGCTTTATTTTATAGTCTTTAGGGCATTACATTCTAGTCCATGTACCTATACTTAAAATAATATCGTATAGTCAAAGGTGAGCGAGTTAATAAAAAAATGATATTTACTTGAGTTATAGTAAGGTTAAACTGTAACACGGGGGACCTAGAATCAAAATTTCACAGTCAAGAAAAAATACAGTTTACGATAACAAATATGTCCGATCAGCCGTATTATTGCAGTTCTGTTGTATACATATTTTAAGTATTAATTTTTTACAATAAGCTGGTACTGGGAATATATATTATGCCATGTGTCAGTACAGTCGAATAATATATAATTACCCCACGAAGGTACCATGAAAAACACGACTGCAGCTCGAGTAAAAAAATATTGTCAGCGAGTAATAGGCAAACTTACGATTTGACAATTGCTCATTTGACTCGTTGTTTAAATCGCTAAATCCTCTTAGGCTCTAAGTTTAGTTAATAGGCACACTCTGTATCAACTGTGAATCTACTGAACTCGGCTCGGGCGTACAACGCATTACGTAATAAGTATAATAACCGACCTAGCTAGTAAAATATATTTTAATAGAGTAGACGTGATCGCTGCGGCGGCTGATGGATTCTGACCGGAGCGATGAATGTATAATATGGTTCTGCAATTATGTGTATTTCATTACCTACCTATATAGGTATACCTATTTTAGATTCTGAGCGATGAATGCATTGATTTTACAATGATGTGTGTGTGCGTGTGGTTTTTTCGTCCATGTGTACACGATATTTTATAGTAGAAAAAATCATTCAATTTTCTGCTTTGGGCGTGGTTTCTGGTAGAAAATTATATCTTATTAATACTTGTCAAAATAGAAAATTCCAAGTATTTTTTAATTTAATTCTTAAAATCGAAAAAAAATTAAGATAAAATGGAACTCAAAACCTTTAATTTTTTCTTTCTATAAATATTGGTAAACAAAGTTGGATAAAAAAGCTAGAAAATGTAGTAATTCGTATGTACCTGCATCAAAAGTTGATATTATAGCTATTTCAAAATGCATTATTGGCACGTTTCAGATTCTGAGTGAATCAATAAATGTATTGATTTTACAATGATAATTTGTGTTTTTTATTTATGTCTGTTATTACTTTTTGGGACGGTAAAAATGCTTCGATTTTCTTCAATAGTATCTTTTCTGGTAAGACTGAGTATAAACGATTATTTTTATTATGTTACCAACCTATCATTCAAAAAATATTAATCGTAGAAACTTGAAAAATTGCACCCAAACTATTTATGCTACGAACTTTTTTCACCGTTCTAAAACGGTACGCCGGTATTGACTCATAAGTTATGGTAATTATAACATCTGTTAATATTACATGAAATTATATTACTACTAACTACTCTAAGTATTCTTCTCTACTGTTTGAGATATGTTTTTAATTAGACAAAATTAGTTCAACCGCGACTATGTTAAATAGTTAATAAAAGGTAAATTACACTCAACATTTTAGATATATCTATAGGTACCTACTACCTACCCTACAGCTAGTGATGTGAGTTAGTATAACACAAAAGTATAATGTCGGATTATGTATGGTGTTATATACGCTGTATAGAATTATTTAATACAATAGTGTAAAATGTGTATGAAAAAATAAATTTAAATTTAAAAAAAATAAAAATATATTATTATAACATTATTTTCAAAATCTTTACTAATAACTTCATTACTCATTGCCCATTGACTAGTAATTTTTTCTTTTATTTTTTAATTCCTCCAATTTTGTATTATCGTTTAATTTTTGGACAGAAAATGCTGAGTAATCAATAGTCTTAATTTACGTAATTTCAAATTTGCGTTTATTTTAATAAAGAAATTTGACTACCTATGAAATTGATATGTGCATATAATACAAAAATATATCAGGTATAAAATACTTTAATATACACAGTATTCTACAAAGTTGAACACACGTATAGTACAAAAAAATACAAAATGTCGTATTTTAACAACACTACCCACTGCTAAGCAGCAGAGCGACTTCCCCGGTATTTTAATTTTAATTTCTATACTTACACATTGTATACGATATACATGTAAGTACATACGATCTCTAACGACAAAACGTTGGTGTAGAGGTAATTGACGTTGCTGTAACAATAACGCCAGATCGATTGTTGGCCAACAGGACCAGTTCTACATACGCATATAAAGCCCAATTTATGGCGAACAAACAATAATAACACACACACACAACAATGTGCGTAACAACTGTGTGTAATAACCTGATTTTGGTTGTTCGACGATAATATCATATTACTCCGATAACATTTCGCCCTGGAGGCATACGTCTCGGACGCCGGGGTCGCGCAATCCTGGTACAATATTATTCCGATCTATACGTACTTGGCCCCACCCATCCAGCACCCCTCAACCATGGCTGGCGAGCGCCGCGCCAGACACACTACTGGTATACCAGTAGGTATATAAGCCCGACTGCCAGCCGTTAGAACTTCACATTCAGTCAAAACGTTCAGTGACTTCAACGCACTCAACGAGCAAAAAAAACCTTATTTATTCGCCATGGCATTCCAAGTGAGTACACACATTATTTTTTAAAAATATATTTTCGATTCTGAGTGGAGCGATGATTTTACAATCATGTGTGTTTTTTTTTATGCTTATCGAGTACCTACCTCGTACATTATTTTATTGTATACAGTACCTATTTACTCAATACCATTTTCAAATACAATTTTTTGGCAAATATTAATTTAACTTACTGTAGTACTAATGCCTAATAGTAAAATAAATTACTTTAATCACAAAAATATCATACAATTTACTAAGTAATATTATATAGGTTGATAAACCGTTTTCGTACAGAATCGTTTTTTGTATAGATACTATGGTTTTACATCATGAATTCAAATTTAACACATCCATTACAGATACTCTCTAGACACCTTTTGTTTTGGCACCCCGCAGTCTGAAACGAAAAACATTTTTTTGGTCTAATAGATCCTCACTGAAATAAAATTTTTTTTCCGTATAGAGAAATAACAAATAAAGGTACTTAAACTAAAAAATATTTTGACATTAGAGACATTGGAGGTAAATACTTTACAAGTAGTGTCGTAGCGGATAAATCCTATGTCTTGCGAATATAGTGATGCTCATTTAAAATTGTCTATCAGTATTTTTTTTGCTGTCAGTGTAGTTAAGGTCATTCTATTCTATTCTATTATATTATTTAAATAAATTGTATTAAAGTAAAAATGTTATAAATTTCGATGGGTTTAAACAACATCATAATGTAATTTTGATCTATTGGTTCCATCCATAGTATTAATATATTTTATCGCCACATCGTTGGCCTGCAGGCACGATTTTTATTGATGACAAATTTATAATGATGGTTTCTAACAATCCATTTTGTAAATCTGAGATGTTAACGTACACTGGAGGGCTACGGTCATAAAAATATATAAATCGTTTATTATAGTACTACACCTTACAGAATGACAGCTACCTACCCAAATAACGTAATTTGATTATTAGTCTTTTCGGCCATACGCATTCGGCTGCACTTTATTACAATTACGACCCGGTTACTGGTCAGCGACACGTGCAGGCTCGAAGGAAGTAAATAATATTATATAAAACTCGTCTAATTACAAAGTAGGTTGAAAATCATCAGATCCATATTCACTCAAATAAAACTTTATATTTCGCTACATATTCGAATAAATCGTGCCGTTTGGGCACCAACTATACCAGGTGTACCTACCACTTTGTTTTTCTTATTTACCTAACCAATACAAGAAAATCTTGATGGATCAAAAAGTGCCTTGCCGATACTGTTCACCAGACGGTTCCGCATATACATGTATTATGAACACCGAATTATGTTTCATCATTAGTACTAGTTAGGTATACTAGCATATAAATATAATATTGATTTCAGTACTAAAGGAGCCCGAAAATCGATTCATGTTTGAATATTGTAATTTACACTAAAACATAATTATTATATTGTCCAATTTTGCATTTCAGACCGTCGCCGTCTTCGCCTGCGTGCTCGCCGCCGCACTCGCCGCCCCCGCCTACCCGGCACCTGCTGCTTACCCAGCACCCGCCGCCGCCTACCCAGCACCCGCTGCATACCCCGCACCCGCTTACTCGGCACCCAAGTCTTACGCACCGGAGCCTGCCTACGCCCCAGCCCCGTACAACTTCGAATACAGCGTGCACGACGATGCCACATACGACATCAAGAGCCAGTCCGAATACAGCGACGGTAACGGTTACGTCAAAGGATCCTACAGCCTGGTCGAGCCCGATGGCACCAAGAGAATCGTCGAATACACCGCTGACGACTACAACGGTTTCGTCGCCGAAGTGAAGAAAGAAGGCACACCGTCTTACAGCTCCGCACCGGCCTACAAGCCAGCGTACAAGGCCCCAGCTTACCCAGCGGCCCCAGCCTACCCATCGGCCCCAGCTTACCCAGCAGCCGCCCCAGCCTACAAGCCAGCTTACTCCGCACCGGCTTACTCCGCACCAGCTTACTCCGCACCGGCTTACTCTGCACCAGCCCCAGCTTACTCTGCACCAGCCCCAGCTTACTCCGCACCAGCTCCAGCTTACGGATACTCCACCCCTGCCCCAGCTTACGGACACGCCGCTCCAGCCTACAAGCAATCGTACGCTGCCCCAGCATACAAACAATACTAATTTATAATGAATAAATAATTTATTGTACTTTTATGTAAATAAAATTTAAAATTGTCAACTACCAAAATATGTTTGAATACGGTTTTTATATTTAAAAATTTTACTTTATTCTCCTGATCCCACCACACTGTCTGATGCCTTAGACACCGATAAAAAATACTTATATTTGAACCCAGGCGAAACGAAAATGTGCATGCTTAGAATGTGTTGGCTGTATACTTTTTATGGTAAGTATATCGTAAGATGGGAAAAGTTTATTTTATCTATAGGTACCTTTATCATCTGCCAATTAACAGATTAACGCGGTTTCCCATATAGCGAGAAGTAGATGGAATAGGTCCGCAGGTATCAATCAATGAATTTCAAGAGTGAAATCCAAAATCAAATACATCGCCGCTTAAACCATCCCCTCTATCTACATAATAAGTGTCTGTACAAAAACCGTACACCTTATGCATAGAGGTATAAACTTGATGTGATAGGAATACGTAAAATAAATGCGTAGTTCTACATGGAAGTCGAAATAAAACAACTCTACAGTCATCGATTGCATTAACTGAGTGTATAACGTAAGATATACCACCTTGAGGCTATTAGTTCGCCTTTGACTCACCGCGATTTTTAAGTCTACACTAGTTCACTCTACAGCCTCGAACTGTGGTTTGATACGTTATTATTTATTATATAATATAATATAGGTACAGGAAAGTATATCACATATAGGAGTGTCTTATTTAATATTAAAAATACATCTTCTTTCACAAAGTAGTATACATGGCTATAATATGTTCACGTGTTCTATTTTCCAATTGAATACCAATTATTCACAATGATACCTGACAAAATTAAAAATCGACGGTTATCGCAGATCATTAGAAAATTATATGTTTAATACCTATTATTAAAGTGACATTGACATAAATAGGTATTGTAAATATTTCACCATAGTGAACAGTATTTCAATATTAATTGTTATGACCTACACACCACTTTGTTGTCGATAAATAATTTCCAGTTAAAACAATACAATTTATTTAAAAGACTTTGAGTAAGTGTAGTCCATAACCGTATGGTCATAGCTACAAAATACAATGTTTCATTATTTGCTTAGATAGATATAGAAACAAATATTTTTCATCTGTATTGTGGTATCATCCGTATTAGATCATACGTGGTAAACCAACTATACGCCTTACCTTCGTACGCTCTAAGCTAATGACTCTGTCTAGAATAAATTCAGATTAGCAATTGTAACTTATCGAGGCACGATGGTATGCGTTTGTCGATTCTACGTCCTTTCCCTAAAATTGGAATGATTATTAGGACTTCACAACCGTAGCGCTATTCAGTCAGGGCCGGCTCAAGCAAAAATAGTGCACTAAGCAAAACCTAATTTTGCCACCTCTAAAAAAAATTTGAGCTCTAATTTAAACTTAGCGCCTTCCCCTATTTTTTATGTGACATAGGTACCTACACGAAAAAAATTTTTATTTTTTATTTTAAAGAAATAACAATTAGTGTTGGGACTATTGGGTTATTTTTATATATGTTTTATATTAATGTCATATTTGTACAGATATGTATATATAATTGATAATAAATTCATTAGGTAGGTACCTACACATATTTACATTTTAAGAATTCATAATATAATCAAATATTTTTTGCTTTTTAAAATATTTTTCCATACAAATAATTAAACCTTTGTCATAATCTTAAAAAATAAAAAAATATTATAATAATAATATTGATAAAATAAAATAAAACAAACAAGTTTGAACAAATAGTTTTGTTTTTCATTGCATCGGCCTTACGAACATTGACACAACGTTATAAATATTTTATTATGTATTTACTATTTATAATTATTATATAATATTTTTTAAGTATTACATTGTTCCTATAGGTAAGTTGGTTTTTAAAATTAAATTAAATTAAATTTTTTTAAATATTTTTCTTATATACATAATACCGATATATAAAAAAAAATATTATGAGTAAATTTTTAAAATGCCGCCCCTGTTAAAGTGCCACTCTAGGCAGGTGCCTTGCTCGCCTATACCTTGAGCCGGCCCTGTATTCAGTTTAAATAAACTTCATTGACTGTAGGTATGCTTGTCTGAGCACTGTTCCAATATAAAAGGTAAGAACGGAAAAGACTTGAAATAATATGTAACTCGGGTTTCCGGGTCGGAAACACTTTTATTAAATTAAAATAAACATACATAAAACACTTAGCAAATCCAGATCACCTAGCCCGTACTACGATCGTCGCTTCACACGTACGTAGTACCTATGTTATCGCCGAATCACTCAGCGACAACGGGACTGCCTGTGCCTGCGCGTACGGCGGTGTTATATAGAAAATATAATTGTCGCCTCATCACATCTTGATTCACTGGCCTGACCTACGTCAATAGTTTACAGTCTTAAGATATTCCCACCTATATTATGTATATATATACTAATGTTATTTTGGCGACTGCCTACAATATACGACAGTATTTTATTAATTAGTATACCCGTAATATGTTGAACTGAAAGTATAATTGTAATTTGTAAATCGAAAGTAGGCGATCCACCTGGTATAAGTGCAACTCAGCCGCCTTGGTTAGGTTGCAATGTCCGAAAATTAGATTTTATGCATGCTTATACCTGATTTGTATAACCGAATAATCGATGGCTAATATATACTAATTTCTACTAGTTATTTTTCTTACAACCAATTATAAGCAACCATTTATAAACAAAAATGTCCATCGTAAATATCAAAATCCCTGTTTGAGCACCTACTGGGTCAAATTTTTGTGAGTCTTAACTATTCGAGGACCCTCTCAAGGACACACACAAAAAAATTCATCAAAATCGATACAGCCGTCTAGGAGGAGTTTGAATACTTACACACGGAAAGAAATATACTTATATATTAAGATATGTACAACGTATACCTACAGATTTTTCGATGATAATAAGTTGAATAACAGCATGGACAAATATTTAACCATCATATATGATTAGCTGAATATCCCGGCTTCGCCCGTCTGCCATTTTTTTTATTGTAGCAAATCCAATGTATTATATACGCTATATACCTATCTCTGCAATACTACACAGTGTGCACGCATTTCAGTTGACGTTTATCGACTGTGTAATATATTGCTAATTGTAAAATTAATACAAAAAATACAAAAATAATAATGACTATGCATCCTGAAGTTTACCCCCCCCCCTTCATAAAAATGTTCCAAATATTCAGCAAATTAATTTCAAATATCGAAAAGTGATTTTCAGAATCTGCAAATGAAGTGCAAATTCGTAAATAAATGGACCCCCCTCCACGTTGTCCAATCCGTTCAAAAACAACGTCAATAATTAGCAAATCAATTGAAAATCGTTTTTTAGAATTCGCAGATCAGAATTGTAGTTTTGACAAATTTTTGAGAGGTAGTATACTTATACAAGATTCTGAGCGATGAATATATTGAAATTTACATGCTGTTTTATATATATATGATTTTTATATTATAGGCTGACAAGCGCTCAGAATAGTTTTTGGTATAAAATGACTTTAAATCATCAAATTAAAATTGAATCCATTTTTACAGTGACCCCTTTAAATACTACCTACGTCGTACAGTATATCAGGTCAGTACCCACTTGCCAGTTTTTTTTAAAAACAATATTATGTCAAAAGTATTTAAAAAAAAATATTAAAATTATCAAGTTATTAATTTGTTTAAAATTATTAATTCTTTTATAAATTTTAATAACCCATAGGATTAATTTGTTTTGCATGTAAGTTTTTACAGGTAGGTAGGTAATTTAAAATATTTCTATAGTTAGATAATGCATAAACTAATTTCAAAAATGAAGACTAACTATTTCTTTTACATAGTATATGTATATATTATTTTGAAAACAATTAATTTTCCAACCAACTCATTTTCCAAACAACCAATTTACCAAACAAACAATTTCAGACCACTAATTGACTGTACCCGTCTATTTACCTACTTCAGACGCACATACGAAACTATTGTGGATTCATCACATTCAACTTTTTTTTTAAATTTTCACTAACTATGGTCTACGACTTTTGAGGAACCTTGTATTCAAATTTAAATGTTGTGTTTATGCAATTAAATTTGCTTTATAAAGTTATTGTATAACTAAATATTATTTGTTATATGTATATTATATTATATAATAATAGCTCTTTGTATTTTTTATTAATGAAACTATTCACCTATGCGTATTGCTTTTGTTATTATTTTGAATTATAAAAGTATGACATAATATTGAGTTGAACAAACAGTTAGTTAAAAGTTTCGCAGTGACTGAACTCCAAAGAGAGTAAGGACTAAGGAGTCAAATTCATTTCCATCTAAAAATAGTTTTAGTTAAAATGAATACGTTCAACTTTTTATTATATTGATTTTATACACCAAGCCCCTTTAGATGTAATAATATATTTTTTTTATTGAAATTAAATTCTATGTAGAAAATATTGAAAGGATATTTTTCAAACTATAATCAAACTTGATTCATTGTACGCAATGAATGTTTTGATTTCAATTAAAGGTCATCGAGTTAAATTAAATTAAATTTAGACGATATGATTCGTAACCGATTTCCAATTTATTTTGTTGTAAATAAATGTAGGTACTTAGAATATTAAATTACCTATCATTGATCTTTTAAAAATAATTTAGGATAGTATTGCATTTTAAAAATGGATATTTTATATAATATTACCTATATATATACATAAAATTATGTAATTGGAAATTATTAAAGTTTCAATACATCTTAAGTAGAACTCATACTAAAGTATTCAGTATTTTTCCTAGTGAAAGGAGTTTCGGAAAAAATAACAGATATGTGGCAACGTAATCTTAGAAGTCGATGTCCTATAAGAGACCTATAAGACCTAAACTATAAGGATCTAGAATTTTCCATTTGAGGGATTGTATGAATTAATATATTCCAGAATTATTAAGGAAAGTAAAATTAAATGTTTCAATGAATCATTTTTCCAATGCCAGGTAAACACTGCTATTACTTTAAATTTTGTGGTTTATTGGTTCAAAAATAAATGTTCATAATTCTTACATTATTTTTCTTAGGTACGACTTCTCGAGGTTATGATTTCTTCGTTGAAATATAGTTTTTAACTGTTTAATTGATATTTTTTTTTAAGCATTTAATATTACATTTATGTTATTTCTAGTTTTAATTTCTATGATTTCATTCCATTGATTTTATTATTTGTCAAAGATAACATAATAAATTTAAAAATATTTTCTTTAATTTAAGAATAAAAATATATAATCAAATTTTAACAAATCCATTATTTTTAATTATTTGTTTTTTTTTTTAAATATCTATAAAAATATATATTTAAAATATTGAGCATTGATTTGCTTATGTTTTATGAGGCTTACGGTTAAAAATTATTTAGTGACTAAGAATAACCCTTATAATTGTAATGATTTGTATTTTTTTTTTATTTCAATATAATATCCGATCATAATTTACACAATAAATTATAGGAAATTGAAACCTAATAAAATATTAAAATTAATCAATTCAATAAGGATGAAAACAAAGTGTGCAAGAATATTAACAGCAATGTCAACTGGTCGCACACCCAATATTAAATCTTATAGCATAATTGACTTATTCTTTCTTTAAAAGTACAGCAATCTACTAGGTGTCTAGTATTCATTAATGCAAGCCTGTAAGACAATTTTGAAATTTAATTATTTCTTAACCAATGTATTATGAATAAAATACTTGTATATTAAAAAAAAACATTGATTAACATAGTAATACGTATCCAATATTCACAAACACCAACTACCTATATAATATTGGCCTGATACCAAAGAACTTATATCAGTAAATTTCGATTTTAATCTAAGAACTCTAACCATCACGTAAATTAGTGACAGTAACTGTTACACTCAATTGTTATATTAACAATTATTGTTCTATTATGAGACACTACAAACACAGGTGTTCTCGTAGTCCATATGATATAAGGTATTTTATATATATACCGTATAGTATAGAGATGGCGAACCTATGACACGTGTGTAACTGGGTGACAAGTGCACGCTATTTTAGTGACACCCTCAACCTGTATCGTTCAAGCTGTGGATGAAGGAATTTTTATGTTTATAAAAAGGATCATCAAATATTAGTTGACGCGTAGGGAAAATAAAATGTAACCAATATTTTCATTTGACACAGGGGTACAGAAAAGTTCGCCGTCACTGGGCGTATACTCTCAAGATATTTTTACAAAATTATGGGCGTATATGCGATACTATATACGGATGGATTTTGGGCTACCATTGAATTGACTACCAATTTTGGGTAAATATAAATTTGACCCTTGAATTGGCTCCTGAAAAATGTATATTTGAATTGGCTCCCTAAACTGTAAAAAATTATTATTTAACCAAGGGTTCTCATATTTTAAGCTTTAACTTTTACGATGTCAACCTAATATAGCCTGGTAGCTTTTAATCCCAAATTTAATTCGCATTTTCTTCTCCACATCCAAATATATATTCTACTTTCTAAATATATTATATAGTATTCAATCTGATGCAAAAATTATTATAAGAAGTTCCAATATAACAAAACCATACCGGAAAGAAATAGGAGATAAAATACAATTTTTAGATGATGAAATTCGAAAATATGATACTGGTGTAAACACAAAGTTTCAATACATAAAAATATTAGCTAATAGACCACAAAAAATAGTCTATCATAATTTTTTGATTTAGTTTTGTATTTATATAATATACATAATATATTGTATAATGACGTGCTTTGCTATAAAATTGTCTGTTTTTAATTTTATAATTAACAATAGCTAAAATATAACGCTCAATGTAATGATTTAAAATATACTAATGTGATATCGTAAACCACGTGTTATAATAGATTAAGAACCATACTGACGTAAACTATACTCTACAAAATAACGTCTAACTTTAAAATATTAACAACAATTTAGTAACCAATATATTACTGAAAAAAAAACAGTAGATAGCCAATTTAAAGGTACTTATTAATATATTGACTACCTGTATTAGGGAGCTAATTCAACGCGCCGGTATTTTGCTACTTGACGGCTTAGTAATTTAGTATATTCTCAAAATAATTAATTGAAACACCTTTGCGTATTTAAGGGTATGCTGCTATATTTTTGTTCTTATTTTCATTTTGTAACAGTAATTTGGAATATAAACAATATGCTTTCAATTAATTTTATTATGATGTTTGAGTCGATAGCCTATGTAAATTAAATTGCAGTACAACCATGCACATTAAGAACTATTAATGTATGAAATAATTGTACGTAAGAAATTATAATATCAGTTTTAAATGTTTGTCTTGACAAAAATTAAAATTGACTACAAAATTAAAATATTTAAGTGCCTCATATTTTATAAAATTATTGCTTTCAATCAGTGGTGAATTTAAGTGGGGTCCGAGAGGTTCCCCTCCCCAATTGAACTAAGTTATAGGTTTCTTTAAGTCAATAGTAAATATAGTTAAGAAATTGAGTGTGTGAAAAAATTATATATCTATCTCGTAACCGTGGGTAATTTCTCAAAATCAGATTTTATAACTTATCTGAAAAGGTCTACTAATCTTGCCGTGTAATACATATCAATCTAAAAATTCTATAGTTTAATGCTTAAGTAAAAAAATACTGTAGGTACATTAGCTTTCAAACTAATAACTTTTATTAAACTTCGATAATAATACATGTATAATAAATTGTAACAATATATTTTTGTTATTTTACCAATATTCCTATCTTAGTTGTTATAAAAAATACTTTTAATTTTAAAGTGACTGAAGTTGCAAATAATGATGATGCGGGCATGATACAAACATAATATTACCTGCCGCCCAAGCTCCGGCTCATTTATAGATCGTCATTCTATGAGCAAACACAGATGGTCACCATTATATTTTAGAACTCTAATCAGTGACATACCTAATTGTTTCATAATCATTTTCAAAGGTTATATGGTAACGCAGCATAAGTGAAGTTCAGGTATCAGATATGTTTTGAATCTCACTGCAGACAAAAACATTATACGTATTAGGTTTTAGGAACATATGATGTTTTTTTTTTTTTTTTTTTTTTTTTGCATGACACAATATTTATTATCATTCAAACAAATTGACAAATACATATAACAGATTTGGTTAACCTCTCTTCTTTAAGCTAGGCTTGTGATGAAGAGAGGGAGTTACTGTAGTTATAAAATTTAATAATATATAATATAATATAATATAACAAAGCGTATACTAATATGATATGTTAAAATAATAGACTATGAAATTAAGTAATATAATGAGAATTATGATAATATATAATATGATTTACAAAAGAAAAGAAAAATACATACATAAACATTTAACAATTATAAAAGCATATATCTAGTAAATAAATTTAGATTTTTTTTTTTTTTTTTTTTTTTAAATAAAATTGTAACATTTCAAAGTTTTATAAACAAGGAAAAATGAAGATACTTTACATACATAACGCGCTCTTCTCTAATTCCAAAAATAAAAACTTGTATACCACATATTTAATATTAATTGTATCACCCAATATCACATTTTTTTTGAATTCATACGGCATAGAATTAAAAATTGTCGGTCCCAGATAGTCAACAAAAGACTGTCCAAAAGATTTATTGGTGTATATAACAGGAAAGTCATAATTTCTAAATTCTCTTTTTTTATCTAATTTATTGTAGTGATTATCTCGTCTAGCATGTTTCAATAAATGCATTATTACTATTTTTTTGTAAAGGTACCTTACCGGTAAAACACCAAATTCCATGTAATTAACTTTTGTAGATCCCGTAACAGTACATTTATTTAGACAAATTCTGATTACATTATTTTGATTAATTGTTAGTGCATTTAGTATGTTATCTTTAAGGCCACCCCATACTAATATACCATATTGGAAATTAGACTGATACAGTGCATAGTAAATTGTTCTTAATGTTTGTTTCGGCACCATACACTTAATTTTTACTAGCTTGTAAGTTATAAAACGTAGTTTACCTAATAGGTTATTGATGTGTAAATTCCATCTTAAGTTCTTATCGAATATAATACCCAAGTATCGAATTTTTTCCACTTTTTTAATAGATTTACAATTTTGCGAGTCACAGATTTTGTTTATATCACAGTCATGAATTGTAATATTATTGTAATTAATATCATTTTTTTTAATTGAGAACGGCATGAAAACAGTTTTTTCCACATTTAAGATTAGATTTCTATCTTTTAATCTGTTATTTATTTGTCTAAAACCTTGGTGAGCTTTTTCATACACACCATCCCAAGTCTTATGAGAAAAAAGCAGACATGTATCGTCAGCATAAGTGATTATAGATCCATCAATATTGACTTCACATATATCATTTATATATATAATAAAGAGTAGTGGACCCAAAACACTGCCTTGTGGTACACCAGAATTAATTACACATGTATTACCATTAACTTCATTTATTTTAACTACTTGTTTCCTATTATGCAAATAACTTTTAAACCAGTTTAAACTTGAACATTTAATTCCAAAACTGGGCAGTATATTCAATAGAATGTCATGGTTGACTGTGTCAAATGCCTTAGCTAAGTCTAAGAAAATTGCCATCGTTTTGTTATTATTATCTAAATTGCCATAAATGTACTGAGTGACTTGATATAGTGCATTATCCGTGCTTAAGCCCGGTCTAAAGCCGTATTGATTTTTTGACAACAAACTATTTTTTTCTAGAAAATCAATTAATCTAAATTTAATAATTTTCTCGAATATTTTGGAAAAATTACTTAGCATGGATATCGGTCTATAGTTATTCATAGACGCTTTATCTCCGCTTTTAAATAAAGGTTTAACAACAGCCAATTTTAAGATATCAGGAAAAATGCTTTGTTCAATACTTAAATTGTAAATGTAAACTAAAGGATCAATTATATTTTTACTTATAATTTTTAAAATTTTGACTGTAACTCTGTCCGAACCCGCTGCAGTATCTTCTTTGAAATTATTGATAATCTCTAGTATAATTGACGGCTCAATTTTTTTAAGAAAAATATCATCAAATGAGATATTGTTATGTTCACAGCTCATTTTCAAAATAATTGGCTCTTTAGATAAGTTATTAGCAATATTTATAAAAAAGTTATTAAACATATTGGAAGCTACAATTGGATCTTTTTGACATTTAATTCAATTTCGTTATGTTTTAATTTGATTATTTCATCTTTTGATCTACATTTGTCACTAATTACTTCGTTTATTAGTTTCCATGTTAATTTCGGGTTAGAACTTACATTATTAAACTTTTGTTCATAATATTTTATCTTTGCTAACCTAACGGAATTCGTAAAGTACACATAACCATGTAGACACAAGAATAGACAAATATATTTATATATTTAAGTAAATAAATATTAAACTGCCTAGACAACTATTTTAAGTCTTATTGGGAAGTTATTCTAATAAAAAAATAATAATTGATGACCAAATTTTTTGAAAAGCCACCACGATCATAATAGCGTAACGCTTAAGATGGGTGAGAACAGACCAATGTTCGCATGGGTATGTTTTGTAGAAGTTATGGAACAAATATGGGTCCATAACTAAAATGTTGCAGCTTATCTTTTAACTATTTTTTTTATGACATGCTAACCCCCGCCAAAAAAAAAAAAATTGCAGTTTCATTAAATGGAAAGTATGTTATTCCCCATCTTAATAAATAAATGAAATTGTCAATTAGTTTTATTGTTATTTTTAACCAACAATTTTAGATCCCAAAATAGGATTGTGAACCTTGAATATAATACATATCTACATTTTTAATATTATAAAACTATTATAAATTGTCATGGCGATTTTTTTTAAATCAAGGCACGATTCGCCAAACGTTCGAGAAAGTTCTCATAACCTAAGTGCCCGTATATTGAACCGTAAAATAATACGATCGATTCAAAAAATGTGCCAGTATTTGCAAAATAATTACGAGATATAGATAAGAATTTTCAAAATATATGTTATTAAAATATTAGGTATGTAGCGTCCTTGGGGAAGCTTTGGGGTTATTTCTCCGCCCCCCAAAAAAATCTTTTTCATGCGGTTTTATCCCTAGTTAACTTTCAAAATATTTTTAGTTGCTTTGAGGATAGGAGTTTGCTTTTAAGGATAATTTTTTATTTTTTATTTTCTATAAATGTCAATAACATTTCATTCGTTCCCGATTTCTTAAAGGTATCATTTAGGTAACTTTTCAGTTAGCTTAATTTCAAATTCTGTTGCAGTGGCTACCACCCAGTTTAGCACAATACAAAACTGGTTTTGACGGGTAAACCGATATCTGTATAAGGTATAGCCGCGTAGGTATATACAATATACCCACTGTCTATCGCGACTATCTCGATCAAGTCGAGTAAAAGTAAGTACCTACCTATATACAGTTTCGCAATGCATCATACATCCGTCATTCTTTATTCTGAATGTCGTTATTTTTATTAGCAATGCCAAAGAATAATAATTCATATAACGTATTAGGTACCTATTAATTAACATGGTCTACGTTAGCAGTCCGAACCGAATCATGTCCTTTTGACATTTTTACCAACATTACCCATTAAAAAAATAATAATTTGAGTTGCGCTAACTGTTTTAGTCGTTTTACAATAGATTACAACACATTTTTTATATAGGTACTATAATCGCAGTTCCCACACAATATTTTTAATTTTTAGGCATTTTTAAGAACATGCAAATGGTGCCTCTCACAATGTTAAGGGATATGGCCATTATAACCATAGATGGATGCCAAATTATTTTTAATAACTTTTAAAACATTTTTCATAGCTTCTTGTCGTAGACAAAATTAGTTGATAGAAAAATTGTTTCTAACCAACATTATGTAATTATTTCAATGTCAAACTCCAATCACATCCAAATAATGTTCTAGTTTCGTCTATATACATTCTATCCGATAAACCAGTTTCCCGTCTAAAACGATTATTGCGTAAGTACTTCAACGAACACACACCAATAATAATCAAAATAATCAAGTTACTTAATAAATCACAGAATCTAAGAAAGACGAATATATTTTGAAAAAATTTTTCACGGACAAAATCATAGAGAAGTTAATTTATAGTAAAAAGTTATTAGAATATTATACTGTTTTCAAACTAAGATTGAGTTTTTTCCAAAAAAACTATTAACATGCACTATAAAAATGTACTTTAAATTCATAAGCATAACAGATAATGTAAAAAAAAACAAAAAAAAAATCATAAAAAATAACAAATTTTTCAAATGTCCAAAAATACTGGATTTTAATTGAATAAACCTACAACAATGTTAACGTCCAATATACATTTTCTACTAGCAAAAAAAAAAAACACAAGATAAAGCATAAAAATGTAGATACCTACTGCTACTAGATATTTATACTATAAATTTTCTTTATTTCAGAGTAGATACAGACATTATATTTTTTCACTTAAGGGGGAAATTTCAAAATGCTAATAGAAAACAACTAAATGAAAAATTCTAAATACTAAACAGTGTTAGGTATTTACAGTACACCCATTTTCGAGAGGATCGATTTTGGTTATTTTGATGTAAATCAAAAAGACAGAAAGTTTAATAATAATTATATAATCCCAGTGACTTGACATTTTGATACACCATCCTAATATAACACCAATAATACGGCTACTTATTCAATATACCTATTCTAAAACTGACTATTTTTTTAGGAATATTCAGATTAGTAGGTATACTTGTCATATTTTTATATTTTATTTTATTTTTTATATTTATTTTTCAAATTTTTTGTTTTTTATTGTATTTTTTCTAAGACCTGGTCATATTGCATTTTATGTTGCAAGGTAAATTGTATAAATCGTCAACTGCATCAAAATCATTTTAAAACTAATTTTAATTATATTTTCAAGAAATCTTTACGTTTAAATTACGACAACGTTTATATCGAATTACGACGATAGTATTTTTGCTTTTATCGGATATATCACATGCACATATTTACGATGATCAGGTAATACGTTCAGATTAATTTTAAGTACGGTTCGTTAGTTTTGTGAATTCGAATGCAAGGTTACGATACCGGGAATACGCCCGGCTAGGGCATACTATATCGTTGTGAATGGCCGCGGTACCACCAAACACCGAGTCACTAGCCGGCGGCGGTGAACTCTACGCTCGGATAAGCGTAGGTATATATAAAGCCAATCGTCGTCGATAAACTTCACAGTCAGTCAACGTTTAGTGAATCAAACGCACTCAACAACCAAAAAAAATTTATTTATTTACCATGGCAATCCAAGTAAGTGTTTCAAAGCTTTTGTATATTATTATTAACTATTTATAAGTTATGTTATTTTTTTTAAAATAATTTTACTTACGTACATTTCTTTAAGTCACTTGATCATAAATACTGAAAAAATAAAGTCTAGTGCATAAAATTACCAGCCTGATTTTGAATTTTGGATTTAACACATCATACTTTAAAGACCTACAATTTAAATTGTACCTACGTCTATTTAATTTAATTTTTTGGATGTCATTCAAACATTTATGTACTTTATAACTATTTTTATGCAACTTTTGTCTTTCCTGGGTATTTGATTAGGTTCAAGTTTGTTTTTAAATATTTTTTAAGAAAAACTTTATCCAAACCATAGTTATTTTAAATTAAATTGTGGGTATCTACCTAAGGGTATATCATATTCATCGGATACATATTATATACGTTTTATAACAATAATGATTATTCTATTCTCTAAGAACCGTACATAAGTTATAACGAAATATTAAAAATTAAGTTGGAATACTTTGTTCAATAATGATTGTAGTCACACTACCATTCAAGAATTTGGCCCTTCAACTCGATTTATAATTACAGGGCAGCGGTCAACCGCGAGAAAGTGATTCAATTAATTAACGTTATAGCATATGGTTACCACCTACTTAATATTTAGAACGTCATCTAACCTTGTCCTCTAAAATGTATAACTATAAATTATAATCTATATCATATAAATTGTATTTAACTACGATATAGATAATAATAATAACAGTATTAAAATCTCGTAATACTACTGCAATTATCACAACGGACAGAATAATGAATAATATCTATTATACCGCGATAGATACACAACATAATTAGCCTATTGCCGGTTCAAAAAAAATATTTATATCACCGTCCGTTAAGTTAGGAAGACAACAAATATGTATCTATGTATTATAGTAGAATGAGATAACGATAATCTTATATTACACATTATAATTTATCATGTGCAAAATATCAAATAATATCATATTAACTTGTGCTATTCTCCTGTTGCAGACCGTCGCCGTCTTCGCCTGCGTGCTCGCCGCCGCACTCGCCGCCCCCGCCTACCCGGCACCTGCTGCTTACCCAGCACCCGCCGCCGCCTACCCAGCACCCGCTGCATACCCCGCACCCGCTTACTCGGCACCCAAGTCTTACGCACCGGAGCCTGCCTACGCCCCAGCCCCGTACAACTTCGAATACAGCGTGCACGACGATGCCACATACGACATCAAGAGCCAGTCCGAATACAGCGACGGTAACGGTTACGTCAAAGGATCCTACAGCCTGGTCGAGCCCGATGGCACCAAGAGAATCGTCGAATACACCGCTGACGACTACAACGGTTTCGTCGCCGAAGTGAAGAAAGAAGGCACACCGTCTTACAGCTCCGCACCGGCCTACAAGCCAGCGTACAAGGCCCCAGCTTACCCAGCGGCCCCAGCCTACCCATCGGCCCCAGCTTACCCAGCAGCCGCCCCAGCCTACAAGCCAGCTTACTCCGCACCGGCTTACTCCGCACCAGCTTACTCCGCACCGGCTTACTCTGCACCAGCCCCAGCTTACTCTGCACCAGCCCCAGCTTACTCCGCACCAGCTCCAGCTTACGGATACTCCACCCCTGCCCCAGCTTACGGACACGCCGCTCCAGCCTACAAGCAATCGTACGCTGCCCCAGCATACAAACAATACTAATTTATAATGAATAAATAATTTATTGTAAGTTTTTGTAAATAAAATTTCAAATTGCCAATATAAAATTTTATTTTTATTTTTTTTAATTTGTCTCATAATCTCAATGTCAGAATCTGAGTTGTTGGGCTTCGAGGAACCTATAAGATGTGAATTGTAAACTTTTTTTTTTATATTTTCATGGTTTTTATAGGGAAAAAGGATTTTATATAGTAATTAGCTAATAATATATATATTATACTATAGTGACGATGTCATGACAACAATTCGACATTACGACACTATGGAATTACATTATCGCCAGTTTTGAGCCATAACCATGGAATGTAAATTTATTAACTACACCCAGTATACAATAACTAAATAATGCAACGTAAATTTGTCTCTGTTTGTGTTTAAAGCATAGACTTGAATGCAGATACCAAGTTGTACAAAAAAAAGTTGAATAAGAATTAAGTACCCGTTTAGAATAATACTGTTTTGTTTTTTACAGACGTATATATTTATGACGAATATATAACTATTCGTATCCCACAATATATTTTGGTTATATATTTTGATTATTTTTTCAGAACTATTTCTATAATGTTTTCGTATTACTTTTGAAAAGTAGCTGATACACAGCATAATAAAATACAATGATCAGCACATGGTGACATTGATTTATATATTATTATAAAGAATACAATTTAATGTGTAGCACTTATACCGTTACATTTCTATAATTTACTATAGGTTATGTTATTTATTATTTTTATAAGTACATGCATAGAGTTATACTTTATACCTAGCGTACATATATCTTAAAATTTACCTAAAAGCATAAAAAAAAATATTTTATGATTTTATAACTAACTAATTTAATGATATTTAATTAAAACAAATACATTTTTCTGTGTTGATACGCTCTGACAACTATTTGACGTCTTAAAGCAGCACACAATATAAACAATTATTACGTAAATCTATAAAAATTTAAAATTATCATTAAATGCTAAATTTTTGTAGTAATGGTCAAAGTAAAATATATATATATATTAGAATAGCGATTATGTGTGACGTCATTGAGTGGAGGCTCGCCATAATTTCTCATCTTACACCTGTAAAATTTAAGTTGCTCGTCAATTAGAATGTATATACTAATTGACCAACCTAAACATTTTATTTTTAATGTTTGATTTATGTAAAAATGTATGATTTTTTGTGATTAAGACGATAATATATCAACAATTCAACATAACGTTTAGTTTTTTATATAAGTATTAAAATTCAAAAATAATAAAAATACCAAAAGAGATTATTGTTCAAAGTAGAAGTTTGAAGTTTTATACGGAGCTTTCTGCAACGAAATCGACTTTTAAGAACTCCGTTCACTCTTTCTATAATATTCCTGTTTTTTATATGTGATTTATTGTATTTATTTTCTGCTGTAGTGGAGGGATTGAGTTTTGGTGAGTATGAAAATTTGCTCTGAGGGTTAACCACTATTTTTAATTAAATGACCAATAATAAATTTATAATAATATTGCAGACGCTTTATGCATTTATTGCTAATTTATTTCTAAAATCACAAAAATTAAAAGTGTTCAGTTCACTAAAAGAGAAGACATACAGATGTTTTTGATTATGATGAACAATTTGAAAATATTAATGATTCAACATTCTCCTAGAATAAGAAAATCAAAAAAGGCAAATACTGATGTTTTAGTGGAACTACAATAACTCTATTCAAGCCCAAGGAAAATAACATCACAAAAGTATTTTTATTTAATAAAACTTTGTAAACAAGAAATTATTCCTACAAGGTACCATTATCAGTACAAACATTTTAGTCGTGATAAAAATATTTTGGATATGCTAAAAGAAACTGATGAGGAAGATGATGTTTTAGAAGAAAAAGACTGACTTTTAAATACAATAATATTAAAAAAAAGGGCGGGTAAGTGTATGTCGCTCTGCTGTACAGTAGGTTACAAGTGAGTCACTGTAATGGATTGTGTTAGATTTTTATCCAATGATATAATATCATTGAATAAGAAAAACGATTCTGAGCGAAGACGGTCAGTCAGTCTATAATATCTTACTAAGTCTAAATGTATTTGATGATATTATTGTGAATAAAGTAATTAATTTTAGTATTATAGGCATTAGTATTTATCATTTTTCTCAAAAAAATTATATTTTAAAATGCCATTGCGTGTATATAAAATATAACAATATATTCTAAAAGTTTCATATACCAACAAATAATATTTTTAAATTATATCAAAATAACTAAAATCATTATTCTTGGTTTAAATATGAAATTTTGTCTAAATTTGAAATTAAAATGTCTGTAAAAAATAAATGTGTTGATATATTTTTTAGATTTTTTGGTTACAGTATGATTTATTTATGAGAATTTTTGTTTTAAATTTTCAACACTTAGTTATAAAAACTGAACATTTTATAATTTTTTAATTACAATGATTTATAATTTTCGAGATTTTGACAAATTTTGTCAAAATTCGAACTTTAAATGCTTATAAAAAAAAATCGTGCCTATGTATTTTCAATATTTTTCAACTGATGTTGTAACAATATATAAGAAAGCTTGTATTAAATTTTCAGACTTTTTGGCCCACCAAATAAAATTTTATTGACAATTATAAAAAAAAAAACTAAAAAAATTGAAAACTAAAAATGTCTGTAAACAGCTCAAAACAAATCAAAATATTTTCAAAATTGAATGGTGTATAGAAAATGAGAATATAAACATTTAGTGAAATTTTCATGCATCTACAATTATTCGTTTTTGAATTACAACCAAATAAGAAAAACGCTACATGAGAAATCGAGTGAATATCCTATGTTGTAAAATTATGAACTTAAAACACTCATAAAAATTTATTTTAATTGCTTTTAGATATTTTATTTTTGATAAAAGTAGAAAAACTTACGTTAAATCTTGTGTTAAAATTTAAAACCTTAGATTTAAAAAGAAAAATTTTTATGAATTTCTAACTCTAAATAATTTGCAAATTTTCGTCATTTTTACGTATTTTGTCAAAATTTCAACTTTAAATGCTTAGAAAAAAAAAATTGTGACTACAGATTTTTAATATTTTTCATGTGCCTTTGAAACAATATATTAGGAGCATTCTATTACATTTTCAAGAATTTTTAACGAATAAATAAAATGTTATTGATTTTTAAAAAAAAAAAAACCAAAAAGATTGGAAATTTAAAATGTCTGTAAACAGCTCAAAATAAGTCAAAATATTTTGAAAACGGTATGGTATATAGAAACTGCTTATATAAACATTCAGTAAAAATTTCATGTATTTACCGTCATTTTTTTTAGACTTACACCAAAAACCAAAATCGATTTTATCGAAAATCAATGTTGCGTAAAAATTCCCGTTTTTTCCTTAATTTTCCATTTGTTTTTCACGGTACTTTTGAAAACTACTGGAAAATGTTTACTTTTGACCCCCCAAAGTACCAACTAGATTCACTTTCCTATCAGAAAAGGTACTATTGAAGAAAATCTAAGCACTTTTACTGTCCCAAAACGTGATGAGTGATGACAGACACAAAAAAAAATTTAAAAAAAAATAAAAAAAAAATAAAAAAAAAATAAAAAAAAAACACACATCATTGTAAAACCAATACATTCATCGCTCCGCTCAGAATCTAAAAAAAATTAAAAAAAAAATAAAAAAAAAAATAAAAACACACATCATTGTAAAATCAATACATTCATCGCTCCGCTCAGAATCTAAAAATATGATAGATTTATGTTATAATTTTATTACAAATTATTTATTGAAACTAAGTATTAAGTATTAAATATATAGTATAATAATATATAAGTATAAATTCCCTAATCTAATATAACTTATAAGTACTGTTTATTTGATTTCTGTATAGTCTGTTTACTCATTTGAATTGTGGTATTGTTATTTTTTGTTTTATTAATATTAATATATTTATAAGTTAAAAAAGATAAATGTGCTAATAAGACACCTGCACATGATTTATATAATTCACTACACTTTTTAAAATAATAATATAAATAAAATACTAGTATTAGTTTCAATTGTATTTAATTGCAAAATATACTCACAATATTGTAAATATTCCTATTTACATTTATATTTTGTTCTTATCTATTATATTATATTTTGTAGTAATCATAGCTCCCTATCTCCAACACAACTTTTAACAATCATATTAATATTTATGGGGGGGGGGGCGTAATCCCCTACTATCATTCATGTACGTGTTAGTTAAAATATGAAAAATAAAAATTTAGTTATACAACTTTGATAGTATTATAAGTTTTGAAACATTTCAACTAAGTGCGTTTATAAGACTAGTGTAAGTGCCATACACTAATCAACATCTAAATATTATTAAACTCCCCAAACATATTATTATTTCTTAATCTGTCATTATTATATATTATTATTATGAACAAGGCCGAGATATTATTATTATTTACATCAACAACAATATTATGTAACGTACTCCCCCAAGCCCCCTTCACACAGACGTGTTCGCTGTTCCAAGTCGTCTCCGTCTCGCTGTTATTGTAAAAAACTGACACCCCTATTAATATATTATATAAAAGTTTCATGAAACACCGGCACTGGCCTGCCCCATTACCGACAAATCTTGCTGCAATGGTAAACGTACCGCTCAAGTTACGTCTGCCGAACATTGTCGTCGACACACCACGAACCTCGTATATTATATGATCTACAAATATCTGTTCAGCTGGCTTATAAAAATCCTACCCTTATGAACCTTATATGGTTCAATTGATAACTTATGTTCATCAAACAGAAATATATATCAGGCACTTAAAATACTTGTTATTTTAATTTCTATTGCATGAATACAATATATTACTAAGTACCTTTTGTTTTATTGTTGACAGCTAATATAGGTATGCAATAACAATCCCAAATTTCTCTGAAACTTAATATAAGCCCTATATTTCTATATCTGCGTATAATTCATTACAGAGTAATTGTGTAATAAAAACTAATATTTGACAGTTATTATTCTTGTTTTTATTGACTAGATAACAATATTAGCACAGATCAATCACTTTCTAAAACGTTGACAAAGATTCAAAAGGAACTAGTAGTTAATAATTTTATGTTGAATCATTTGTTGTCAAAATTTGAAGTATTAGAAACCAATTCTAAAAATAATAATGCAGAGTAATTTTTCAACAACTAATCTATACATTGATTCTAATTTTTTATCACTATTTCCAATGAAGACTGAAGAAGAATTTTTATCCATTGAAGATAAAATTGTTCATAAGCTTAATTTTGTTTCAAAACTGGTATTTACTTTTCACATGAACTATTCTTTATACATTTATCAGATTAAGTTCGTATTTTTAATATCTAAAATTATATTAACATTTTAGGAATTATTTATTAGATGTATTGGTGGATGTGGTTCTAAAAATAATATTACAAGGGTATTACAACAGTTATTTAAATTTGCTGTTATCTCTACGTATGGACTGGACGTGGAAAAATATATCCGTTCCAATAAGGAGTTCTAAAGTTATAAAACTAACAAAAATGTATTTAATTTAATATATTATAAATAAATTACCTACCTATTAATATACAGAAACATACATGATATTTTTTCAGGAATTATTAAAAGCAATTCGAAAAATTTATTAACTGATTCAGAATTTGAAATCACTGTTGCTAATTGGATTAGGCATGCAAACACCGGCCGTTTGAGTAGAGTAAAATAAATTATTTAAGTTTAATTTTCATACATATTTTTTTTCAAGAACTATTAAAAGTAATTTAAACAATTTATTAACTGATTTAGAATTTGAAATCACTGTTGCTAATTGGCCAAGGCATGCAAATATCCATTTGAGTAGAGCAAAATAAATAAATAAAGTTTAATATTCAAAAGTTAGTATAAAGTAATTTTGGAATATTGAATTTTATATGTAAGAATACAAATATGGGTATGTAGTATAATACAGACATGTTTTAAACAAAAAGTAATTAAAATATTTAAAATAATCTTATTTAAAATTGTACATAACATTACAATAAAAATGTTCAGGTTATTTAAATTTTTCCACTGATAATTCTTGTTTAATAATACATGTAATAAAAAAATTAATATAATATGAATACTAGTTTTTGTTTCTTATTTTACTGTGGTGCATTCAAATTAACTTTTTAAGAACCCCTAAAGAAACCCTGTCATTGGACTAATTATTTAATTTTTAATTTTTTCAGATTTGTAATTCAAAGAAAAAAGATTTATCACTCATATCAACAAAATATTTCAGAAGTGTATTTAAAGTTGAACAACAAAAAGTAAATTTGATTGTTACGTCAATAGTAAATAGTAATAGTGTAAATTGTGTGAAGACAAACATTATTAACAATGATTTACCACTAAAATTATCATTATCTGCAAGTTAATCTATGATGCCTGAAAGTTCGTTAAATGCATTCAATTTTGAAACAGTCCAAGCCAACAACCATGATTTGTATAATGTATATTAATACTTCTAATAATCCAAAAATAACCAATCATGACCCTATGGGCCCTAATTTAGAAGTAGATGTAGGTACTGAAAAATGTATGTATGACAGAAAAATTGCATTTATCAATTGTTTAACATACAGTTTCTCATAATTTTTGTTTTCTTCAGTTATGGAAAAGTGAAGGTGTAGACATTCTAAAAGATATTAGGGCTTTGATGAAAACTCTTAAACTTCATGATATTATTGATATTTCTGGTAGTTCTTATTTTAATTAAAAATAACGCACAAATATATATTAAATCCCATGTGTTAGTGTTGTGATAGGTTTTATTATAGATTTATTGGAGGTGTTAGATAATGGGTTGTTTTTTACTGTAATATTTCAAATATTTCATGTGATTCCCCAGCAAAACTTTTTTACTAAATGTTAAGGGCCATAAAGCCCAAAATGCATATTTTGGATGTACATATTACATATACGTATATATTATGTATAGAGGAAGGTACATATTTGGAACATCGTATGACTTATCCTGTTTTAGATTCACCATTAACAATTGATGAGTCCTTCAGAAGTAAAAAAAGATGATGATTACCATAAAGGTAATAGTTCTTTAGTTTGTTGGCTGCATCCGAATTGCATGCCGTCTCTTGGAGGGATCTATCCACGAATTTCACGCCGTGAACCACGTCATGTTTATTTATCATGCACTTATAATGTGCACAATATCAATAAAAAATCTTTTTTTTGGACTTATTTGAAAAAAAAATGCATGTATAGAAGCGCTCTTTTATGATTATTACAACTGATAAGTGTCTAGATTGAAATATTTTTATATTTGAGTAAATAGTATTTTCCCAAACTGTATCTACTTTCACAGACATACGTATCGGTCACTTAAATAGCTCAAATTTATAAGCATTATTATAAATTGATCTGAAATAATTATGATGAGAAAGGTAAAGCTACGGCGCTACGACCATAAATAATAATAATAATAATAATAATAATAATATAATTTAGATCAAATAGACAACCCGTGTATTTTTCTGTATCTTATAATATTATTACGTCTTGGTATGTTAACGTTAACGTGTCTGTAATTTTATTAAAACTGTTAATCTTGTAGTATGATCATGGAACCACAAGTTGAATATATGTTAACTGAAAAAAACAAAAAACTTTTTGTAATAAATGAGTTTAAATTTTATTTTCAAAAGTTATTGTGTAACGATATTGAAAGGTGGGCTTGTTGCAAACGTCCGTGTATGTCTTACATAAAATAAACGAAGAACATAAAGTTATATTTCGCAAGATAGATCATAATCACAACAAAGATGACAAAACAAAAATTAAATAGACAACGGGTATGTAATAATTTAAAACGTAAAGCTTTAGATGATCCTTTTGAAAAACCAAGCAAAATATTGCACCGTGAGCTATTAAAGGGAGATATTAGTACACGACGACAGATGACACTACACGAGTTCGAAAAAAATTACATTATGCCCGATCAAGCATTTATCCTAAACTGCCAGAAACCTTGATTAATTTACATACAGCTTTAGATAATTTAAACATTAAAATTAATAGAGACAAAGATTTTTTATTTATCAATAATCATGAAAAATATTGTAGCATTTGCAACACACGCAAATTTAAGTGAGTGCGAAATTTTATTTGTTGACGGTACATTTAAAAGTTGCCCTAAAATGTTTTACCAATTATTTACAATTCACGGTGTTAAAAATCATAACTATACGCCACTAATTGTTATTTTACTAACTGGTAAAACAAAACAAATTTATGAAGATGCTTTTACTAATTTATTAATGAAGATGAACGATTTGAACTTAAATTTATCGCCAAAAATAATTTACGCTGACTTTGAACTAGCTATTCATTCTGCATTTTTAGTTGTTTTTCTAAATACAATAAGAAAAGGATGTCGTTTTAACTTAGGGCAGAGCATATGGAGAAAAATACAATCAGTGGGTTTGTGAACAAATTTTAAAAAGAAAACAGAAATCGGAAAATGTTTGAAATTATTTTTTGGATTGTCATTCTTAAATCCAAATGATGCAGACAACTGTTTTACAAACGAAATCATGGCAATTCAACCCAACGATGACCATATACATGCATTTTGTGACTACTTCTTAGAAACTTGTGTGATAGCTAATAGTTTATTTCCACCATCTATTTGGGCTGAATTTTCTAATTCTACAATGCGTACAACTAATGTTTGTGAATCATTCCATTTCAAACTGAATAGCATGTTTTACAGTCCAAGTCCTAATATATTTCAATTATTTGATGTCTTAAAATAAGTACTATGTGATATATATGTAAAAATGCGCAGTTCAAATTTAAATAATAGACGTCGGGAAATATTAGAAAAAAGAAAAAGTACAAGCTTAGTGATGACGGAATTTCAAAATAATGAAATTAATAGACTTGTATGTGTAGAAAAGATGGCATACAAGGCGTTGCCGACAACAAAATAAATAAAGCAATACTTTTCCAAATGTCTAATATATGACGGTGAATATGACCTACTATTATTAATTATTATTATTGTTTTTTAATTTATTATTATTATATTGTAACATTTTTCATTGACAATAGTTTCAAACTACATTAGTTACTATATTACTTATTATTATTCAAAAAAAGATAATTATTTAATATTTTTTTAATTATCTTTTTATTATAAGAACTTATTATTATTACTATTTATTTATATGTAATATTCTATGCTCGAAATACATTCACTACAATAGTTGTGTTTAATATTTATAATTCACAGTGTCATCTTTTAAAATATTTATATATTTTATTAAACCTCGTTCATTCAGTAAGTAAGTTATTTAGCTGGCATGCAATACGGACAGACCCCTCCAAGAGTCAGCATAAAATTCGAACAGACCCCTCGGCATGCAATTTGGACATTCCAATTTATATGTTTTTTTTTTGGCATGCAATTCGGATGTACCGAGTTTGTTTACCATGCTAAGAGCCAGTGACCAGCGTGACCCAAATAACAATAATAATACAAAATCGGTATGGACGTACATGGAATGTTTTAATATTAACTCTAATAATCAAGAGGAAGTATATATATAATAGGAAGTGGGATTAGGAAGCGAATAGGTAATTAATGTGGTTAATTGTTGGAACAATGCAGTAACGCACACACACACACGAATACACACAGACACCACAAGGCGTGAACTGTTTTATAGGATAATATTTATATTATAATTATAGGTAATAATATATATATATTGTGTGCACCGTACATATATACCGTCTGGTTAATCTCAAATACCAAGCAGCAGATAGTCGGAAATGCAACCAACAGGAAAATAGTGGGCGTAAGCATTTCCGAAAATGCACCACTAGTTGTGTTAGATTATATGCACAATGTATCCTTAAGAGTAGTTAAAAAGTGAATTGAATTTTTTGGGTGAAAGGTAACATCTAAACAAGTAAGCTGCATGAGATTGAACATTATAAAGCCACAGAACTTCGAAATTTGTTATTATATACTAATCAAATCGTTCTAAGGGGTAGGTAACTTAAAAAAAAGTTTTACTAAAATTTCCTATTGCTGGTTTATGCAATTAGAATTTTAATTTGTGTTGACACCTTTTTTAAATATACTTAATGAATTATCAACTCAGTTTCTAAAGAAATTTGTAAATGATTCTTCCTTACATACATCATATGGTTCTCATTACCAATCTTATAATGTGCATAGTTTAATTCACTTACCAATATTTATTCTTCACGGTAAATGAGATAATTTTAGTTGTTTCCGTTATGAAAATTATTTACAACAGATAAAAAAAATCTATCAAGTTAATTAAATACCTATCCTCTGAAAGAAATCTTCAAAAGAATAGTAGAGAAACAAAAAACCTATGATACACTTCTTGCTTAATTACAAAAACAATATTCTATCTTAAGCAATGCAATAATAAACAGAAATCCTTCACCTCTCTTTAAAATAAATGATATACTTTTTTGAAAAAATAACTTTAGAACTAACAAATATAATTACCTACAAAATATGTTCCTAAATAAAAAGATTAGATACATAATGCTTACTAATAATAGGTATTGTTGTTATGGTTCAGCATATTGTTCAACAGAAAAATAAACAATCTAATTTAATTGTAAAACAGTTCCTCAGCTGTTCTGAATTTACTAATACACTAGAATCTTCTTTCAAAATCGGTATACATTGTTAACACTTCTAAAATATCTGACCTATATTGTATTAATTTTACTGATGTAAAATATAAATGTTCTTTTATTAGACTATCGGACAATTTGGCTTTGATCTCATCACTTAGTCGTTCAGAGTCGTAAGCTTGTACTAATTAACACATTAAAAACTATTCGAACAGAATATATTATTTTGTTTATATCATACAATCATTAATGTTATTTTTTAAAATAAATTGTTAACAGTATACCTATTATTTTATAATAATCTAATATTATACTATACTATACTATACTTATGGTGACCAGACGTACTCTTTTTCGCAGGACATTACTATTTTTTGATATGTATCCTAGTGTCCTTAACAATAGTGCTAAGTACATGAAATTGTACTCTTTTTTAAAAAATATGGGCTAATACGTGATTATGTGTTTTTACTGTTTTTTATAATTTGATTATTAATTTATATTTTATGGTTCGGGTACATTTTTCAAGCAATTTATTATCGAAGTGTTTACACCCCTATATATCTCCCTTCAGCATGATTAATTCAATTTGTTATCTGATTGTTTTATCAGTGTTAGTGACTATTTATTATCATGGATATTAGTGATATTACAACAGTGGACATAACCCACAGATATCTATACTAACTAGATATAGTACTAGACGAGTTTTACATTAACAGTAGTGAAGCTCGGCGGCGCGCTCTTATCACGCATCCGCCATATTTTCGGGGGGCAAAACAATGATTTGAATGTATGAAAAAGTTATCGTTTAATTTAATATTCATGAAGTATTAAAAGATTTAAATTTAAACACTCATTCAATTTCAAACCATAACTATATAAATAATAAATCATACATATAACATATTATATAGTTCGATAAATGCATATTATAGCAACTATTTGGGACTTATTAAATAAGTTAAGTTATATATTAGTTAGTTAACAATAATAATGTTGCGATATCGCAATAGTCAAGGTAGGACCACACAAGTAGGAAATATTAATTACTATTGTATCAGGTAGGATGTACGTGGTACAATAAATTAATTTCTATTTATAAGTGTCACAAGGAAAGGTTAGTTTCTAAAAAGAAACTAAAGGAGCCTTAGTGAATACTTGAATGGGACCTTGTACAATATCGCGTAGACCGACTGTTGTCTAAAAAAAAGGATAAAGGCGCTCCGAAGGGGAGACGGACACACTATTTCTGCGTGACGACTAGACGGTATTCATGCTAGAGATATTTTGTCTTAAGTTGTAACATTACTCTGTGTTTAAAAAAGTGTTAAATACTAACGTAACTTAATAAACTCGTAATAATAGTTAATTTGACTAAGTGTAAATTCATTTGATTCGACCCTTGTCAACCGAGCTCCACAACTGGACCACAACAATAATATAATTAAATAATTAAGTTCATAATATACAAATCACTTCATATCATACTCAATTAATTTCAAGGAATAATGGTTATTCAAATTTATAATTCAGGTATAAGAAGATATATATTTTAAATTTACTATATTGTAATATTATTATAGAATACAAATA
Source organism: Nasonovia ribisnigri (assembly GCA_027563435.1). Classification (NCBI taxonomy): domain Eukaryota; kingdom Metazoa; phylum Arthropoda; class Insecta; order Hemiptera; family Aphididae; genus Nasonovia; species Nasonovia ribisnigri. Next base: position 365,667 of record JANEHU010000568.1, read on the forward strand.
TAAAAATGTTAATATAAAATAAATAGGTACAATAGATTCATGAATATGAAACAATTAAATATTATTAATAAGGTTTTACACATATTTATTTATTGGTTATTAAATAAAATCAGCTTAGTTAAGACACGGCGTTTGCTAACTTGTTTATCTTTAGATTTAGCAACATAGTGCAGACGTATTTTGAGATATTCCCTACAAATTAAAGATACTAAATGTAATTTATGGTTTTCTAGAATAGAATCATCCAAACAACTTAAATTTTTAAACACATTATTACTGTAGACGTAGTTCTTGGCATAAATAACAATTTTAGAATATGAACCCAATTTTAGATGTTTAAAATTATCTGTGAGTTGAATAAGAGTCTTTTCAACAAATTTCACGATTTTTAATACATTAGTTGAACTCTGTACTAGTCCTCCCCTATTTTTAATATTAACTAGAGCCGAATAAGAATTTTTATGACTATAATTATGGTCTGTAATAGTTTTTCTTTCTAGTAAACTTTCAGTACACGTAGGGCATTCTATTTTCTTAAAAATGGTTCTTACTATAAATCCACTAATATAGTATAAAATATTGTCTTTAAGAATGTTAACACTATCATTTTCAAACGAAAGGAAGTCTGGTATTTCTTCACCATCATTTTCAATAATTTCTTCAGATTTTCTTTTTTTCCAACGTATTTCAAAAATGCTGTCATGACATGAATTATCTAATGCAACACAGTTTGCAGCATAAGATGAAGTTATTAAATTCCTTAAACACAATTGTTTCATAGCTGTTCGAAATTCCAGAACATTAGGGTTATTATTGTGACCAAACCTTTGCCTTATTTTAGAAAAAAATATTTCTAAGTGATCTTGAGAAAATTTATATGTTAAAAGATATTTATAATCAGTAACAATAAAAAGTTCCTTAGCAAAGTTTAATATTGATTTTACAGCTACAGCAAAACCTAGAAATATAAATATAATAATGAGTATAATGATACAAATATACGTACATGTTACGTTTAAATTATAAAAAATATAACCACTGACCGATCACAAATGTTTTCCTAGGAGTTGAATGAATTGGGATTCCTTTAATATCTGTTAGACTTAACAAATAATCTACCAGAGGTTTTATCATATCTTCCACTTGTTTTATGTTGTCTTTGTATAATGGTTTTTTAAATCCTTTACCAAAGGGGTTACGGGTATTAAGAAAGTCAAATATTCTATCAATTACCTTAATAAATTGTTCTGTGGCTTCACCTATAATAAATTAAAATAATTGTACTTATACTGAATTACTGATTATAATTAAAACTTACTGTTTTTAAATGTAGATTCTTCTAACGTTCTAAGGAATTGTATTGCATCAGCAGTCGACGAGCTTAAGGTCTGTGCGGCCATTTTCACCTTCATTATGTTTTTCCTCCAATCAATATGAGCAGATGTCAATTTATTAGCCAAATGCAAGCCTATGTTCCAGGCACGTAGTCAGAAAATATTCACTAGGTGGGCCAATGTTAGATGGGCCCCCTACCTAAATATACTACCTTGTAGGGGTGGACCCCCTACCTTATTATATTATAAAAAGGTAGTTATCAGTATACCATTACTATAAATATAAAAGTATATAACCTAATAATATCATTTCATTATGCCAATAATAATGTGTAATAAAAAAAATTTGATAAAATACATAAATAAAAACCAAATACAAATAATGTATTTAATAATAATAATAAAATTCAAATATTTAATATATAGACATAATTTTTAAATTAAATACTATAAATATAATTCTAATTCTAATATAAAAGTATTTTTCTATTTTTATGTTTTATAGAGAATCTATTGACAAATTCATCTAGGTCCAAACTTTTGGCAATTTTTTTTCTATACAAATACTTGACAAACTGACGAGTCGGTCATTTGACATACAATTTCGCATATAATTTTTTAATCTTCTTAGACAAGAAAAAGTCCTTTCACATGCTGCGCTGGATACTGGAATAGTGATTGATAGAATGGTTAATTTATAAGTTTCATTAAAGACTATTTTATATTTTTCAAGGAGATCGACCAGATTCATTAAGCTTTTAATTTTTATATTATTTTGGATTTCATATTTCTTAATAGTTGTAGGTAGTATTTTAATTTCTGACAGGAACATTTCTAAATCTATATTGTAGTGAAGGGCCAAAGGTTTTAATTGTTCATAATTTAAAAAATTTTCATTTTGTGGATGCAAATAAGATATGGAAGATAGTATATTTGTATTATTTGTAAATCGTTTGTCAAGTTCATTAATTATGTAATCTAATGTTGGTAAGAATAAATTAAGTTTCAAATCAGACTTTGAAATTAATCTGTTTTTCTAAAGAATTTTCTTCTGTAAAAATAAACTGCCGAAATTTTTCTGGGATTTTTTTTGTTCTATTGTTCTTATTTGAATTTTGAATAGGTATTGTTATATTGTCTTCTTTACTAATATTAGTAACTTCAAGATAAAGTTTATTGAAACTGATATTAATTTCCATCATATCATTCATGTACTCAATTGCATTATTTTCGGCATTATTCGTTTCCAAATTAATATCTTCATTTTTATTAACTAAATTCAAGGAAAAAACAAAAGCTATAACTAGTATAACTGCTCATATAACTATAACTAATCCTACATTCTATACATAGGTATATACATTTTAAAATAAAATTATAGAACATTGTATAAAACGTGTAAAACAAATCTTTTTTAATTCAGTTATTAGGTACTTACCATTATAAGCATCAGTATGTACTGCTACTGCAGGCAATGTATCTGAGACCACCAAGGTATTTGGTTTAATAAATCGTATCAGAGACCCAGCTAATTTTTTTGTTTGCTCTTCTTTTTGAAGTTTTAGTTTACGTTTTGCAAATCCACTTAGAGGAGCCATTTTAAAATTAAGATAAAATATAAATATAATATGTTAAATGTTAATACGTTGGCGTGCGTACGGCGTGCCGTGTGCTCTGAATGTGAGACGTGAGTGTCCAACAGACGACCATAATAATAATATAATTCTATATACCAATAATATAATGAAAATACCCTTGCTCAAAAGTATTTTAAAAATAGAAATAAAAGTATACAACAGTCACTGTCTACATAAGATAAGAATAACATGATATGGTAGTATAAATACTAGTATGGTACCAGTATTGGGCTTTAAATAGCAGTTATTTTCTAATCGATCGTTGACGATATTATGACTTATAAAAATAAATTATCAGTTATCACAATATCACCGATTCTCGGTAGCAACAGAATTTAAATGTAATACAATACACATGTTTTATTCCAGAAATAGACAAGGATTCAATTTAGTTCCGTAACTTATATTAGATTCTAATTTAAACCCGATATATTTGACTTTATTTGTATCGTATTTAGACAGTATTGAAAATGTTATTAAAATTAAAAGCCACCGTATTATAATGGGCCCCTCTGAATACTTTGGGTGGGCCGGCCTACGGCCGGACACATATTAGGGTGGGCCAGGCACACCCTGGCCCCCCCTTAGCTACGTGCCTGCTATGTTCTCTTGAGCTATATCAATGAAGCACAGAATCTTCCCACACAGCATTTGTCAATCAACACAATTGTATAAATATTGAATTTGAATTGGATTTAAGCTATTTAATTTTAAAAGTTAGTTAATTATTGATAACATATTTTATTTTTTACGCTGTAACCAAAATATTGTATGGTTATGAATAAATATTGGCTTAACAATATTTAATTTTTAAAGATGATTAAAAATTGAATAAATCTTAAAACTCATCATTTATTCAATCTTTTTTATTAATGTTCTATCTTTATTTTCTATTCATTGAATAAAATATATTTTATTTCCAATCGTAATTGGAAATTAAATGTATCTTATAATGTAACATTAAATAACTTAACTTTATTAATATTTATTTTTTGTTAATAATCATAATTTATTCAATATTTACAATTATTATTCTATTTTTATTTTTTATTCATCGAATAAAATACATATTATTTTCAATGCGAATCACAAATTAAATGCAACTTAAAATGTAACATGAAATAATTTCTTAAAAAAATATGTATTTATAATCTTTAAAAAGTATATATTATAATTTATAATTTTATTCTAATCTTCACATATATAATAATAATAGCTGTCTCTACTCACTACAATAATTTACAAAATTGTTACGCCCTACGGAATTGAAAATCATAAACAATTAAAACTGTCATTTCGTATAATAATAGCTAAATACCCAGTGCTTATTTATTATGTTATTAATTTCTTATTATTATATTATTATTGTTACCGAGTAAAATCGCTGATAAAATTAATATTATTATAACCGTTATCTGTGTTTAAAACATGGTAAAACCAATGTTATTCTATAATATTATGTCTAAACATGCGAAAGTCGTTGTTACAAAGTGTGGTGCGGGGTGCGCGTATTAATGCATAGTTGCGTATTTTCTTTTTAGTTATTACTTATTATTCCATGTCTTACACTATTTTCAACTTTGTCATAACTGTCGTCTGTCTGTATTATTGTATTATACGACGAGAACGATTTACGCCGCCATTATACGGTTCAGTTTTTCTCGTGCTTATTTTGTCGTGCTTTTTTGTCCATTGGGATTGAGTTAACGAAGTTCACTTGGCATGCTTTTAAGTTTTCCGTATCAAAAGGCCTAATAGTTATTATTAATCTTCAAATATTTTGGTAAGTGAAACAATATAAATTATACGTAATATTATATATTATGAATATAGCCGGTATAGGAACTAACACTATAAACAAT